>JACCID010000060.1:0-600000 GCA_018906775.1 Sycophila sp. Sp_5
TCGCCCTGCTAGCACAGCAGCATCAGCCTCAGTAGTCTCCGTTGACCTCGAAGCTTTTGATGGTTTTGGTGAGTTTGTGGATTTATCTCTTCCCACAGGCCTCGATGAGAGCAAGGGGTCGCGAAGGAGCTTCCTGGTGGCTCCAGTTGAGGGGTTTGGACCTTGGGTGGGAGCTGAAGTAGTTGAAGCTGATAAGGGGGCCTGGATGTCCTTGGCGTTGCTGATTATTTTTTTGTTGTGGTTAATGGGGGTGAGAATGCCCTCTTGTATTCCTTCCATGGGCTGAGGGCTGGGTCTGCGAGAAGAAGAAGAAGAAGAATGAGAGTTAGGATTTTTGATAGTGTTTTTAAGAACTGTGGGATTTTGGATGATGGAAGGAAAATCAAGTGGAGATATGTTGGGATAGGCTTCTTCAAACAATGAAGCTAGGGAGGATTGGGGGGGAAGAGAATTTAAGGGTGGTGTAGGAGAAGAGGATCTGGAAGAAGTGGGGGAGAGAAGAGGGCTGCTGTAGAAGCTGTCATCGGTGACAGCATCTGCAGTGGTGTTGGGGTCACGTGGGTTGACATGCTGTTTGGATATTTTTTTTGACGATTTATTCGACTTATCTCGATCCTCCGCCTTTGCCTTCTCTTTTTTGCCTTTTGTGCCCTTCATAGCTAATATGAAGGACCTCGAAAGGGGCACGCCGCGGGTGTGGTGTTTAATAAGGCAAGGCTTAACGTGGAGGCCCACGTGGGCCTCCCGTTGGAGGTTAGGGCGGAAGGCCAAGTCGCGGGACAACGCGAAAAATCGCGAAAGAGAGGACGGTTTAGGAGGCAGAAGGGAAGAGGGAGGATTATGGACACTGCGAAAACTCGCGCACAACACAAAACTATTTATAACTCGATACAAATACTGTATTCGATGATTTTTGTGGATGTGAAAATTTTGATTCAAACCGTTTATAGCGTGTACAATTGTATATATTTTTAATACAATGTAATTTCAGATAACTTTTGCTCTTCAAAAATTTCAAAAACCAAGTCATACTTGTTATACGTATCAATCTATCATCTTATTCGTCTTAGTATTTTGACATAAAAGTCAAATTCATGTAAGAATACCTTGATGTGGAAAATCTTGAAAAATGTAAAAATTATATTATTTATGCTATTTCATAAAGTTATTGTTAAGCACCGACTTCGAACTTTATAAAAATATAGATCGTTACTTAACAAACGATAAGTATCACTTGCTTTATCGATATTTCATTTATACTCTTGTTATAAGAAAATTAATGGTTTTTTTCAAAGTCCAAATTTTAATGAATAATTCTTTCCACATAAGAGTTGTTAAATTCTTTTAGATTTCGTCTTTAAAAAATTTAATTTTTTCGACTTACAAGAAAATCGTCTCTACCAGGAAGCGTGACGCCAAACACTGTCAAGTCCTGAACGATCCTCGCACGCCCTTAGACCTGGATGCTTTAATGGAGTACCTAGAGACCAACCAGGAAAAGGATAAGGATCTCCTAGTAGACCCTCGTCAGCGTGCTCGGCACTTTTTTAGAAACCCGTCATCAAATGGCGCTGGCGGCCGAGCGGAAGATCAGCATTGCACGAGAGGAGCGGGCCATAGCATCGCGCGCGGCTTTTTTGGAGCGTTTTTGTCGTCCCTGGCGATGGTGGATCACCGCGGTCGTCCCGTCGAAATGCTCAGTCTTAAGAATCAGACCGCCCGAGAGTGCTGGACAGTGTTTGAAACAGCTCAAGGTGGATAGCATCGACGACCGAAGGGAGATGCTCCTCAGGGTAAGATGCTGAGTATATACCCAGTTAAAAATAGAAACGTTGAAATCAACATTAGAAGTCAACATTCATTCAACGTTGATTTTGAACATTTCGGAGCGTTGAAAAACGTTGTTTTTTGCCTGATTTACAATGTTTCTTTTCAATGTTTTGTGTTTCAAAACCAACGTTTTTTTAACGCTCCGAAATGTTCAAAACCAACGTTTTTTCAACGCTCCAAAATGTTCAAAAACCAACGTTTAATCAACGTTGACTTTGATATTGATTTCGACATTTCTATTTACAACTGGATATACACACGTACAGAAAAGTCTAGTAAAATTTATTATATTATTTTGCAACACGGACAGATTCGACAAAAAAAATATTTAACTAGAAAGTATAGTCAAATGTGCTAGACTTGTAGTAGATTTTAGTAAAAATTGTAATTTATCTCTTCTGTCCTTGCATTACAAGATAGTATACTAATTTTTACCAGACTTTTCACTCCTTGCATAGTGTACAAACAAATTTTAGCCTTAGCCGCCAAAACGCGATCGAGTATGATAATGAAAAGAGGTCTTTATTGCCTCTGTAGTAATTCGATACAAACACCCGCGTCCCGGGGAAGTTAGTGTGCTTCGGGCGCGTGGGCCGCATGCCTCGAACGCGCCCGAGTGCTGCCGAGCGAAGTTGCGCACGAACGCAAACGCGAGGGAGGGAGAGAGCGAGAGAGAGAGAGAGAGAGAGAGAGAGATAAATAGATAGCCTTTTATTCGCGTATTTGGCAAAATTTTTACATCATATAAAGTAACGAAACATTACATAAAATAACTTATAAATATAGATAATTTGTACAGATTGCATCACTTCAATAGATAAGATATCACAGTCAGAAATCAGAGTCAGATATCACAGTCGAAACATAATACTACTCACTTACTTAGAAATTAAGTCATTAGATATAAAAATATCACAGTCAGGTTCAATAAATAAATAAATAAATAAGTACATATACATAAATAAATAAATAAATAAATAAATAAGTACATATACATGAATTAATAAATAAATAAATAATCAAGTAGTCTGATGTGACAAATTTATTGTTTTAAAATACCGGTGCCATGAAGCCCGACTAGTAATGGAGGTCAAGGGTTAAGCCCGAATAAATATTGGCGAACCGCCCTCTTAAATGCAAAAAATGACGGCAGGTGCCGGATCTGGGTGGGAAGTGAGTTCCACAGACGAGCTCCTTGGGCTTGGTATGTCCTGACTCCAGTTTCCGTGCTCACTCTGGGTATATTAAGTTCCTGCGGCTCACCTCTAGCCGAAGATCTGGGGACATGCGCAGAGAATAGACTCGCGAGAGGCTCTCGCATCCGAATGATTTTATAAAGAAGCAGTGCTGTAAAGTACAGTCTGCGAGAGTGGACTCTGAGCCACTCCAGGCGTCTTCTGTAGAGCGAGATGTGATCATCCCTCCTAACTCCGTAAACATATCTCACACATGAATTGCTCAACCTCTGGAGTCGGATTCTTTGCTCGTCGGCTGCGTCAGAGTACAAAACTGCGCAGTAGTCCAGATGTGGTTGGACAAGTGACTCAACTAATCTCTTACGGAGTTCCTTGTTGGTGCAATCCCTAATAAACCGCAAACTGTAAAGGGCTTTGTTGATCTTTTTAGTAACGGAATCAATTTGCGGTTTCCACGTTAATTTGTTGTCCAGTACAACACCAAGACTAGTAACTTCTCTACTGAATGGGATAAACACTCCTTCTCTCAGCTCAACTCCTGGCAAGGACCTACTCTCTAGGTCGTTTACGTTCCTCTTGAAACCAAAGAAGATAGCCTTAGTTTTGCCAATGTTGAAATTTAATCCACAGTGCAATGCCCATTCAGCCACTTTCTGTGCCGCAAGAGATAGTAGAGCCACACCTTCAGTTAGTCTGTCTTTGGTAGTGTGAAGATAGATTTGAAGGTCGTCTGCATAGAAAATGTATCTAACTGTGAGTCCGTCAAGTTCGTAACGTAGGTCATTGACGTAGAGGCTAAATAATAGGGGCCCCAGGACAGATCCCTGTGGAATTCCCAGATTGGTTTCTATAAATTCTGAATTTCCATATTTATTGGAACCATGTGGATTTATATGGATACCATCTGGGAGCGGCCTTCTAAGTATGATTTAATCCAAAAGTAGAGCTGCCCTGGAAAAACCCAAATCCTTCAGCTTGCAAAGCAGCTTAGGATGCGACATGGTATCAAAAGCCTTACTAAAGTCAAACAACAGAAGAAAGGTGACATTCTTTCTATCGATGGCCATGTGTACGTCATCCGTTAGCTTTACCAGTGCTGTTTGGGTGCTGTGATGTTTACGAAAGCCGGTCTGGAAGGGGTCCATTAGATTATTTTGATTAAGGTACTCTGTGATCTGGTCATGAGTGATCTTTTCCAGAACCTTAGAGAGGAAGCAGAGCAGTGCAATCGGATGAAAATCCGAGGGTGACTCCGGAGCTGCGCTCTTTTGCAATGCTATAACCCGCGCCCTCTTCCAAGTTTCCGGAAAAACTCCCAGGGCAAAGGACGAATTGAATATTCCTACTACAAGCTCTCCTACGCTGGGAAGAGCATTTACAATAACAGATTGGGGGATCTCATCCTCCTCCCTTGCTTGCGATGAAAAATGAGAGATCGCAATGATCACGTCATTTAAGCTGATAGGTTTAAAAACAAACCTTCTTTGCTTGCTTAAGAAGTCCAGTACTGTATTTGTGTTCTCAAGAGGGGAAGAAGACACCTCAGAGAAAAATTCATTTGGGCTGTTGGGATTAAAATTGAGGGTTCCACCATCGCTCGCCCCGGGAGGAGGCCAATGCTACGCAACTCCCTCCAGATGTTCTTATTCTCATCAAGAGATGCAGTAAGTTGTTTCTGCATGTAGGAGCTACGATCTGCAATAAGGAGAGCCTTAACCACCTCGCTCAGCTGTAGGTACTCCTCAAGGAGTGGTGCTTGAGATGTTCTCTTATATCTCCTTAGAGTGGCGTCTCGCTTGTTGACAAGTTGCCTCAGCTCAGGACCAAACCAAGGAGCACTCTTTTTCGTAGGCAAGACACTCTTGAGGGGCGCCAAACTGTTAATAGAGCAGCTAAGGTTGTGGTTTAGTGCCACTAGCGCCTCTTCCAGACCAGCCTCCGGAGAAGTTACGGCCGACCAATCACAACGAGAGAGCATCTCATTCAAAGAGATAGCATTTAAGTTATTGAAATCCCTATAAGTAAAGGATTCCCTTACAGGATCTGGTGAAATATGTCATAGCGACATACAATATGTCTCCGAAGTGTGGAAGCCATTCGTTCCCAAAGTCCAGTACTGTATCGTTATCGTCCGTCAATATTAAGTCTATCCAAGTGTGAGACGAAGATGTTCTATGGGTCAGCCTATGCGGGACTATTCGCATGGAGAGTTCATTGGTCAGACACTTGATGGTTCTTGTTTCGTCGGAAGCCGACAGCAGGTCTGCGTTGAGGTCGCCCATAATAATCTTATGGCTAAAATCCGATATCAAGGACAGCAAGACAGGAAAGAGATTTGAATCACGCTGCATTGGAATTTTTGGAGGTGTATAAATGACCCCCACGAGAATGGGTGGAGCATCGTCCTTTTGCACGGAACAAAAAAGGTACTCAGGGATTCCTGGTTTCCCAGGTCCCTCAGTATGCGATTTTTCGAGAACCTTAACAGCATAATCAGAACGTACATAAAGCAGGACACTTCCCACTCACGTTGCGGGTCTTTTCTAAAAAGCGAAAATCCCGGGACCTCTATGAGACCATCGTCGACCACCAGACCAAGCCATGACTCCGCGATCGCAAAAATTTGGAAGGTGGGATGATCCGCAAGGAAAAGACGGAGCTCCCTAATGTGCGCTCTTATAGAGTTCACATTTAAGAACCCCGCCTTAAGGGAACTCTTTCCCACCCTTCCCCGACACCGGCTGGGAGAGATCAAAGAGTTGCCGCTGATCCGTCTGCCGTCGATACCTCCGTTTCTGCACTTAGTGCAGAGAATGTGTTGTTATTCGAAGGAAGTGTATTCCTGGAGGAACTTCGGCACGCCGATTGAATGGCCTGGAGATCAGCAGCTGAAGCAAGACGTGCGCCCGCTCCCCACCCCTAGGTCTGGCCAGGGGAGGAGAGGAGAGGGAGAGGAGAGGGAGAGGGAGAGAGGGAGAGGGAGAGGAGAGAGGGAGTGGAGGGGAGAGGGAGGGGAGAGGGAGGGAGAGGAAGGAAGGGGAGGGGAGGTGAGGAGGGAGAGGGGAGAGGGGAGGAGGAGAGGGAGGGAGAGGAAGGGAGGGGGAGAGGGATGAGGAGGAGGGGAGGGAGAGGGGGAGAGGAGAGGAGGGAGAGGGAGGGAGAGGGGAGGGAGAGGGAGGGAAGGGGGGAGGAGGGAGAGGAAGAGAGGGGGAGAGGGGAGAGGGAGAGAGAGAGAGAGAGAGAGGGGGGCACCACGCAGCATGAAAAAAACTAACTTACAACATGAAAAAAACCACGAACACACAATTTCAAGATAGCTATTTTTTTTATTTGCAAATAAATTTTTTAAGTGCAAAATTTAAAAATAATAGTTTTTCGTTATTCAAAAAATTAATTTATTATTCAGCCGTAAGTTACTTATGTATATTACACTGAATTTTCAAAGTATAATAATATAACAAATAACTATAATAGCACATAATAAAAATAATTGTTAAACATTGTATGTTATGCTATTTCGATCAAGCTACTTATTTCATTATACACGGAGAGAATGATCCTATAAAAATTATCCTGAAAGCCGCTGTAAAAATTACTAACTGATTAGTAAACCTAAGGCGCCAGCATGTGGCGATTTTGTTAACTACCGCTCACTGCAAATTTTACCAATCTAGTTTGTAAATATTAATAAGAAGCAAAAACAGATGCAAATTAAACACGAACAAATCACGATCGCCTGTTAACGAAGCGCGCTTTGGATAATTTTTATTAAACGGATGGTAAAAATAGTGAATTTTTGATAAAAATTAAAACTTTTGTAGGTAATTAATCATTTTTATGCATTTATTCCATTTAAAGTAGTAAAAATTATTTGAAATTGTTGTCGAAGCGCGAGCTTAGGCGATGACGCGCGAGCGGCCGGCGGAAACTGAGTAGGCGCGAGGGAGGAGTGCGCGCGGCGGAAGGGAGAGAGCGCGTGTTCGCGCGCTGAATCTCTTTCTACGTCGCGCTCGCCACCAGCCACGTGCTCGTCGTCTCGTTGTCGCTGTCCACGTCGCGCCGCTCGCTAAAGGCGATCATGGCGCCTCGCATTCGCTATGGTGTGTTTGTGTATGTGAGTGTGTGTCGTCTCTTCGGCGTGTCGTCACCGGCGTCGGTCAGCAGCTGATCGCACGTGATCGCCGTCGCTTGCTCGTTCTCCATCGGTGCACATCGGGTCGTCCGTCGGCGTTTTTCATGTGGGATACTCCGGGAAGTCGTCGGCATCTCCAGCTGCTCATCCTGGTGTTGCTTTCGTGTCGCCTCAGTGAATAGCTGATTGTGCTTCGGGACGAGAGCGTGTGTGTGTGAGTGCTCGCGAGTGCAGTCCTACCTCGGGGAAAAGTTACGTGTATAAGCATAAAATAATTTAATAAGTAAATGCGGGGTTGGCGTGGCGTCGCTCGGCGGGGCCTCGATTTCCGGGTTTTTCTTAGGGGAATCGTGTTTGCATATCACAAAATTACAAAATATTTATCTTGAAATTGTGTGTCTGGACTTCTATATTTTTCTTTCAGGTGAACCGTCTCACGTGTTTTTATTTGTAGATTTCCTCATAAAACAAAGTGTAACAAAATTTTACGGAATCGTAAGGAAATGAACAGATGTGCAACATAACATACGGCAATGTGCACCAAACATGATGATTTAAATTCGGTCAATTCAAATTTCATAAAATAATAAATTAAAACATTTATATCTTTAATTTAAACAAAATTAGAGTACTATACATATTATTTACTATAATTTAGTTGTTTCATTATTACCCTCAGGTCAGAAGAGCCATAGAAAGTCACGATTGCAAAGATGCAAGTGCATTTCGGAATTTGTTGGATCAAGAGATTATTATGATGGGTAAACAGGTTGAATCAGGAGCTCTTAATTTTTTAAGAAAACGAATCATAGGTAAGATAATAATATATATTGGTGTATTTAGCGACGTAATAAAGAATTATGAGTGTAAACATTTTTAACATGAAGAATAAATTGTATTAAAATATATTCTCTAATTATATATATTTTTTTAAATATGAATTTCTTATGATCTACGTATCTTATACTTCATACGAAATATTTAATTTGAATGTAGGTAACTGATTAATTATATAATTATAATTAATCAATTGATGTAACTATGGCGTGAACAGATCGAGAAATAAAAATAATTTTAGTAAATAATTAAATTAGTTCCACGGTTGAATAAATTGTAAAAATTTCTGTAATTCGAGATTTCAGTAGTTTTTCAACAAATTCATTGCCCCTGTTAAAGCTAGAAATTTTTAGTTCCGACACGTTTAACACTTTCATCTTGGCTTATTGCTTCAATTTCGTTTAATTATAATTAAAGTAGTGTTATACTCTGAAAGTTAATATTTGTTAATTATTAAATTTGCTTGTTTCTGTTAATTTTATAAAAAAGAAATAAGTATACGATGCTTTTAAGGTAGTCAAAAGTCTGAATATTTTACTTCTACTCTTTGTTATAAGTGCATTAATTGTTTTATTTGCTATTAGTTTATGGCGTAAATTTGAATTTGAATTGACTTTCAGATCCCCTTAAGGATAATTATTAGTGAAATTATGATAAAAATACAAATTTAATATATGTAATATTTTATTTTTATGGCACGGACAGGAGCATTTTTACAACTAATAAAAGCTTCTCATAACTGTACATGTAAAAGCGTGGATGGAAATGGATGGATTGGTATACGGGACTATGAATTTCGGGAGCCTTTAGACGAGGACCAGGTTTTTTGTACCAGTTGCTTGAAGCTTTTTCCACGTAGTAAATTTGCAGCGATGACAAGGAAACGAATGCCTTACAAATGCAAAGGTAATTTTTTATAATTCCTATTATCAAATAAATTTCGGTGATAATTATTTAACTTATTTAGTTACGTTAATTTAATTTGCGACATATTTATTTTTTTATTTGTATTTATTTTTGTTGTTGTTTAATATCTTGTGAATTGCTTATAACTGTGTATTACTCTGTATATTAAACTTCATATTAAATAGATTAACTGATTGTGTAGTAAACTCAAATTTCTTTATTGTTGGGTCGTTATATGAATTGTAACTGTAACATTGGACTTGTAACATTGGATCACTTTTCTGATCACTTTTTTCTTATATAAAAAAAATTACCCGATACATCTGAGATACAGGTAATGAAGAGTAATTTAAGCCTGTCCGGTGACATGTAAGTCATTGTACTCAAAAAAATCTATGGCAAGTGGACAACTAAATAAAAATTTAAAATATTTTTGATAGTAGAATACTAGAGATAAAGAGTACTGTTTGTTTCCTAATAATGAATAAATAGCTTAAATTATGTGAGTACTTAAAGTGTAAAAAGTTCCAGAAACCAAAAGTTATTATGAATAAATTTTTTATAGCTATTACACTGTAAAGTGTATTTTTTCAATATAACCCAGGCTGACCCCCTTGAGGGAGTCAGAAAGTCAATTAAAAATTCAAAATTTTCGGTATAATATAGCAGTCGAAAAAACAATTTGAATTTTTCATTGACTTTCAGACCTCCTTAATCTTAATTTTCCTGGTTGTTGCAGACTGTGATCGTTTACAGCGCAATGTCTACGGCCACGTAAACATCAAACCGTACGAATTCATATTGTCGCAAATACTGCACTGTGAGCGCGATTATAGTCCGGACGTAGGCCTGGCCGAGGCGCTGTCGTCTTCCGACGTGCGTCACTTGGTTTTGGACATTTGGCATGGTCATTCCGTACTCAGCGAGTGCGCAGACGTGCGCTATCTCCGTTTGCCCCGTTACCATCTCGACCAACCTTGGGCTCCGTGGAATACGGTTCTGCTGACCGAGGAGGAGGCCGAGGCTCACCGACTCACCGGTGGAGGCGACCAGCACTATGCCGTTTACTTGCAGAGAAGAATACGTTCGGCCCAGCGCACTGCAAGGTTTGACTTCAAGTGAGTTGGAGATGCTTCTTGAATTTTTTACGCAGAATAATGTGCAACGGAGATTTATTTTAGTTAAGTAAAAACATTTAGAAAGAAGGGAACGGGGAGAAGGAGAGTGGGAGGAGTGAGGTAGAAGGGATGAGAAGGAGAGGAAGAGTTGGGGAAAGGGGTAAACGGGGTGTCAGAGAGGAAAAGGGAGAGAGAGGGGGGAGCGAGGGAGAGGGAGAGAGAGTTGCGAAAAATGTTTTTTGAAAATCATGTTACTGTTACGTTGCTTAGTACATGATTGTTATGTGATTATCACATGAAGATCACGTATTGATCTCGGAAATGTTACATAATTATTATTCCATTGCTGCTGCAAAATATCATATGCTTAGCATGCGTTAATCATATGAACCACTTCTGATTTTCGTATAATTTGCATATGATCATCACATGACCATCTCGTGATAGTCACGCGACTTCTTTTAGTACGGATTATTCTTCTTTCGCCTTTGACTTTGGGACGGTCTTTAAGAGAAATTTAACTACTTTCTCGTTATAGGGGCCTCCTTGCGTTCGAGAGGCGCATTGAGTCAGAAAAAATTGATGGACAGCCGATGCTGGGAGCAGTCTCGACAACGACAGCGGTATCGGCGACGGTTGCCACGAGCTTTGAAAATCGAAGCGAGTCCTTAATAGGAATATTAACCCTTTAAACAATTGTTTTATCACTGTCTCGAGCTATATAATCCTAGACACGAGAATTTTGTTAGCTATATTTTATCTTTTATCCGATATATTATTTTTATGGCGGGGTTTTATATGTAAATTCTTTTTGTAAAATTATTTATAAAAGAAAAGTTTTAATCTGAAATGATAGTTTTTTAACGTTATATATAAATACTAGGGGGGTACCCCCTACTCGCTCCGCTCGTCCACCCCCCCCCCCCATTTTGCGATACAGACAAATTCTAGAAAATAATTGTTGCATTTTTCTCATTTTTATTTACCTGTATACGATATGAAACTTCATTTACCCAATTTATTTAACGATATAATTGAATATATTTATTTTTTCAATCAAATTCCAGAAAATAATTTTTTATAACCATTATTTTATTTTAAAACTACTATTTGAATTTAAAATTTTCAGCAACACGATAATTGCGTCATTTTCTAATTTTATTTACTAAATGCTCATTATTATCGTTTTCTGCTATGGCAATGATTAAATATTTCATAGACTGTATGGCTATACGATTAAGAAATTTATTGTAAATTGTTTATCCACATTTTATGGAGCTAAAATTACAATTTCATACAAATTGAGGAGGGGCTGAGGAGGGGTTCAATAATGAGGATGTTACTGAGGAGGGGTTGAGGAATATCACTGAGGAGGGGAAGAGGAGGGGGGAGAAGGGGGGGAGGATGGTGATAATCTTAGGTTTTGACCTTATAACTATATAATATAGGGAGATATTCAATTTTTCTCAAAAAGCGCCTATACAGAATTATGTAAATTTATTTCATGTAACGCGCCGATTTCGCAGTATCTTCATCCGTAACAATATGCAGAAGCAGAGAAGATAAAGGATGGCATTCATATAATCACTGCAAATAAGTAAACATAACTAATAACAAATATTTATTATGCGTTTTAACACTCTTAACTCTTTTGTTAAATACTCAAAATACACTTTTAACAAAAAAATTTTCGAAATTTTTTGGCGATTTTTAACAGGCTGTATCTCAGTGAAAAATGGTCGTACGGGAAACCAAAAAAAGCTTTTAAAGATTAAAAACTCTAGTTTTCAGATTTTTAACTTAATGTTTCAGAACATTGGTAGTTCGGCAATCCTTAGATAAAGCACAAAAAAAAAAAATTGCCAAATTTTTAGCATTTTTTTACGCTCTGTTGCTTTTTTACTAGACCGGATAGGACCATTTGTCTTTGAGATTTCGAATTTTGAGTGCAAGAAGATCCTTTTTCGATATCTTTGAATATACTGATCGCCCAGTGATCGGACAGAGGGTTTCGTTGTCTGCAGAAAATTTCCTATAATCTGTCATGGTTAATTTAAAAAAAAAATCCACTTGTAACGTTGACGTGGGACCTATACCTCAAAAGGTTAAAAGAAAGAGTAACCGGTGTGGTGGTTACACCCACGACGGCGGAAGAAATAGAGACAGTCTGTAGGCAAATCCAAGACGCCATAATAGGTGGCTTTGAGGATAGCTGCAAACTGAAGGAGAAAAAATGCAAAAAAGGAGCACCTTGGTGGAATCCGAAACTGGAAACCCAGAGGAAAGAGATCAGGAAATTGCTAAGGCGGTGGCGCAAACGCAAGGGAGCAGCGGATAGGGAAGCCTTTCAGGCAGCCCAAAGGCGCTACAAACTTGCAATTGAACTAGCCAAAAGAGAGGGCTGGAAGCGCTACTGTCAGAAGCTAGATGGGGTACCCGAGGTAGCAAGGCTAAACCGCATCCTTGCAAGGACTGCAACCAATACCTCGGGTAAAATAAGAACTCCCTCGGGAGAATGGGCAGCCGACGGTAATGAAGCGCTAGAGAGCCTGTTGGCGGCACATTTTCCGGGGCTGATAAAGAACGATCAGCCAAGCACATCACCCATACCGGAGACAATGCCGGACTGGGAGACGGCTGAACTCATAATCACGGAAGAAAAGGTGAGGTGGGCTATCGGATCGTTCGAACCGTATAAGTCACCTGGACCAGATGGCATTGTACCGGCAATGCTACAGAGAGGAATAGACACCCTGGTGGAGCCACTTATGGGCATCTATAAGGCAAGCCTCTCACTAGGCTACATACCAAACGAATGGAGGAGAGCCAAAGTGATCTTCCTACCTAAACCAGGTAAACCGGTCCACGTGACGGCAAAGGACTACAGACCCATAAGTCTGACTTCCTTTGTCTTTAAAACCTTGGAAAGGTTAGTGGACCGTCACATGAGGAATGGGCCACTGGCTAACGACCCTCTATACCCGACACAGCACGCGTATAGAGAGGGAAGATCAGTGGACTCAGCACTAGACGAAGCGACAACGAGAATAAAGAAAGGTATGAAAAAAAGAGGGATGGTATTAGCAGCCTTCTTGGATATAGAAGGAGCTTTTAACTATACCAACGAAAGAAGCATCTGCCAAGGGGCAATGAGGCACAATGTGCCAACGAGCCTGGTAAGATGGATTAGCCGCACCCTACTTGATAGGGTGATTGAGGCGGGGTGGGGTGAGGCGAAAGGAGGAGGGCGCGCAACCAAGGGTTGTCCACAAGGAGGCGTGCTCTCACCTACGCTTTGGTCCCTGGTGATAGACGAACTACTAAGGAGACTCAATGACAGGGGCATCTACGCACAAGCCTATGCTGACGACGTACTTATCCTAGTCATGGTTGACGCGGAGACTACCATAGCAGGACTGATGAGGTTTGCTTTTAGAGTAGTGACTGAATGGTGCAGGGAAGTGGAGCTATCAGTAAACCCTAGTAAAGCGGTTCTGGTAAACTTCACCACCAGGTACAAGATCAAACCACTAGGATCGATTAAGCTGTTTGGGGACGAGGTACCACTAGCCAAGGAGGTAAAATACTTGGGGGTTACATTCGACTCTAAGCTTAATTGGAACAGACATCTGCAAACGAAGAAGAACTGCTTTCTAGCAAGCTTCTGGGCCTGCAGAAGAACTTTTGGAGCAACCTGGGGTCTCAAGCCTATAATGCTGAAATGGCTCTATACGGCTGTGCTGAGACCTAGGTTGATACATGGAGCAGTGGCCTGGTGGCCAAGATGTAGACTGAAAACAGGAGCGGCAACCCTAGACAGGATGCAAGCACTAGTTATGAGAGGCATCACGGGGGTGATGAAGTCAACACCTCTTAAGGCACTCGAAATGGTGCTGGATCTCCCCCCCCCTGGAGCTGATGATAAGAGCGGCTGCCCTGAAGGCCAAGACCTAGGTCAACAAGGGCCATAGCCGAACATGACACCGAACAGGTTAAGTCAGCGGACCTCGGTAACAATCAGGAACTTGACAGAACCCCCAGGAAATTTTTCTTTGATAGGAAATTTAAACTGGGGATTCAACCAAAGCAAGAGGTCAATCCGCAGGAAACAGGGGCTAGTCTCTGGTTTACTGACGGGTCCAAAAGCGAAAAAGGAACAGGAGCCGCGGCGTGGCTTAAGGGAACTAGCACAGAGCTGGTACTCTCCCTAGAAGACCATACAACGGTCTTTCAATCGGAGGTCAAAGTCATCAGGAGTTGTGTAGAGCACATGCTGGAGAAGGAATGGAGAGACCGCAAGGTCACCATTCACTCAGATAGCAGAGCAGCACTCCTAAGTGTTAGTAAAGTAGAAGTAACCTCGTTAGAAGTGGAAAGGTGCCGCAATGCTCTAGATGAACTTGCGGAAAGGTGCGACTTAGAATTAATGTGGGTCCCGGGACACTCGGGTGTTCTGGGCAATGAAAAGGCGGATAGACTCGCGAATAGAGGAGCGGCGGGAATTAGAGCAACCGATACTAAGGCTGCCATACCGCTCTGCCACCTAGAAAGAAAAATTCAGAAATGGGTGGAAAAGGAACAATGTAAAAGATGGCACGACAGCCAGGGGTGCAGACACATCAAAAGCATCATTGATGGTGTGGTACCCCGAAGCTGGAAGGCAGAGCTGATCAAATTCGAAAGAAGTGAGATCAAGCTAGTGGTGAGCTGGCTCACGGGTCACTGCGACCTGGAGTACCACAAGCACAGGATAGGTAAAACGAGTAGGAAACTCTGTAGGCTCTGCGGTGAGGCAAATGAAACCCCCGCGCACCTTTTGAGTGACTGCCCAAGACTTATGGGAGTTAGGCGGAGGGTGTGTGGGGACTTCACACTAGAGCCAAGAGATGTTAGGAACTTTAGTTTGCCGGGCCTCATAAGCCTAATAAAAAGGATTAGATCCAGCCTATAGGCAGGGGTAGGTAAGAGGTTACCGGGCTCTGTCGTTTCTTGAACCCGGGGGCATAGGTACATTTGACAGGATGTCGATTCGGAATGATGACACAAGGAGGCAAAGCGCAATGGGCCTTCGGCCTACGCGCGAGTCGGCACGTCCCCGAGCAGGGGCAGCCGGTGCGTCTCCACTTTTGACCGACTATCGACTATCGACTATCGACTAACGTTGACGTGAAAAAAGAGCAAAAGAATGCCATTTTCCCGCTTTTTGGTTAATCGACTGCATCTTTGTCAATATTTGGCGAAAAGCTTAGGTCATAGAAAAATTCTTTAGCCTAATGTATCCCGAAGAATCCCCTAAGTTTTTCTGGATCGCTCGATTGAAATTTCGAAAAAATTAAGGGAACAGGGTTTGTTCCTTAAACTAAGCTTAATTTTTTTAAAAATCAACAATTTCTCTTTTTTTTAATTGTTACTCAATTTTATGTTTTTTAAAAATTAATTGACAACAAAAAAGTGCAAACAAAATTTTTAAAAATTTCCAAAATTTGAAAAATTTTTTTAGTTTTGAAAAAAAATTAAGAGGCCATATCTAACTTATCTCTCTCAAGTTATGGACACATTTGAATCATTATTTTCCCTAAAAAAATTTTTTCAATATGTAAATTTAAAGCTGATACCTCTAACGTGCACACTGTACTCGTTGAGCGAAAGTGTGAGCAACAAATTTCTTACGTTTTCTGTAGAGTCATCACGTGTTACAAAACAGTTTTTTTTTTTCAAAATAAACCTTTTTTCGTAAATTTAAAAAAAAAAAAAATTACTGATAGCAGCTTTTCAAATTCAATTTACGCCATAATGCCCCCCAGGCGACATTTATCTGCCTCAGAAGTCGCTCAGCTAGTTACTCTTGTTCAGGAGGGGTACAGATATCGGTTAGTTGGTATCTCGTGCCTATAACCGATTTCTACAAACAAATGCATATGAAAGACGTACTGGACAAGGCCGACATAGAGCAACGACTTATCGAGACGACCGAGCAATCATTCGACAGGCTCTTCAAGATCATTTCGTTCCGGCAATCGACATCGCCTAAAATATTTCAAACCGTCATCAACAAAGATAAAAACAGCAACAACAATAACAATGACAACGACGACACTCGCCAAACATTTCCCGATCGACGATAATAAATCGTTTTCACGAATCTATACTGCGTGTTAGAACTGCTGCCCGTGGACCGATGTTGACCGTTGCACATCGTAGAACTCGTCTACAGTATGCTCGCGACCATGTAAATTGGTCAATGAGAAATTGGAACAATGTTTTTTTCTCTGACGAGTCTCGGTTTTGCTTGTACGGTAAAGACCGAAGACCTCGAGCTTGGCGTCGAACAGGTCAACGTTATGAACAACGTTTTATTCGTTCCATAAGTGCTTACGGTGGAGGATCGGTGATGGTTTGGGCTGCAGTTTCACGGAATTCTCGAACTTCTTTATATTGACCAAATCTTGCGATCTCATGTGTTACCTTTAACAAGAAACAGAAGATTTATTTTTATGCAGGATAATGCTAGAGCTCATGCAGCGAATGTGACCCTCCAATACTTTCAAAGAAACAACATTAGATTGCTGAGGCATCCTGCAATGAGTCCTGATTTAAATCCCATTGAACACGTCTGGGACATATTGGGCCGCCGATTGCGTCAAAATTATCCAAATTTAAACAATTTAGCAGCATTAGAGAACGCTTTAATAAGAGTTTAGTGTCAGATCCCTCAACGCATGATCCGAAATTGCATTTCAAATATGCAAGGAAGATTGCAAGCTGTAATTAGGAGTAGTGGAGGGAACACTCAATACTTAATACGACACACGCACACGCACACACACATATATGGTTACCCACATTAGAAAATGAGTTTGGAGACATAAAATACTGTGGAGCCGACGAACCACAGGGTCTCAATTGTTGCGGAGCATTATTAACACACGTGCGTAATCACAAAAGAAGCATAAATTATTTCTTCCGGCGATAACGCGCTTTTCCGGGTATTTGCTTGGCTAATCGAGCCCAAATGTATAGCGAAATAATAGTAAAGTTAAGCAATAAAGCAAAGGAATATGTTATAATAATTTAAATTGAATTTATATTATCTTTGAGTTTGTTTCCCGCACGTAATACTCTCCCGACCTTCCCCGATCCGGCGGCGTGAACTACCCGCCTTTTCGTCGGCGTTTTATAATTTGACCTCGACTGTATATATAATTAAATATAAGAATTTTACACGGTGGCCGTGAATTATAAGTCGGTATTCGATTATAAGTTGAGAAAGAAATTAAAATAGATGTTTGCGTTATTTAGAAAAGTATATATATAAGGTTTGGTATATGTAACTGAGCTGCCACAAGTGTGTACAAATGTATGGAAGAATGAGTGACGTAGTTCGGTATTGTGGTAGTCATGTAAATAAAAGTTGTATATTATGGAGTATAGTCGTTAGTCATCTAAGAAGGCTAGTTAGTAAACTGCGATACAAGGCCTGTGATCTAGATGTAAGCGGTTAGAGATTGAAGAGAGCAATGTGACTGTAAGGTGGTAGTTCTGGGGAGGGGAGGGGAAAGAATGTGATGAATAAGTGTGGACGAAGGAGGAAGGACATAGTGACCCAGCGGTAGTTTATGTAGTAAGCAAGATTGAAACCAGACGTTCAAATTGCGAGGTGTGGAATGCTAATGTGAGTGTGGAGCAAGATGAGAGGATGAATGGGATGGATGAATGAAAGGGTGTGGGGTTAAGAGATTCTAAAGCACGGGACGGGGATGAGTTATAAATGAAGGCGATAGACGATGTAAAGGATAAACGAGCAAGTTCTATGTTTGTGAAAGGTGTATTAAGTGTTGGAATGATAAGTATTGGTATGATGGGGTGAAGAGAAAGAATTTTTAAGGATTATGGAAGTATGTAAGGTTAAGGAAACATATTTTGTAAACCAAGTCCATTTCTGGGCCTTAAGGCTGAAATTAAATAAATTATATACAGGGTGATTCATTTTAATTGCCCCAGGCAAATATCTCGAAAAGTACGGGAGATGGAAAAAAACGTTAAATGTAAAAGTTGTAGGGTTCAGAGGGGGAAATTGGTATTTAAAGTTTTTCTCAACCTTGCTTTTTTCAAGATATTGGCCTACGAATTGTGTAGACAGCTTGATTTGACCTTGATGCAACTGCAGAGGTCAACTGGACCCCATGACATAACATCATGTTTGAATGTAAAATTTTCCGCTCTTCTAATTTCCGAGGTCAAAAGTTGGTGTTCCTATTTAAAAAAAACTACTTTGACTTTGAAATGACCTTGAAACTTGACCCCAAGGTCATGGTCAAGGTCACCATTGGATTTCCCCCTCTGAACCCTACAACTTTTACATTTAACGTTTTTTTCCATCTCCTGTACTTTTCGAGATATTTGCCTGGGGCAATTAAAATGAATCACCCTGTATAAGTCGGTATTCGGTTGTAGGCATGTAAAATATCTGGGATATTTAGTAGACAATGATGGCCTACGGGCTAACCCGTAAAAAATTGCCGCGATTGCCAATTATCTGGCGCCAAAACATCTGAAACAGCTGCTTCGTTTTGTCAGGATGACATCATGGTGCCGTCGATTCATAGAGAATTTTGCGTCAGTAGCGGAGCCGCTACACAACCTCACTAAAAAAAACAGCGTTTGATGCGCTCAAGAGAGCGTTGTCCTTGGCTCCGGCACTGGTGTGTCTGGATTTTCCAGTGCCGTTTTGTTTACAAACAGACGCAAGTTCGTTTGGATTAGGAGCGATACTTACATAAGAGCACAGAGGTCAGAAGCGTGTAATCGCGTATGCGAGCCGAACGTTAAATGCAGCGGAGCGTAACTACACGGTTACCAAAAAGGAGTGTTTTGCGGTAGTATGGGCGTGGCAGAAGTTTCGAAAGTTCCTTGAAGGATATCATTTTAAGGTCATTACAGACCAAATTGTTAACATAGTCCGCGAAACTTTTTAACTGGTTTGCTGAACCTTATAAGGTCGTTAAATTGTGGTCTCTTGCGGTAGTGGAATTGCAATCGTTAAAGGACAAGGCGGCTTACTAAGTTCACATCAAGGATCCCAAGGTAAGAGTAGAGCATAATACAGCACCTGTTACTATCTATTCCTTCTCTCTTAGATGAGCCTGTACCGAATCTCCGTACTGCACCATTTCCTCGCTCTGAAGTGGGAGTGGATTGCGGGGACGCCAATGAGGTCCCACAAACCCATCGTCTCACACCCTCTTCCCCTCCCCCCTCCCCCCTGTGGACGCCCACGGAAGCTGATGGTGGGACCAGCCCAATTGGCTCCAACGGTCGGTCCCAAGTAGGAGCGGCCCGCGCCGACGCCGCTGGTAGATGAGGCGGCGGCGCAGCGAGTTTACGCAAAGGCACAACGACGCGCTAATGAGGCACTGTTCAGAGAGTGGCCGTTTTGGCGGGAGGACCCCGAATGGTAGGAGAGTGGGGCGAAGGCTGCAGAGCAGTGGAAATGCGGGTAGTGCCAGGTACTGAATCGAGAGGAGTTTCCCGTAGAGCACAAACAGCAATACCTGGACATCTGCAGAGCGATTTATTTGTTGTTGCCGGAGCCACTCGTGGCTTTCCGAACTCTCACGCTCCGACTGACCCAACATCTGCCCGGACTATGTTTTCGGTACATAAGAACACTCTAACTCATCAGTACTTGCAGGACCCGAAAGTTGTACTCTAGAAATATACTATGAGATATTTCGATTTTTATTTTTAATCAATCCAAAATGGCGTCCGAATATCCGAAATTAAGATGGCTGTCGTGATGAGTCCGCTAAAATAACGTAGTTTTAGAGATTGATAGTCACTACGATAGAATACCAAAGGATTCATAAGACAAGCAGAACCTAAGTAAATTGAAATGGATAGGAGATTATACTTCCTCTGTCTTTCTAAAAAATGAAAGATATTGTTGTGAAGCTTCTATTAAGTAATTCTGATGGGTCGCTCTGATCTCATGTTAGGTAGGATACGCGAACCCGAGCTTCTCTATTTCGAATATATAAAACTTCAATTAAATATTGGGTATATAGATTACTAATATTGTCCTTTTAAAAAACTGGTGACAAACTAAAAACAATAATCTAGCTTTGAATGTTAAATTACAAAGAACGCGCGTATAGTTACATTTTGATTGTATAAGAAAAAAAACTTAGGTGTTACGCGAAATCAGTTTTGCAACTGTGTACTCGTTTAAAACTGCCTGAAATGTACCTTTTATTCAATAAGGCATGTGAAAACATTTAACATGAATTTCTTGAAGATTTATGAACTTTATTACTGTCGATAGAGAACATTTAAAAATTCTTTTTGATGGAGAGGTAATACAAGAGAAAGCAATATAATTCTGAGCTTTACAAAAATTTTTACGGCAAAATAACATTCAGCATGTACATTCTGCAGAATATTTGCCCTATTGAAAAATCTTACGTGAGATCTTATACCAAAATCTGATCTGAAATTTTTCTGTTTATAAGGGACTAAACACCGTGCAAAATATGGGTAAACTTGTTATTAAAAAATATTTTTTCGTTGGGACTTTTTTAAAAACGAGTTTACCCACATTTTGCACGGTGATTAGTTCCTTGTAAATAGAAAAATTCAGATCAGTTTTTGGCATAAGATCTCACGTAAGAACTTAGATAAGATCTTACGTAAGTTTTTTCAATACAATACGTTACAACGCAAATTCTACAATCAAGAAGAATAGTTGCATTATTTGTACATTAGATGGAGAGAGACAACGACTTGTGTTTAAATCTAAGGAAAGGCATATAATTTTCATCATCTAGAGGAACTGATCCTCTTCCATGTTTGCCTAATAACCTCAAATTTTTGAGTCCTTTTCACGGTAACATTTTCTAAATGTTCTTTCAGCAGCCCAATTGGCAATTTGCTGAAGATGTTGGTTTTTTTTGTGATACTATGCAAAAACCTCATATTATTCTTATATGAAAATGTGGAATAAAAATCCAAGGGGCAAAATTTTTCACATCTTCAACAAGGTGCTGTAAGCCATGAGTAACGTAACTTTAAAATTCGGAACCGTAAACAAATTCTGCATATTTAACAAAAATTTGTATGCAATCTCTGCTATATTTATTTCGATTTGAGAAGGGGAAGAGTGAACGTAAATTCTCATAGCTAAAAGAGGAAATAGAAAGTGAGAATAAACTGCAAAATTTCCTAAGCCATTGAAAGCCGCTGGAGCACTATGCAAAAGAATTTGTCGCAATTCCGTAACATTAAATTTATTATGTTTTGTACGTCTGAAAATTAAATAAATCTTCGGTCGGAATATCTAGAACATTTTTCGAGTGTGAGTCAGAAGAAGCATATTTTTCTTCAATTATGGCAAAAAACATTTTATCAGTAGCTCCTAAACAAACGAGATGCATATAATCAAATACGGCGTAGGTAAGCAAACCAATTTTTAGGCGATCTAGAGGACCTTCCCCTTCCTTGTGATGTGATCGATCTATCTTTAGCGCATATTTTGCATTTGCGCGCGAAAGATGATCGCAAGGCAAATTCTCCCGCAAAAACTAATAGCGAGGGCGCAAGCGCGGGCTTACTTACCCGTCGCAAGACGGTTCGCGCTTGCTGTTCGGCGAACGGGCGAGCGCACTCGAAGAATCGCGCGTGTTGATTGGTTGCCGCGGTGCGGCGACAGCCGCGGCCGATCGACGCTCAGCTCGCGACGGACAGTACCGCTTGAACGAGCACGCGCGACGGAGCCCCCTTGTGCAGCACTGTCTAGCAGCTTTTCGAAAGGACGACACGAAATAAGAGAAGTAAAGAAAGAAAATCTTTGAGGCCAGCGACCAGCCGAGGAACGAGACGTCGTTGCGTCAAGCAGGAGCTCCGCGACGACCTTCATTCCGAACGAAGCAGCTAAGAGCGAAGTTGAAGATAAGGAAGAAAGTAAGTAGAGTGATTGTGAGTTATTGCAATGTGCAATAGTTAGAGAGAGAGAGAGAGAGAGAGAGAGAAGGTGCGTAAGTGTAGGGTAGTGAGTAAGAGAGAGAAAGCGCGCGTGTCCTCCTGGTCGGCCGGCGTTTATTGCGCCGTCACTAGGAGTTGATGATTAGTGAGAAAGAGAGAGAGAGAGATAGAGAAGAATTCGGGCAGGTCGGCCGGGCGAAAACCGTCCGCCGCTAGAATTCTCGCGCCGGCCGCGAACACCGCGAATTCGCGGACATAAACAATCTAGAGGTTGGTGTGTTCGTGAGAGAGAGTGTGTCGCAGTGGCGAGTGCGGGTATTGAGAGTAGTGGCGGTTTTATTTACGTAGGGGGGAATAATAAACAACCTTTTATGTAAAAAAATAAATTTTTTTAGTTTTTGAAAAAAAGTTACGAACTATGCGAGCTCAATTTTTGAGAATTGGGAAGGCGCGAGTCGGAGCCCACACAACACGGCGCGTAGCCATCGGACCGAGCGGAGTAGTAGGGGGCGGAGAGAGTGCGGAATAGGGCCGTGGTAGGATAAAATAACATCTCCCAGTCGCGCGCTCGGTGTGTAAATTCGCAAAACGGTCGGATTTCCTTAAGCAAGAGTTTTTGGATAAAACTTGGCACTTTAAGTTCTTTCGTGGAGTTTACCTCGAAACACATTATTTTTTTCCACAAGCTTGAAAATAAAATTAGTGCTGAGGTGAGAAGGTGTGAGGAGGAAAATTTAGAAGAAAGTCGTGGGTAGTGGAGTAAACGAGGAGGGGGGACGGAAGTGTAATTTAAAATTGATATAGTTAAATTAAATTAACTGAAGCGTTTAAACATTTGTTTTTTGGTTTGATTAAATTTAAAATAAAAAAATAATTTAAATTAAGCCAAAATTTAAGAAATTTAAAATAATTTTGATTATAATTAAAATAAATTAATAGACGCGTTCAAAAGTTTGTAACGGTGCGCCTCTTGAAGCGCCGCCATCCAGCGAAAGCGAAAAGACTGTCGACGTGCGCGAGACGCGGCTGCGGGCGTAAGTAATTATAATTTTGGCGAGGCCCGCGCGAATTCAGCGCTAAGCGTCGACATAAAAGGGTCGTGACCCGACGCGCTCGCTCTCTCGTCCGGCCGGGACCACCGCAGCCAGTTCGCCCACTTCCACAGCAACCGAGGAAATCGCCATCGTCAGCAGGCTCAAAGAGATTCGAAAGTAAGGCTGCCTCACCCGACATCTTGAGGAAAGCAAGACGCAGTCCTGTGGAGGATCAGCGGGTCCCGGTTGGCGGAGCCATCGACCAAAGCATCCAAATATAAAAGAAAAAAAAGAAAGATAAGCGTTATTTTGTTTCATCACGCCATTCGGCATTAGATTAGTGAACGCGAAAAGAATGGATGAATAGCGAAACCGCTCGGAGTTGACTTTGAAGAATAAGCTCGCGTCGATAGATTCAAGAATTGTTAAAAATAAAAGATAATCTCATGAAATTCTGCATTAAAATTCATACCCGTATCAATAAAAAATATACCTTTTAAAAATATACAGGGTGTTCGAAATGTTCCGGACCCCCCACTTATAACAAGTATAAAAAGTACCGTAATTCGTACAATTAGACGTTTTGAAGAGACAGGTGGTATTAAAGATTGTCCTAAATCAAGTAGATCCAAATCATCGTCTAATGATGAAAAGAGCTTAGACGTATTACAATCATTTATTGAGGACCCCCATTGCAGCATCAGACGTTGTGCACAACAGCATGAAATGGGAGCTGCATCTGTGCACAAAATTTTGAAACTCAACAAATGGCATCCTTTCAAATTAAAGTTGGTACAGGAATTATCTGAAGATGATTTTGATAGAAGGGTAGAGTTTTGTGATGTAATGATGCAAATGATATCTGATGATCCTTTGCTCCTCAATAACATTGTTTTCTCTGATGAAGCCACGTTTGAGTTAAGCGGAACAGTGAACAGACATAATTGTCGATACTGGAGTAACATCAATCCACATTGGATGAGAGCGGACCACACGCAACATCCTGAAAAAGTAAATGTTTGGGCTGGCATATTTAATGGAAGAGTACTTGGCCCTTTCTTTATTGAAGGTAATTTAAATGCTGCAATGTATGAAAACATACTTCGAGACCAAATTATACCTGCTATACGGAATTTAACGGGTGGAAATCTGGACGAAATTTACTTCCAACAGGATGGTGCTCCTGCTCACTACTGTATTCATGTTCGCCGATATTTAGATGCAACATTTCATGATAGATGGATTGGGCGGAGAGGTACAATTGAATGGCCACCTCGGTCCCCAAACCTAACGCCTCTTGATTACTTCCTTTGGGGATACTTGAAGGATAAAGTTTATGTTATAAAACCACGTGACTTGGATGAATTACGCCAAAGAATCACTGATGAAATAGACTTGATACCTCAGCAAATCTTGCGAAATGTTGTTGCAGCCTTTTACAATCGGTTAGCACATTGCCAAACTGTTAATGGGCAACAATTTGAACAGTTGTTGTAAAAAGTTCCTGTCAACGACATTTTAAAAAAATTCAGTTTGGGCGAATAGTCCACTGTCTTGATTTAGTTAGCTGGGCCGCCGATAGTCCTGCCTTAGCTGACTGGGCCGCTAGTGTTCTTGTCTTAGTAGGCTGGGCCGCCGATGGTCTTGCCTTAGTTGGCTGGATCACCCATGATGTTACCTTAATTAGTTGTACCTCCCGTGCCTGAGCAATAAGGCTCATTTTGATTAGACATTTTTTATTTATCATTTTCTCCCCCGAGGTATGTAGTTGTTGGGCCTAAGGCTTATTTTGATTAGACATTTTTTTATTTATCATTTTCTCCCCCGAGGTATGTAGTTGTTGGGCCTAAGGCTTATTTTGATTAGACATTTTTTTATTTATCATTTTCCCCCCCGAGGTATGTAGTTGTTGGGCCTAAGGCTTATTTTGATTAGACATTCTTTTATTTATCATTTTCTCGCCCGAGTTATGTGGTTGTCTGGCCTAAGGCTTATTTTACGCCAGTGTCAATTAAACCTTCTACAATCCTAATGCAGAATTTAGCGCTGGTGCAAAAATGGAGAATTACAACTAGGAGGCTTAATTTGGAAAACTAAAGTTAACCTTCAAATGACCTTGAAAATCAAGGGCAATGTCAATTTAACGCCACCATAAAGTTTGTCTTGCAAAATCAAATTACTTTAGTATTGGTCAGATACGCTCAAAGTTCTTAATAATCGGGATTTCTTGGCTTTCTGCTACTAAATAATCATTTAACCACTAAATGACCTCTGTAGGTCATTTTGAGCCATAACGTGGGTACATATCCAGATGTAAAATTTTGTGCTCTTTCAGAATCTGAAATAAAAAATAGGGGTCCCTATTTAAAAAACTGAAGATGACCTTTAAATGACCTTGAAAATGATAACCAATAACAAATCCAAGGTCATCATTTAGTTCAACCTTCAAAACTTAACAACTTTTGTATTTAACATTTTTTTCCAAAATGCTTACTTTATGTTATAAGTGGGGGGTCCGGAACATTTCGAACACCCTGTATATATTCTAACAAATAAAATAAATTTTACAAGTTTTCTTTGATTACTTTTAAATAATTGTCTATAATTTGGTTATTTAATAGTGTTCGCGATTTGTAATTTAAACACGCGCGCTCCGCTTAACTCATTACGAGGGCCGCCAGGAGGCAGCACCTTCCGGGCGCTGGGCTCTGCCGATGAGCGCTTGTAGCAGCGCTTACGTCGGCACTAACCTCACCTCTGACTCTCTTCTCGACCGAACGCCGCACCGATCACATCACAAGCCCGCTCGATCCATCTTTTTTCCTGCTCATCGCTTTTTATTCATACTCATCGCTTTTTGCTGTTCCTGCTCAACCCTGCTTATCAAGGCTCATCTACTACAGGCACCATCGCTCATCAGGATTTCTCTCCAGCATCACTCAGACAAGTATCCCGCTCAGTCACAGCTCGTGCCACGTGGCACTTTAAGGTTACCTCAGGTACAAGCGGACTCATTCGAGAGCTTTCTCATTGTATACTCAAATAAACGCTCATTCAATTAATTCAATGTGTACCGACTCAGTGTAATTTCCCATGATCCAATTTCCATCCAAGCAATTTCTCAAACAAATAGAATTAAATAATTAATTTTAAACGATTTAAAATAAACAAGCATTGAAATGGCAGAATACGGCGAGGCTATGGCGTGATTGTTAAGTTCGCGGGAAAGACGCGGATTAAAGCGTCAAGTAATGGCGTGCGATCTGGTCCAGGTAAGGGCCGATCTGCGCACGCGTGATTTAAATAACGCGGGTGATCCGCCCATATTGAGGGATCGGCTGTTGCGGGCTCTTTTTAGGGAAGTAGAGCCAGAAAATGAGGATGTTCCCTGGTACAACTGGGATACCCGCGTGCAGCCGATGTCTCTTTCAGCGGAACAAGCGAATGAAGAAAAAATTAAGAGGAAGCGGGGGCGGCCTCCGAAGATACCCAAGGTAATGGAGACAGTAGAGTATCCCAGATAGTATCCCAGAATACAGTGGCGACGTTAACCTTTAGAGGGCAGGGGTTTTGAAAAATTTGAAAATCGCATTTTTCTATAGGAATGTGGTCTAAGGTCCCTGAGTTAGAGCCAAACTAAATTGCGATGTTTGTGAGTCAGACCCCTTAGGCCTAGAGGTGTATTCCGGCCCTCTAAAGGTTAAGTACGATGATGACCACGATAAGCACGGTAACCACGACAGCAGTGGCATTGGCTAGAGCCACTATTTATTTAAGCAATTCTAGGCAATTCAAGTATTACTCGGCTAGAGTGGTTAGAGGTGTGAGGAAGAAGGTAGTTACGCCGTCGGTGGAGACGCAATTGAGGGAACAAACGCCAGTTTCTCAAGTGGCGTCATCTCTGGTAAACGATACTCTCACTCCTGCAATGGAAGATGAGATTGTTGCAGAGGAGTTAGCTGAGGGGGGCGACTGGTATACCCCACGAGTGGGACGTCAAATCTTACCTCGGTGCGACTCGCAGAGGCAAGGCGAAAATTCGTCTAGCTCGAGTAAAGAGGATGTAAGAGAGGAGGATTACAAAAGAGCCAGTGAGGTATTGCGACAGAAGAGGGAAGAGTGGTGACAGAAAGAATTAGAAAGTAGGCGATTGAGAGACAGAAAGCGAAAGGAATTGGAGAGAGAGAAGGAGGATAAAATGAGAAAAAAGATAGTGGCAATGCAAGGGAAGGCGAAGCGAGTCAGTGTAGAAACAGCGAAGATGCGCCTCCGAATGCAAGAGTTGGAGTTTCAAGCAGATGAGATGATAAACAGGCTTCCTAGCGACCAAGAAGAGGTGAATGAAAGGCTTCACAATCGTCCGAGGGAATTAGAGAGAAATAAGAGGAATAATTCCAGAGGAGAAAAAGGAAGCAGTCAGATGCAACAAGGAAAGAGAAGAGGGAATTTAGAAGGAGAAAGCGTTAGTGGCGATGTAAGTGGAAGTAGCCGATATGGTAGTGGAAACTTAATGGCCCCCTTTGACGCTAAAAGACGCGACAATATAAAGGCACAGGCTGTTAAATTAATCAAAGAGTGGGGATTGAAATTTAGTGGCGAAGAGAAGGGAGAGGGTACTGCAGAATTTATAGAGCAGCTAAACGATTTTTGGGATGGATGCGGAGTACCGGATATGCATATAGTAAAGGCACTCCCAAGCATCTTGCAGAAGCGAGCTGCGCAATGGTTTTGCACAGTGCGCTCACAATTGAACTCTTGGAGGACTATGTTCAAGAGTTCATACGCCAATTCATCCAGGAATATGACAAGGAGGATTTAGAAGACGATTTGCTACACCGTACGCAGGCAAAGGGGGTGAAGGCTTCGGCCTGTTTGTCGTGTTTCCGGTACATCTTGACGCGGTTTGAGAAACCGCTGTCAGAACGGAGGCAGGTCAACTGAACATTTGAAGGCCTATTGCCTGAATATCGGCGTGCCATCAAAGATAAAGCAATCGTGAGTCTAGCAGACATCGAACACTATGGGAGAAGTTGGGAGAAATTGAAGGAAATAGACGAGAAGTATGTCCCTCCGCTGCCTGAGGTCGCACGGACAACAAAAAGTCCCACAAGCGCAAACTCTATTCGGTAAGACATATAAAGTTACGAATCAACCAGGAAGTGGAGGCCAAACGATTAGAAGAAATGTTAGTGACGAGCAAAGCAGGAGAGTAGCGATGAATGGACCTAAGGCTGCAATTCCGAGACAGAAAACTTGGAATGCAGCTAGGAGCCAAAACCAGGGAGGAGCAGCACCGGCGCTAAGTTTGGTGCCTCCTTAGAATGCTTCAGACCCAGCTCTGAGAATTCTCGGGCCCTGCTATACCTGCCATGCCGTGGGGCATAGAGCCTCGGAGTGCCCGGAGGTAATATGCTATGCCTGTAGAAGGAAGGGACACCGAATTAGAGATTGTCCAGACAGAACGTGGCAGACCCCGGTGATTAGTGGCGTACAGTGCCAAGGGTGCGCAGCGAGAGGCGTGACGGTATTGCCGTGCTAGAATTGTGCACCCTTATTAAGGACGGGAAACGACCAATCGGGGGGCAGAACGCTTAGAGTGTGCTTCCCGGGTTTTTGAGAGTAGAGAGATAGAAGATGAAAAAGGCGAGGCCCTATCCTACTCGTGCACAGAAGGACGGAAGAGCCCCTTTGAAGTAAAATTGAGGTCGATAGTGGAAATTAGACAATGGAAGAAAAGAAGTAAGAAAGTGGCGAGTAACCAATAAGGGAGTTGAATCTAAGTGTAAGTTCTTGCGAAAACGGCGATCAGAGAGGAGAGCTTTGCGACGCAGGCTAAGGAATTTATGGAAATGCAGACAGGCAAAGTGCAAGTTCGGGGGAAGAAAAACTTGTAAAGCGTCGGTCCAGCTAGGCGAAAGTAGTAGTGGCGCTAAAGAGGAAGGAGAAAAGAGAGCAGAAGAGTATGTGGAAGGAGCTTTCGCCGAGAACCGTTATTTTCTAAAGATACAGATAGATGACGAGAATTATAAGGCGTTATTCGATCCTGGAGCAATGCTGTTTCTAGCAGGTCCAAGAATACCTGAGAAGTTCCGAGGCCGTTTAAAAAAGACCGACTTTGCCATAAAGAGTGTTTTAGGCCGAGTGAAAAAGTCTAAAGGAATTTTAAACTTGGCTATAGATGTTGATGGCGGAGCTGGGATCTTGTCCTTGAAGTTTGTCCAGTCGTTGGAGGTTTAAGGGGAGGTCGTACCATCCTACATTACCGACCGCGATACAAATCGCTGTTTCCAACTTTTCTGTCATTTATTAGTGAAATAATGCACAAATTAAATTCCACTCAAAAAATTTATTGAAGAAGAGGGTTTAACTAAGATAATTGTAATACGAAGATAATTGTAAATTAAGATAATTGTAATAAACAAATGACAGCGAAAAATTGGAAACAGCGATTCGTATCGCGGTCGGTAATGTAGGATGGTACGACCTCCCCTTAACTCACAATTTTTTGTTAGGCATTGATTTCTGTCGCCAATTTGAAATAGATGATCAGATGGCGGAAGGACTGTGGCGTGCGAAGAAAAGAAAGTATTTGATTATTTAGTTGACGTGATTATTGCGACGGATGATTTTGAGGAGCATTTAAGATTAGTGGAGTTGGTGTTATCAAAGCTCGGGGAGGTGGGGTTGACAATAAATATCGACAAGTGCGGATTTTGCGTCCCTCAACTCTGATATCTGTGTTTTCTGGTGGACAGTGAAGGTTTAAGACCTGACCCAGAGAGAGTGGCGCCAGTGGTAGAGTAACCGCCGCCGCGCACTGTAAAGGAGTTGCGTTGATTCCTGAGAATGGTCGGCTAGTACGCTCAATTTATTAAGAGCGATGCTGACTATAAGATTCCGTTGGTGCGCTTATTGCAGAAAAATCGGACTTGGGAATGAGGTGACGAGCAACAGGAAGCGTTTGAGGAGCTGAAACAGGCGTTAACTCGCGTACCTGTGCTCGCTCGCCCGGATTTTAACAAATCATTCACGATTCAATGTGATGCGAGCGACTACGCTATACGAGCGGTACTCTCACAGGATTTAGAGGACGTAGAACACTCGATTGTGTATGCAAGCCGCGTTCTTTCACCGGCAGAAAAAAACTATTCTACAACGGAGTAAGAATGCTTGGCTGTGCTGTGGGTCATAATGCAATTTCGGCCGTATCGTGTAGGCTGTAGATTTACCGTTATAACGGATCACAGCTCGCTGAGATGGCTTATGAATTTAAGGGAGCCCACAGGCAGATTGGTCCGATGGGCCCTACAAATTTAACAATGGCCGTTTGACACTGTCCACCGCAAAGGGACGATGCATAAGGTGCCGGATGCATTATCCAGACTAGTGTGCGCCAATGACAAAATCGCGGCTTTTGAGAGAATTAGCGATGAGAAATACCTCAAACTGCAAGATCATTAGAACGCCGTCTAAATATCGAGAGTGGCGAGTTGAGAACGGCAACCTTTATTGCCTAAGGCACGATCCGATGTTAGACCTAGTGGCGAATAGAGAGGAAGGGTAGAAGTTATTGGTGCCAGTAGAAAGAAGAGAAGAAGTGTTGAGTGAAGCTCATTGTGCGCCGTCGTCCGGTCATTTAGGAGTCGAAAAGACCTATGATCGGATTGCGAGGGAGTATTATTGGAAGGGCATTTACTCCGATGTAGTTTTATACGTCAAGCAATGTCCAATTTGCCAACAATACAAAATTCCCCAAACAGGCGCACAAGGATTAACCCATTAACGCGCAAAATGGGAAATTGGGACGCAAAACTTCAAGCCCACTACGCTGTTAGAAAAAAATATCTGTTTTTGTTCAAACTCCTTTATAAGGGGTTTTTGGTGATGCTCTTTCAGAATCTGGCACTTATTCCGCCATTTTGGAAAAACTAAAAGAAAAATAAGGTTCTCTACCAGTGTTTTGAAAACTTTGGAGTTCGAGGACTCGATTTTTGGCAGTACTTTGCTTATTTGAATACAGCAACGTTAGTCAAAATCGATTTAAAAAAAAAAAAAACGTTAAAAATTCATGACTTTTTTTTTTTAAATGCAAAAATAATTATGATTTTAACTTTTTTTTACAAAATAAGTGCCAGATTCTGAAAGAGCATCACCAAAAACCCCTTATAAAGGAGTTTGAACAAAAACAGATATTTTTTTCTAACAGCGTAGTGGGCTTGAAGTTTTGCGTCCCAATTTCCCATTTTGCGCGTTAATGGGTTAATGGGAAATAGAATAGTGGATAGACCGTGGGTAGTGGTAGCAGCCGACCTAATGGAATTTCCGCTTAGTAAGAGTCAGAATAAGTATCTATTGGCGATGCAAGATTTGTTTACTAGGAGGATAGAAGTAAAACCTATTACGTAAGGCTGATGGCAAGTCAGTGGCGAGAGCATTAGAGGAATTAGTGATATTTAGATGGGAAACGCCGAAGTACCTTATAAGTGCTAATGGAAAGGTGTTTGATAATCAGCTCCTGAAGAAATTATTAGAAGAGTATTAAGCACGAGACTACGCCGCCTTATTGGCCGCAAGCCGATCCAGTGGAGCGTAGTAATCGTACTCTAAAGACGATGATAGCGACGTTCGTGAAGGCTGATCACAGAGACAGGGACAAACACGTGCATGAATTCAGGGACGTCGTTAATACGGTTGTGCAGAGTTCATCGCGCGTTTCCCCGGCCTTCTTAAAATTCGGGCGAAATCCATATCCTGTGAAAAGTTTGAGGCGACAAGTGAAGAATCGAAAGAATATTGAGTGCATTGCGCCAGAGGCATGGGTGGATTGCTTGAAAAGATTAGATGCGTTGCGAGATTTAGTGGCTAGAAAAATTCATGAAGCCCGAGAGGGGCAGAAGAAGGTGTGTGATAAGGGGAGGAAGGATGTGCGGTTTAATGTAGGTGACAGGGTGATGCGGAGGTCTCATGTATTGTTGAGCGCGGCGAATCGTTTTCGGCCAAGCTAGCTCCAAAATATGAGGGGCCGATCAAAGAAATTGTATCTCCGGTCGTGTCTTTGTTAGAGCGGAATGAGCTGAACGTCCGAAAAATAGCGAAGGTGCACGTGTCCCAGCTAAAGAGATACATAGTTTCTAGAGTTAATGCGGAGTTAGATAAATGGAAACTAATCTAATTTTTGCTTTTCAGAGATCATGGATGGCGAGAGAGGAGGCAATGAAGGGAGGCTTGAACCTCGAACCTCCTGAACACGCCGATGGAGGTTAGCGGCGACGTGGCGGCGGCGGACGAAGATGACCTAATATCGGATGTCTCCGTCTCTACCTTTGATAGAGAAAGTCGCCGGATGAGTTGGGCCGAAATAATAGAGGAGGCCGATCGACGAAGAGAGAGGAAGAGGCGGAATCTCGAGCGAGAGGAGCGGTTGGCGACGGAGGCGGCTATGGTGGCTGAGGTGGCGGAGGGGACTGCGGCGTTGGCCTTAGAGGGGTCAAAGCAGTCAGTAAGAGACTCGGTCCCTCTGTCAGCTGCAAGCCCGGTCATCCGACGATGGCTGACCAGCCTACCGGAGCCGAGTAGCTTCGGACTAGAGGAGTTTTTAGAGGTGTCCGGTACGAGCGAGAAGAAGTATTTGGAGAGGATCGAACGGCTCGTAGCAGACTGAACGAAGACGAAGAGTGGCGGGATTAAGAGTACGGTTGGAGAAAGAGGCGAGGCAGGCCCAGCTCCTAAGGGAGCGAAGAAACATCCAGTGTAGTTTGATGGCGGAAGCAAGGAGAGCGACGGAAGAGGTATTAAGAAAGGCAAAGAGGAAGAGGCCAACCTCAGGCGAAGAAAAACCTCCTCCGAAAAGATCAAGGACTGAGGCGAACACAAGAAGGGCCGATCCTCTAGCCCCACGAATAAGGGCCGAAGCCAGGCCGGAGCCACGGGAGGTGCGCCCAATTATACGGGAGGCTCCCTGTCCGGTGAGGGGAGAGATAAACGAGGATCCGCGGGTAGCTAGGGACGTTTTTGAGGCCATGGAGATAGAGAGATAGAGAGATAGAGGGGAGAGAGAGAGAGAGAGAGAGAGAGAGAGAGAGAGAGAGAAAAGAATTCAGGCAGGTCGGCCGGGCGAAAACGGACCGCCGCTAGAATTCTCGCGGGCCGCGAACGCCCCGGCGGGTCGCGAATTCGGAAATAAACAATGTACAGGTAGGTGTGTTCGTGAGAGAGAGAGAGTGCGTTGCAGTGGCGAGTGCGGGTATTGAGAGTAGTGACGGTTTTTATTTAAAAATTTAAATTTATTCATTTTGCGTCGTTTTCTCGGTGGCGCGCATTCCCAAGCCGGACTTCGTGTCGCGGGAACTTACTCCTGTGGATGAGTCTCGAGCTGGCCGTTCGCGATGTAGGATCGGGAGATTTTTGTTGTATAAAGGCAACGAGGAACCAGGCTGGGACTTTCATCAGTCCCCCATTATACTTTAACTCTCAAAAGGCCAAAAACTTAAAGTCAACTTCAATCTTGTGCCTTTTAATTATAACCCGTGTGGAAGAAAATATTAAGATACTTATTTTTATGTAAAAAATGTCATCTTATGAAATTATTTATTTTTAACAAGAAACAACAAAAAAAAAAGCAATTTTCAATATTTTTTTCTCTTAAAGCATTTCTTAAACTATGTTCTCAATACTTAAGAACGTTCTAACTCATCAGGACTTGCAGGATCCGGGAGTTTTTACTTAAAAAATATACTATAGGATTGTTATCAAACAAAATCGCAGTAATATTCATTTTTGAAGTCTAATCAACGTTTTAGCGGACAAAATTGCTTTTTTGAGTTTTGTGGCAATAGATTAATGACAATAGTGACGATAGATAAATAATATTTTTTTTTACTTTTATTTATATATTTTATTTTTATATTATATTTTATATCTTTTACCTCTAAGATCCCAGAGAGAAAAGTAGGCCGATGCCCCCGCTTTTCCACGTTCATCTCGGCAGCGGGAAAAAGCGGGCACACGGCTCGGACCTTTTGTTGAAAGATCCACGAGAGATAAATGAAAAAAAAAAGATAAAAAAGGGTATCGTTTTTTGTTTTTTTCGTTGAATGGTCGCTGTTGCTAGCGGGCGTCATTTCTTCGAACACGTGTGGCGTACTTCGAGCGCCTTGAAATAAATTCGCGATGCTTTAGTTTCGTATACTCGTAGTAAATATGTGCAGATGGTTCATGTGTACATTGAGTGCAACGGTGTCCTTGCTCGCGCTGCCCAACTTTATCATGAGCGTTGGCCCCAGAATCGGCATCCTTCGCGGGATACCATTGGCAACGCTTACCATCGCTTTACGAAGACCGGGAATGTGTTATGAATGCTGCAATGGAGGAAAGAATTTTGATATCCTTTGATGCCGATCCAACCACGAGTACTCGCGCTGTTGCTCGGGAACTGGATTTGTACCGCAGTCAGGTGCATGGTGTGATTAGAGATGCTGGTAGGCATCCATATCACTACCGATGTGTACAGGATTTGTTACCTGGAGATTTCCAACACCGAGTCAATTTTTGTGGTGGATTGCTTGCGCAATTGCGAGTGAATGAACATTTCCTGGAAAATGTTTTGTTTACCGATGAATGCACCTTTACGACGTCTGGCATGATGAATCAGCTTAATTACCACTACTGATCTGACGTAAATCCTTGTTTGACCAGAGTGGTACATTTTCAACACTGATAGAGTATAAACGTCTGGGCCGGAATTATCAACGGTCAAGTTGTTAGTATTTTATTTAATAACAAAATTAGCCATAAATATAGAAAAGCAAATTCTTGCCCGTGAAAATCTAAGAGGTTACCGGGATAACCAAATCAAAAAAAAAATTTAACTTTGGTAATATTTGTCAAAAGATAATCACAGTCTGAAAATTGTTACAAAAATAAATGTAGCCGGAATCCAGTAAATAATTCGAGTATAATTTGTCAATTGTGCAATCAGCCAGGCCATACAGCTTCTTCCTGCCAACCGCGAGCCACGTGTTTTACATGCCGTCAACCTGGTCATATTTCCACGAACTGCCCAAAAAAGGCCCAAATCATTTGCCAATTTCGCAATCAATCCGGTCATGGCGCCAGAGATTGTAAATCCAAAGTCAATAATTGAGCACAAGCCAATCCTCTCTTCTGTTGATATTGCAAGACAGACAGTCATCTAATTGACTAATTGATTGCAAGAAGAGAATAAACAATAACAACAGAAATTCGGGAAACGGGTTGAACCTCCCTCGCGCGAGCGCATCGGGGGAACAAACTCAGCTGCGCTCGAGGAACCAAATATAATTGGAGGAGGACCCGTCTTTCGATCTCTTCAACTAACTGAAAAACGAATTCCTTTCATAAAGTTAAAAATACCCGAAACTCACATTAACCTTTAGAGGGCCGGGGTTTTGAAAAATTTGAAAATCGCATTTTTCTATAGGAATGTGGTCTAAGGTCCCTGAGTTAGAGCCAAACTAAATTGCGGTGTTGGTGAGTCAGACTCCTTATGTCTAGAGGCGTATTCCGGCCCTGTAAAGGTTAATGATAGACACAGTGTCAGCAGTTAACCTTATCCGCCCCAACGCTATCTTATATGCACAAAAAATCAATGAAAACAAAGAAATCATTAAAGGAACAGCCGCGAAACTCTTTCAGTCATTTGGGTCAATTAAATTTTCCATAGGAGGCACAAATTCCCGATAACTTGCCTATTCCTTTCGATGGCGTTTTAGGAATGAAATTTTTAATAAAGCAGGCGCTAAAATACACTTAGGGCAAAATGCTTTATTTGTTAATGATAAAATATTTCCAATAGAAATTCAAGCAAATCTACATAAAGAAAATCTTTTAAATTTTTCGACTAATAGGAATTTGCCTTATCTCTTCACAACAAATAACTTATCTAGTATAATGCACACCTTCCTAGTAGATTCCGGATGCGAAGTTAAGGGGATGCCGAACATAATTTTCGCGCTCTACTATACCGACAATACTCTATATTCTCTGCTATAGCATCTAATGCAAATTTGATTTTTCAAATAATTTTGAAACGGCTTTATTAATGGCATTTCTGATTGCATCGAAATATTATTTATAATTCGTAGAATGTGCGTAGACTTCTTTTTTGGCTGATTTCATTTCCTTTTGCTGAAAATACTAACTATTTTTCAATTGGAATTGAAATCATCCAAAAAAGAAGTCATGCAGAAGTAATGCAGAATAAAGTGGTATCGAATTAGAAGATTTAGATATCTGTCATGATTTTTCCAGCATAAGCTTTGTTGAGGACAAAAAGAAGGTAAGAGAAAAAGTTTCAAATAAATTTATTTTATTTTATTTTTACCTGTTGATATGTTGGATGTCACAAAGGAATATGGCTCTGCCCGCCCTGCGCTCGCTATTTAAGCGCTCTTCCCCCCACCGCGGGCTTAGCGCGGAGCCGCCGAAAAGGCTCCCAAGCCAGGTCCGCTGCCTTCGCCGATACAAATTTTTGGGACAAAACAGCGCAAAAAGAAGAGGGAACAGCTAATTGAAAGCTTGAGGAAAAAGGGAAAGGAATTTCTTCCTATAGAGGAGTACAGGCGAAGGAAAGCCTTGCAAAAAAACAAGGAAAATTTGACGCCGAGATCGGATCATTCACCAGAACGTCCTCCCCTATTGGAAAGGTTGAAATCACTCGGATTAGACGTCGAGCCAGACGAACCGAGGATTACATCAAGGAAGGATCGACTGTCTCTCCCCTTGATGAAAAAGGAAGAGTTATTTCTAGATTTTTTAAAAAAACCTTGTAAAACCTGTTATTATAAGCCTCGTGCTAATTGCAGCGAGTGTTTTAAAAAGAATTTTAAAATACCTAAGAAAAATTAATTATTTTTGATCACAAATTTTATAATCATTTTATTTTTTTTTGTTTTTAAATAAATATTCACAACCATTTAATTCTCGTTATTCATGAGTAAATCTAACATGCGTAGCAGGTCAAAGAAAAACCCACAAGAATTCCAAGTACTTCCTCCTCCAACAAGAAGGAAAATCAGAGCTCCTTAAAAGGAAATTACTAGCAATACATCCGAAGAAAGCGAAACAGAAGCAGAGACTACGATAGTCGCTGCAAAAACAGAAGATTCTCCTGTTTTTGATACGCCTAAAAGTCATATCCCTTCTCAAGACTCTCTGGTTTTATTGAAAAAACACCCTATCTTGAACATCATGAACGACCAAGTCGTAGCACCTCAAAAGGTAGCGTTAAAGGACGCTTTAACGGTTGTGCCGAAATTTGACAGCAGAAACATTCGGCTTAGCGAATTTGTGGAAGGATGCATGGAAGCTCAGGCCATGATCGATAATATCGATGAGCCCAACACGACCAAATTGATCCGTTCGAAACTCACTGGCGAAGCTCGCTCCGCGACTGCCGGTGAGACGTTCCAAAACATTAATGAATTAACAAACGCACTGAAAGAAATATACTCACCCGCGAAATCCGTGGAACAAATCATGGGAGAAATCGGGAGCGACTTTCAACGAGACAATGAAAACGTTTTTAACTTTTGCCAATAGAATAAAGGAAAAGGGTCGTGAGATGTTAGAAGTTTATAAATGAAATAATGAGGACATATCTGCGGTTACAAAAACAGCACTGGAAAAAAATGTAATTAATTGTTTTAAAAGGGGTCTTAAACCCGAAATTGAACAACGCCTCACGGAAGAGGATAATATAACGGAATATTTAAAGTTAGCCATCAATATTGAAAAACAACTTCTTGCCCGCGAAAATTTAAGGAAAGGTTATCGGGATAACCAGTTTAAACAAAAAAAATTTTACTTCTGTCAAATCTGTAAGAAAGATAATCACGACACCGAGAATTGTTTTAAAAATGAAACTTGTAGCTTTTGTAAAATAACGGGACACGCGGAAGATAGATGTCGCCGAAACTCAACTAATAATACAAATACAATTTGTCAATTATGTAATCAGCCAGGGCATACAGCTTCCTCCTGTCAATCGCGAGCCACATGTTTTACATGCAGTCAGCCTGGACCTATTTCTTCGAATTGTCATAAGAAATCCCAATTAGTTTGCCAGTTATGTGATCAATCCGGTCATAGTGCTAAAAATTGCAAACCAAAAACTAGCCATCTAGTACAAGCTGATCTTCTCTTCTGCCGGTACTGCAAGGCAGACGGTCATTTAATTGATGACTGTAAAAAGAGAATTTTCAATAATAATAAGAATTCGGGAAACGGACAGAACCTCCCTCGCGCGAGCGCATCGGGGGAGCAGACCCAACCGCGCTCAAGCAACCAGATATCAGTGGAGGAAGATCCTTCTTTCGATCTCTTCAACTAGCTGAGAAGAGAATCCCCTTCCTGATATTAAAATTACCAAATAGCAACACAAAACTTACGTTAATGATAGATACAGGGTCAGAAGTTAACCTCATTCAGCCTAATGTTATCTTAGACAATCAAAAAATTAAAAAGAATAAAGAAATCATTAAAGGTATAGGCGCAAAACCCTTTTTGTCTCTTAGATCTATTAAATTTTCTATAGGAGGCATAAAATCCGACTTTTTGATTATACCAGACAACCTGCCCCTCCCTTTCGATGGTGTTTTAGGTATGAAATTTTTTACTAAAGCAGGTGCCACTATACACCTAGGGCAAAATGCGTTAATAATTAATGATAAAATCTTTCATTTAAAAATTCAAGAAAATCAACATAAAGAAAACATTCTGAATCTTTCGACTAATAGGAAGTTTGCCTTATCTCTTCGCGACAAATAATTTATCAAATATAATGCACACCTTTTTAATAGATTCTGGATGTGAAGTAATTATCGTAAAAAAGAGTTTTTTACCTAACGACATAGTATTAAATACTGAAAATATAGTTTATTTAAAAGGATTAGATTCAGATCCCTATACCAACACTAGGCTCCACCCAAATCCCCATTTTTGGAGGACTCGGCAATTTCTACGTAGTTTCAGATGATTTTGAGATAGAAGAAGATTGAATTATAGGCGCGACTTATTTAATAAACCAAGAAGCGGCATTAAATTTTCAAACCAACGAAATGTACGTAAACGAGATTACAATTAACGCTACCCAGTCTTATAGCATGACCTTTGCAGGCTTCTTAGATTCAGAAGGGAAGTGCAACGGCGCTACCTATTCCGATCATTACGGTAATTGGGAGTCGGTAGTGGTACAAGGTAGCTTACGGATTACACTCACGCAGTACCAGACGCGAGTTAATATAAATCACGATCAGATCTATTTGGGACTCCATCCCCACAGACAGACCGCCCGACCCCTAATTACTCCTGCGTCTATACCTGGACTCAGAAAATTTTCCACCGATTTATAAACAAACTCCGTTAATAAACAATAAATTATTTCAACTGTCTTTTAAATTAATAGATATTTAAATTACAAATCAACCAATACAAGTCTGAAGGAAATCGAACGTAGCCTTCCTAGCGAAAATAAAGAAAATAGAATTATTTATTTTTAAGTTTAAAATTATAATAACTTTTTTCCTATTTACATTTAACATAATATTATTTTTGGATTAATTTTGTAATCATTTTGTGAATAGAACGGCACATTTTAATAATAAATTTTTATAAAATTTCCTAGTAAAAATAGCAAAAAATATAAAATTCATAAAAAAGAATTTAATAATTTCAAACATAAAATTATTGTAACTTTTTCCCTAAAAACATTTTACGCAATATTCTTTTTTCAATGAATTAGTAAACCTTTTATAAATAATATAACCCACTTAAATGATAAATTCTTACAAAATATCATATAAAAAAAGGGCAACAAACACAAAAATCCAAAAACTTAGAAAATCGATATTATTATTTTCAGACATAAATTTGCCGTAACTTTTTGCCTATTAACATTTAACATAATTTTATTTTTGCAATAGATTTGTAATCTTCTTACGAATATTTTGATATATTTTAATAATCGTTTCTAATAAAATTTCTTATAAAAAAAAAGGAGAAACAAACAAAAATTCCGAAACTTAGAAAATCAAAATTTGCAATTTTCACATATAAATTTGTTATAACTTTTTCCCTATAAACATTTAACACATTTTTATCATTGCAACGAGTTTGTTGTCCTCTCACAAATACTGTGATATATTTTAATAATAGAAATTTATAAAGTTTCAAGCCGAAAAATACAAAATACAAGAAAATCAAGAAAATCTAATTGTTTATTTTTTAACTTCAAACTGCCATAACTTTGTTACTATTAACGTTTAACACAATTTTCTTTTTAAATCAAGTTTGTACTACCTTTGTGAATATTGAGATATATTTTAATAATAATTTTTTATAAAAATTAATATAGAAAAATGCAAAAAACCTATTTAAAAATAGTAATCTTCGAGCAAAATAAAATATTTCTAACCGAATAAACGAATACAATTATACAATTATTATCTGAATATATCCCAATATATATATACATTAACATTTTTGACAAACTGTTCCCATAATACATAACAATCATACTAAAATAGTTACATAATTATAAGAAAATCAGGATTAGCAATAAAATAACAAATAAAAATAGAATAAATAACTTTAACTTTTATTAAAATTGTAAACAAGTCAATATAGAAAGAAGATAATGTAAATAAATAGTTAAAAATTATTGTTATTACACTTTAACATAAACATATTCTTTTAACTTCCTTAATATTACAGCTAAAACTTCATACCTTTTTTGTATCAACTTCAAATCTTAATTACATCATTTTCTATATAATTGATTGTTTATAAAACCTGCGCAACATGTAAATATATAATATCTGTGAAATATTTGTAACGAACTTGAAGTGAGAGAGAAGATCAGAGAGAGAGGGAAACTCGGCGAACTTTGCCCTCCGCCGCCTCCGTTCGGGTCACCAAGCTACCCCTGCTATGCTTTTCCGACTCCCACGCTGCCGAATTTTCGCGCAGCTCCACCAATCAGCACTGACGTTTGGCCTGGCGCCCCTAGTGGGGATGACTGGCCCCTGGGCCTTAAAAGGGACCGCACGCATTGGAAAAATCAAGGTCTTCGCTCTTCAGGACTACTTCGCCCTCTGGATTTCAAGTTGAATTGATCCAGCTCTCCAGTGGCTCCGGTCTGTCCACCGCTTCTTCAGGGTCCACCATCTTCAGCGCTTCTTTAGGCTCGCCAGGTCGTCAGCTTCTCCATCAGCCGCAGCTCTCTCTCTCTCTCTCTCCCGCTCGACTTCGCCACTTCAAGTTCCTAGGGATCTTCGAAGAATAAAAGTGAGTTATATTTTTCAATATTTCGATTTTTCTTTCTTCTTCTTTACTTTTCTTACAACGCTCGATTTGTTGAATATATAATCCCTGTCTACGACCAGCATTGCACCGCTGGGCTGTATTTAAAGATTCGTAGAATCAATTTTCCTTGCCTCCCATCCTCAACTGACCTAGATTCTCCGGGTTCACGCCTAGATACGCCGGAAGATCAAAGTCAGATCCCTTGTGTCCTCCTTAGCATGCAATAAAATGCATACGACTGGGATTTTAAATTTTGGAAATACCCGAGTAATTTAAGGGATTAAAATAAACGCTACCCAGTCCTATAGCATAACCTTTGCAGGCTTTTTAGATTCAGAAGGGAAGTGCAATGGTGCTGCCTACTCCGATCATTATGGTAGTTGGGGGTCGGTAGTAGTACAAGGTAGCCTACGGATTACACTCACGCAGTACCGGACGCGAGTGAATCTAGATCTGGAACTGTATGTCCTTTATCTACAAAAAACAGCATGGATTCTGAGGGTGGATATTCCGTCTGGGATTCCATTCCCAAAGATAGCTGCAGATTTGATAAATATGGCGACCTGTATAAGGGTCGGGCCTCCAAAGTAGTCAGGCGAATTACATAGCGCCCAAAACAATATTCATATTAAAAATAGGAGAAATATCCTTTGCCCTAACCGCAAAATTGTTTGAAAGCGTTTGCGGATTTCAAATAATAAAAACAGAACACCCCAAGTTGGTGATTTTCGAATCAAAAGACGGTAAACCTTTTCCTAGCGCATCCCGTCAAAGAGTAGAAAATTTAGTTATTTTTGCCTACGTAAATTCCAAATTTGTATATGTCGAAAAACACATCCGTACACAGATGAAGCAGCTCTACCGTGATGTGATGTATCAGAAGTGTACGTTGGAACAGCAAACCCTAAAGAATTCCCTGTCCATAGCCACCCAGAGCCAAGACGAGTTCGCATTTAACATTATGAAAGGCCCCGGTTACATGGCAGTTATGGCCGGTAAGGTTATACACATAGTTAAATGTGTAACCGTCGAAGTCAAAATTAAGCATGAAGAAAAATATTATATGGAGCTATCTGTAACATTCCGCAACCAGACGTTCTTCTAGACACCCAGAACACACATGCTCAAAAGGAAAGAAAGCCAAATAACATGTAACGTGTTGCTTCCATCTTACTATTTCATCGGAGAAAAGTGGTATAAAATGATGCCACGTCCTAATGAAACAATAGTATCCAAAAACTTAAAACCAAGGACCACTGACACCTGGGTCTATACAAACCACGCCGATCTCGCCACCAGCGGGATCTATACAGACAAAGATCTCAAGGATTTGCGAGGATACAGTATGTTTTTTGCGGAACGATCTTCCATGTTAAACAACATGGCGCGGGAGCCCAATCCACCTGGAGCAGATGGTGGGATAAATTTACCCGTTTCGACACAGGCGCTGGATTTATAGCAGTCATGATGGACTTCAGCTATTCAAAATCCTGATAGATGTCATCATACGAGGATATACGATGCACTCAATTTACGGATGGAGTCTACACCTTCTTGGAGCTATTTGGAGCTCCATTGCCCACCTATTACTTTACCTAAGAAGAGCACCAGCAGAAAAAACACCACGTGAACTTGCCACTGTCATCACTCCGTCAGCACTACAGACAGGACATTATTCCAATGCTTCAACCCCAGAAATACCACAATATCAAAACAATATTCCAATTCCCAAAACAAAAACCTTACCCGAAAACAAATACTTCTTTACATTACAGACTCGGTAGATCGGTAACTTCTCTCCGTTGCACTCCATTAAGTAACCGTTTTAGGCTTGGGGTGTGACATCCACTAAATTTCCATTTCATTTTTTTTTCTTCTCTCCCGTCGGTAAATACTTTGCCCCGCGCGGTAAACATTTCCGCGTCCCTTACCCTCCGATTTTATAGGCCCAATCCCACTAAGTCCCTCTAACACCACTCCCAGTAACCGAAAAGGGACTCATACTTTATTTTACATTAAGAAATTCCCAAAACTTTCCTACATCTAAAATCATAAATTAAATAATAAATTACAGAAGAGAAAATGAGTCTCAGTACTCAGAAAATTTTCCACCGATATATAAACTAACTTTGTTAATAAACAACAAATTGTTTCAATTATTTTACATACATATAGATATTAAAATTACAAACAAATTAATACAAACGTGAAGAAAATCGAACAAGGCCTTCCATGCGAAAATGAGGAAAATCAAATTAATTATTTTTATGTTTAGAATTATTATAACCTTTTTTCTATTAGCATTTAATATAATTTTATATTTGTATTAAGTTTGTAACCTCTTGATAAATAGAACAGTATGTTTTAATAATAAATTTTCATAAAATTTCATAGTGAAAAACGCAAAAAACATCAAGATCAAAAAATCGAATTAAATAATTTCAAGCGCAAAATTGTTATAACTTTTCTCCTAAAAATGTATAACATAATATAACATATTTTACTAATAATTTCTTGCAAAATTTCATATAAAAAAAGGCGAAAAATACGAAAATCAAAAATGTCGAATTAATTATTTTCGAGTTTGAAATTGTTATAACTTTCCTTCTATAGATATTCAACACAGTTTTCTTTTGCAATAAATTTTTAATCTTTTTACAAATATTATAGTATATTTTAATAATGACTTCCTACAAAATATCTTATAAAAAAAGGGACAACAAACAAAAAATCCGAAAATTTGTTATAACTTTTTCTCTATAAACATTTGACACATTTTTATTATTGCAACGAGTTTGTTATCTCCTCACGAATATTGTGATATATTTTAATAGTGAAAATTTATAAAGTTTCAAGTCGAAAAGGGTGAAAAATACAAAAATTGAGAAAATCAAATTGATTATTTTTAAACTTAACCACTGACTTCAAAAAGCTGCTTCAGCCAATCAACTCTGACGTTTGATCCGGCGCCTCTAGTGGGGATGTCTGGCCCTTAGATCTTAAAAGGGACCGCACGCTCTGGAAAATTCAGTTCACTGGTCTACTTCGCTCTCCAAGGTCTACTTCGCTCTCCAAGGGCTACTTCGCTCTCCAAGGTCTACTTCGCCCTCCAGGACTACAAGTCGCCTTGCTCCAGCTCTCCAGTGGCTCCGGTCTGGCCACCGCATCATCAAGCTGCAGCATCCACCACCGCTCTCATAGGCTCGCCAGGTCGTCAAACTCCAGCCTTCAGTTAAGGACTTAGCTGCAGGACCAACAAGGAATCAACCTCCATCTCTCTCTCTCTCTCTCGACTTCATCCGCTTCAGGCTCCTAGGGATCCTTTTAAAATAAAAGTAAGTCATTTTAACCAACATTATTATTTTCTTTCTCATCATTCCTTCCTTATACGAATCGAAAATTTATTCAGTCTACTATACAGAACTAGCATTGCATAGCTAGGTTCGTACTCTAGACTTTAGAATTGAGTGCTATGACTCCTCTCCTCAATTTGGTCAAAGTAGTACAGATTGACGTCTGGATACGCTGTACATCCTAGACTAAAATCCCTTCTATCCATCCCTAAAATATAGCGATTTGGATACCATCAATAGGTGTTATGCAAAACAATTAAGACAAAACATTCGCGTCCATCCGAAGATTCTTCGGCCGAGGATGAGGCAATTCCGTACAATCTTCGAAAATTCTTGTACGAAGAGATTACAACCGTGGGTCTACTCAACAAGTTTTATCATGACGTATTTCCTATATAAATTGTAAGTATTATATTTTCCGTCCAGGCCAAAAGTGAATAATAATTCACATTTGGTCTGCAAGTGTTAGACGGGCCGAGTGGCTGCTCGGGGTAGCTCGCGCTTGTAAGCAATGACTATAGGCCATTGAAACTAGCATAGAGTTTGGTTTCTATGCCGTCCAGGCCAAAAGTTAATTATTATTCACTTTTTGCCTGCACGAGTTTATATATTTTTATGAAACTTTTTTTACAGTCGAGAAGATCAAGTAATTGAAAAGCTATATTCGAGAATCAAATAAAAAGATATATATATATATATAGTCAATGCTCATGCAATACCAGCTGGTCTGGTATTGTATGAAATAAATTTATTAATAAATTAATATATTGTGACGCTGATAATACGACTCGGGATTCGCGGCTCTAATTGTTTAAGAGATGCACTCTTGTCTGCCCCTAAGCCTCCCTGCGCCGAATTACCACCGCACAAATCACGGTGTTCCGCGATCCGAGCTAACTCTGGGGAACGGGTCGTGAATTTAACGGGGCAGGTTCGAACTACAACAGTTTGTTAAATATTAATTATTAATTTATTCAGTTCACTTATTTTACACGCGACTCGCTGTCGCGGCTTTTTAGCCTCGCTCGCGCCAAACCATTGGCGCGCTCGCCAAACCTAACGCGGACGAGAGAGAGATATTTTGCGATACTTATCGCAAGCGCTTGTCGCTCGAGGTCTCGTAGGTGGTCGTCTCGTCGTCTTCGCGTCGGCCGGCTCGTCGATGGCTGCGGTCGTGTATCGGGCGCCTGCTCCCGGCTCCAAACCAATCCGTTGATGTGCAGCAGTGTTTGGTCTGCTGCTCGTCTGCGGGGCGAGTTGGTCGCCCTGGACTGTCGTCTCGGCGGAGGGTCGCACTATGGTATAAAATGAAGTATTTTGTCTCAAAATCGTAGGTCTCGCGATTGGATCAATCTAGATCGATGAAAATTTTTACAGGGGTAGTTGATGTAATTAATAATAAGGGAAAAATGTTATGAAGAGGTGAAGGTCGTAGCTTCACCTTTAAAAAAAATGTTAAACTTGTCCGTTTCGTAAAAAAAATTAGTTTCTGTTAGATAAATATTTTTTATGTTAAAATATCATATATTGTGTATTAGCCCAACCATTTGTACATAAATATAATTTTTTATACCTTATAGAGAAATCTATATATATTCAGTGCAATAAAATATGTATTTATTATTTATGTGACGCTGATAATACGACTCGGGATTCGCGGCTCTAATTGTTTAAGAGATGCACTCTTTGCTGCCCCTAAGCCTCCCTGCGCCGAATTACCACCGCACAAATCACGGTGTTCCGCGAACCGAGCTAACTCTGGGGAACGGGTCGTGAGTTTAACGGGGCAGGATCGAACTACAACAGTTTGGTTAATATTACTCGTTAATTTATTCAAAATCAGTTATGTACACGCGACCCGCTGTCGCGGCTTTTTAGCCTCGCTCGCGCCTAACTATTGGCGCGCTCGCCATACCTAACTCGGACGAGAGAGAGATATCACGCAATACTTATCGCAAGCGCTTGTCGCTCGAGGTCTCGTAGATGGTCGTCTCGTCGTCTTCACGTCGGCCGGCTCGTCGATGGCTGCGGGCGAATATCGGGCGCCTGCTCCCGGCTCCAAACCAATCCGCTGATGTGCTGCAGGTATTGGTCTGCTGCTCGTCTGCGGGGCGAGTTGGTCGCCCTGGGTTGTTGTCTCGGCGGAAGGTCGTCTCGCTTGCGTGGACCTCGTGGCCGCCGACTCGTTCAATCAGGATGTAGTCGCACGTGTTTGCTCATTGATCGTTATCGTGCGGAGAAGGAAGATTCTCTCGCGCGCTCCAGTTTTGGTGGGCCGCGGACTTTCCCCCACTTCCCTGCTCGCGGGGGGGGGGGGGCCGCGCCTTCGGCTCGTTAGCCGCGGTGTCGCGCTGCGCTTCTCTCTCGTGCCATGTCGCGCTCCTAACCTAATGTTACGCGGCTTTAAGACGTGCGTAGCGTCTCCGGCGCTCCTATATGCAGGAAAGATGTAACGTCGTGAGATCCACGTTACAATTATATTTATTTATATTTATGTTATCTGTGTATATTATATACACAGACAAACAAACGCATACATATAAATATAATTAAATAAATTTCTTTATAAGGTATAAAAATTTTATTTATGTACAAATGGTTGGGCTAAAAGTTGAAAATAATGTTTAAATTTATAAAAAAAAACCTACAATATATGATATTTTAACATAAAAAATATTTATCTAACAGAAACTAATTTTTTTTACGAAACGGACAAGTTTAACATTTTTTTAAAGGTGAAGCTACGACCTTCACCTCTTCATAACATTTTTCCCTTATTATTAATTACATCAACTACCCCTGTAAAAATTTTCATCGATCTAGATTGATCCAATCGCGAGACCTACGATTTTGAAACAAAATACTTCATTTTATCCCATAGTGGGTCGTCTCGCTTGCGTGGACTTCGTGGCCGCCGGCTCGTTCGATCAGGATGTAGTCGCACGTGGTCGCTCTTTGATCGTTATCGGGCGGAGAAGGAAGATTCTCTCGCGCGCTCCAGTTTTGGTGGGCCGCGGACTTTCCCTAACTTCCCTACTCGCGAGGGGGGGGTCGCGCCTTCGGCTCGTTAGCCGCGGTGTCGCTCCGCGCTTCTCTCTCGTCCCATGCCACGCTCCTAACCTAACGCTACGCGGCTTTGAGACGTGCGCAGCGACTCCGGCGCTCCTATATGCAGGAAAGATGTAACGTCGTGAGATCCACGTTATAATATTTTGAAAAAAAACGAGGGAAAGAATATTGTCGAGATCCTCAAACCGAAAACGGGCCATTTACAAGACGAACAATCGACAGGATTAGAAAAATTTTAAGAGGAAAGAAGTGTCTGATGCAGATGAGTGTGCTACTAAACCATTCGAGTATATCCAACTTTAACTTAACCATTTTTATATAAAGAAAACAATCCTTTCTCGGCATTGCCCATTAGCTTTGCTAAGGCATATGCAACCGGGTATAGAGAGAGTCGACCTTCCCGTCACTCCCTCGGCGTGCCATTAACTTGGACGTCACAATCTAGTGCCGGTCAAGTGAGTAGAATTAATGGGGCTGTTTGAATATTCTAGTTTGATTTTTTTTTCTATTCTTTTTCTCTTGCTGATTTGTATTTTTTTCTTGTTTCATAATGCCCGATTTTTTCGACGAGTTTGGTTCCGAGTTTCGGCTACGGGGCCGATTTAACCAAGTAGAAGTCGAACGTAGAAGAATTGTTGGAAATCGTTTTTGAACAACAAGAAATGTTGGGTCAGTGTTATAAAGAAATCGAAATTTTAAGAGCTGAAAATAGTGTTCTGAAACGGCAATTATTTAACGTGGCAAGAGACACGACAGCACGCCTGATAAAATTAGAGGGTGGAGTCACCTCGATTGAGATGCGGATCAATGAGTTAATGATTAGTTTTAGTAATTTAAGTTTAAATTAGGTAGCGTTATGAGCGTATAGGTAATGGGTAGATTTATGCCAATCAAATTTGTTTTTTTTTAGTAATATTATATATTTTAGAGAGCGAAAATATGTGCAGAATACGATATAGATTTTTTGATTAGATCTTAAAAGGCCACTAGGTGGCAATTTTTTTTTTCCATTTTCTATTTTTTTTGCTTTATACAGGGTGTCAATTAAGTCCCGGGACGGCTGAATATTTTCAGAGGTAAAGTAATTCTGATAAAGGTCAAGGTCATTTCTTAAGTAAGTTTTCAACGAGGAATCTAATGGTGACATTCACTTTGACCTTGGACTTGACCTTGAAGGTTATTTCAAGGTCAACTGTTTTTTTTTTAAATAGGAACCCCCATTTTTAAGACTGGTAATTGATAGAGCGGGAAATTTTACATTCAGATACGTAATTAAGTCAGAGCTAGTGTTTGAACTTGAGGATTACTCCAAGGTTATTTACACTCCAGCAAGGTTCTTAGATACCTCTGAATATTTTTGCAAGCGGTAAAGCTATTCCTCGTGTAACTTTCAACAAGGAACTCAATGGTGACCTTATACTTGACCTTGGACGTGACCTTCAAGGTTATTTCAAGGACACCTATTGTTTTTAATGGAAATCTTCATTTTTTACACTGGCAATCGATAGAGTGGGAAATTTCATTTCGAAAATAGTATTTGACGTGATCTTTAGAAGGTCAAATCAAGGTCAATTTTAGATAAACTGTCAAAACATTGTCGTATTCAAACTTTAGAGGATTTATGAAAGACTAAATGTTTGAAAAAGTTGTGAAACCAACAACATTGACCACCTTGACTTTGAGATCAGCTTTGCACATTATTTGGAGGTTCAAGCACTTTTTAAATTAATAACCTTACTATCGCCCTTATTCTTACTTTTAGCGTTACCCAGAAACAATGACGTGGACGTAGTAAGTTCTGTTTCCTTTGGGGTGCTTGATTAACGTGAGTCCCCTTGCCTCTCGCGATTGGTTAGCGTGAGTTGAGGGTTCATGGGTTCGGTGTTTCAGGCTTTGACATTTATGTGTCCAACTTCAATCCGGTAGATTTAAAACCCATTAATTAACAAATCCATAAATTGCAAACTCATGAACCCTGAACTCATAATCTTTGAACCCTAAATCAATAAATTTAACACCCATATGGATAATAAACCCAAATACCTACAAATATAAATTCTAAAATTATCCCACAAACCGACAAACCTCCTATTCTTTTTAAACAAGTTCTTTGTATTTTTAGCTCATTTTATAAATTGCGAATAAATTTCTGTGATTTTTTTTTAAGAAGTTTTTTTATTTAATTCTGATTTTTTTTTTAAATTTCTTTCTAAACTTTTAAATATTTCTTTTGTAACTGATAGTCCTTATTTTATTATTTGTTAAAAAATTCCTGTCACTGTTCATTTTCTTAACCTTTTCATGAGTTCAAAATAAATTTAAGAACAAGTTAAACAAAATTTTTTTTATGTAATAAACATTTTCCTTCATTGTAAACATTTCTTTTTGAACAATTCGTTTTTCTTTGCAATTGATAAGTTTTTAGCTTAGTTTTTGCGGACGAGTCGCTACCACTATTCTTCTTTTTCCTCTGAATAAACAAATTAAAACTAAATTGAAATACATAAATATTCTGACTCGTGTATTATTCATATCTAAATAAAAGTCAATGGCGTATGCTAAACTTTCGACGCGAGAAAGGATAAGTTTATTGATGATGCGTGGTTGGGGAGATCGAGTCCGATCTTACCTCGAAGTTCGTACGTTGTTTAATAACCATTTTCGTAATGAAGACGGACAAACACCTATCTCAAAATCTACAGTCGAAAGGGTTGTACGGCGATTCGCAGAATTTGGGACTGTCAATGATCTTCAGAGAACTGGTCGCCCACAATCTGTAGCAACTGAGGATAAGCAGATTGAAATTGCTGAAGCATTTATTGAAAATCCACATCTTAGTTTACGTAGAGCTGGGCATGAGCATGACGTTTCTCATGAAACTGTACGAAAAATTCTGAAAAGCATCAGTTTTCATCTTTATAAAGTCCATTTGGTACAGGAGCTTAATGACGATGATCCTGATCGCCGGATCGAGTTTTGCGAAGCGATGATGAACAGAATAGACGCAGATCCTCAATTTTTATACAATATAGTTTTTTCGGATGAGGCTACTTTCACTTTAAAGGGTGAAGTTAACAGACACAATTGTAGATATTGGTCAGACACAAATCCTGCATGGATGTTGGACAATCACACACAATATCCACACAAGTTGAATGTTTGGGCTGGCATCTTAAACAATACTCTTGTAGGCCCCTTTTTTATCGAGGGTAATCTTACTGCCGCTTCATACGAACAGCTACTTAGGAATCAAATTATACCACGAATTAGAGAGATAGCAGTTGATGATTACGATGAAACGTGGTTTCAGCAGGATGGAGCAGCCCCTCATTTTGATAGAGATGTTCGAGCATATTTGGATGCTCAGTTTCCTCATAGATGGATTGGAAGAAGGGGTGAAATCGAGTGGCTTGCTAGATCTCCGGATCTGACACCACTCGATTACTTTCTCTGGGGTTACCTTAAGAGTAAAGTTTATGCCACTAAACCGGACAATTTAGATGAACTGCGCAATCGAATTATGCAAGAGGCTGCTAGAATCGATAGAGGGATGATTCGTGATGCTGTAACTCATTTTTACAATCGCCTAGCTTTTTGTCAAGAAGTTGAAGGTTTTCAGTTTGAACACCGCCGTTAAACTTTGAATCATTAAGTAAAACGCAAAAGACTTTAGCACACCAATCGTGAGAGGCAAGGGGACTCACGTTAATCAAGCACCCCAAAGGAAACAGAACTTACTACGTCCACGTCATTGTTTCTGGGTAACGCTAAAAGTAAGAATAAGGGCGATAGTAAGGTTATTAATTTAAAAAGTGCTTGAACCTCCAAATAATGTGCAAAGCTGATCTCAAAGTCAAGGTGGTCAATGTTGTTGGTTTCACAACTTTTTCAAACATTTAGTCTTTCATAAATCCTCTAAAGTTTGAATACGACAATGTTTTGACAGTTTATCTAAAATTGACCTTGATTTGACCTTCTAAAGATCACGTCAAATACTATTTTCGAAATGAAATTTCCCACTCTATCGATTGCCAGTGTAAAAAATGAAGATTTCCATTAAAAACAATAGGTGTCCTTGAAATAACCTTGAAGGTCACGTCCAAGGTCAAGTATAAGGTCACCATTGAGTTCCTTGTTGAAAGTTACACGAGGAATAGCTTTACCGCTTGCAAAAATATTCAGAGGTATCTAAGAACCTTGCTGGAGTGTAAATAACCTTGGAGTAATCCTCAAGTTCAAACACTAGCTCTGACTTAATTACGTATCTGAATGTAAAATTTCCCGCTCTATCAATTACCAGTCTTAAAAATGGGGGTTCCTATTTAAAAAAAAAACAGTTGACCTTGAAATAACCTTCAAGGTCAAGTCCAAGGTCAAAGTGAATGTCACCATTAGATTCCTCGTTGAAAACTTACTTAAGAAATGACCTTGACCTTTATCAGAATTACTTTACCTCTGAAAATATTCAGCCGTCCCGGGACTTAATTGACACCCTGTATATTCCGAAAAGATATCCGCACGTAACGTGTTTTATGTTTTTTTGTCTCTCGTTACTATTCTTTAATTTTAATTATCAAAATGTCGGGAAAAATAGTCGTAGCATGGGTCTACCGTCTGAAACGCGAGGAATTAGTAGAAACTTTAACGAGATATAATATCGAAAAGTCAGGAAAGGTCAATGAATTGCGTAAATGTTCGATCGTTTTTGTACGGAAAAATTCTCAACTGTTCACCGACAGCCCAGAAGATGCTAAAGACTATAACGAGCAAATAGATAAAACAGCAAGTGAGGAAAAACCAGAATATGTCCAGGTGATAGTGAAGGAATCACAAACATCCACACCAGTTGCAAGCGGATCGGGCATGCACTAACCCTCTCACCTATCCCTCTCCGGGCCTAGAGCCTTGACCTCTCAGGGAGGAGGAGACCCAGTGACAGGGTCACCGATGGGCTAGGCTCTTTGAGTACCTGTAAGGAAGGGATTGGGGCACCAAAATAAATTAGGTCAAAAGCTTTCGAGGTGAACTGCATAGCAGGTTTTATTCTCGACCCTTCTAGTGTATTGCACTGGAGGGGAGAGGCCAGCTATCCGCTGCTGGGCCTCTCCTCGCGCCTCCTTATATGCTACGTAGACTTGCTTTTCGATAGTGGGTTGCGCGCCGCTAGGCTTTCGCCACCGAGCAGCGGCGGCGCGCGTAGTAGACGAGGTGGCAAGACTGGCTTGCGCGTATACACGGTCGCGTGCTGCAGGGGCAGGTACGTTAACGCAACACACTTTGTATCCTCCCCACCTTCCACTCACAGCTCCGAAAAGGCTGCTTGCAGCGCTTTCACTCACCTTATAAGCTAAAAATTCCCTCACAGTAGGCATAGTCTCTTCCAAGTCAGTCGACTAGAAACTATGTCCCTAAATGCCTATTTCTATAAAATTCTATTCAATTATATATGCCATACATTAAAACTATATTGATATTCTACAAAATATATTGAATTATATTGTGACGGAGTCGTCAGAAGTATGTGAGAGTGAGAGAGAGAGATAGAGTGGAGGCAAGAGCGGAGAGAGTAGGGGAAGATGAGACGTGTGGCGAGCAGAAGGAGAAGAAGTGGAGTTGGATAGTGGGGCAAGCCGTGGAGGCGCGCGAGGAGCGGAAAAAAAGACGGCGGCTCGGACTGGGCCTAATTAGCCGCCGCTGCGCGTCCGAGGAGGAGCAAAGGAGAAGGAGCCGGCCGCGCGCCGCGGCTCAGCAGTTTCGATTAGCCTCTGAACAAGAGTAGACCTGAGCAGAGTAGTGACCGAGATTTCGTGACGTGAGAGAGACCGCTCCACTGATTTACACAGCCGCTATTCCCTGGACTCTTCCCGCATAGCCAGCCAGCGCTCGAGGTAACCGGAGCAGCTTCGTCGAGGCTACCTGAAGAGAGGACGTCCTGAGAGGAGTAATATGGTGTCGCAGAGACGAGGTGGGTGATACGCGTCTGAATACCGAGTCGAGCGTAGAGAGAGAGAGACAGAGGAGAGCGTGAGAGACGAAGTGTCGAGCGTGTAAGCGGTCGAAAGAGGAAGTGAGTATTAGCGCTGAAAACGCGCTGCCGCGGCTGAAAGCTCGCCGTCGGCCGTTTAGGCGGGAGCGCTGAGATAAACGCAATTTCGGAGGGGAGAGTGAATGCGATTGACGAGCAAGTGTGATGAGAGCGAATCTGTGGTGAACAAAGAGCGTAAAGATAATGTAGAAGCGCCGCCCTGAAAAAGGACCTACAGGAGTCGCGGTGGGAAGACGGGGGTAAGCGATTCGTGGGGTTGAGATATTATCGAGGTCCGGACCTTGGTCCCAGGGATTCGCGCCCCGAGATTAGAGTCGAGTTAGTCTGTGAACTAAAAGCGCGGACCCGAACGCGCGAAGAAAAATTATATTATAGCGCAGTATCAATTCCCTCGCTGTAAAGCGACGTGAATTAATCTACCGCATTATAAATTGGCGCTCAACGTGGGGCTCGCCACGCCGGAGCAAAAATTATCTGGTGTTCGCGGAAGAGAGAGGTAGGAGAAAATTCCTCAGCGCTAGCCACAGCGCGCGGAGACGCGCGCGGTGGGAGCTGCAAGGTCGCGACCGGACGGGAGAAACAAGCCGCGCGGCGTTGCCGGTTGCCGCGAGCCTTGCAGCTCGGCAAAAAGCGCCGAGCGGAGAATTCGCGGAAGGACCGAGCCGCGGAGCGGAGTCAACCGACCGCACACACGTGGCGGGGGGGGGGGGGAAGATTCTTCGATCAGATCACGCGAGAGGGGCGGGCGACCGAGAGAGACAGCGAAGCGAAAATGGAGGAGCACGAGGAGCGGATGAAGGCAGTACTCAGTTCTAGAGAAGGCCGCTCCCTGGAAAGGGAGGTGGCGCGGTGCAGCCGGGAGGCTGTGCTCTGTGAACTGAGGAACCGGGGAGTGTCATGCGAGGGCGAGGAGGAGATGCTGAGGGAAAGATTATTGCGGGCTATCCTCCGAGAGGTCGAGCCGTCGGGCTCCCTCGTGCCATGGTACGAGTGGGATAATGCCGGGTCAGCGGCGCCTCAGGTCACGTTCGCTGATCCGGCCGCACAAGCCGCGTCAAAAAGACCACAAGGCCGGTCGAAGAAGTCGAAATTAGAGGTAAGGAAGGTAGTGTAGCGAGAGGAAAGCCAGTTGTCTGAGGGAGTCGAGGTAGTTCCGACGAGCCCAGTAGATGCGAGAATAGAAGCGCCGGAAGGCGACCATCGGGTTAGCGAGCAGGAAGAGGCGCCGCGGAGGTGCGAGGCCGAGGTGGTGTGCGCGGCCGCGCCGGTGACTTGTACAGTCTCGGTCATTACGACTGCAGCGGGGTCGATCGGGTCGCGTGCCGTGACTTACACGACACCGTCCCATCCGCTCGGGCAGTTGAGGCACCCGCACGTGGCCGTAGTTACGTCGCGGGTGTCGACCCTCGTCCAGCGACCGGGCGACTTCGAATACTACTCGGCGAGGATGGTAAGGGGATTGCGAGGGCCGGAAGTGTCCAGTGGAACAGTAATGTTCGTTGGTCAAGCGCCGGAGCAGGTGCGGATCGAGGATGGAGTGTGTATTAGAGGAATTAGCCGTGATGGTCAGGCGGCACCGCTACCGTGGATTGAAGACGAGAGTGCGAGTAGTTGCGACCTAAGCGGAGACGAGACGGAGAGAGCCGATGACTCCTCGGGTAGCGACACCGAGACGAGTGAGATGTATTATACGCCGTCCGCCCGCTTAGTAGATTCGCCCTTGAGAAAGGAGGGTACCCTTAGGGGGGGGGGGGAGGAATTGAAATAGTAACGAGGAGCGAGGATGACGCTGCGCAGCGGCGCAGACAGCGCGCGGAAGATCGCGCCCGAGCGAAGGTGGAAGAGACGCGGGAAGGTGTAAGGTCTCGTGGGGAGGCTCGTATAATGAATGAGCGACTCAAGCGAGATCCTGTTGTTGGACCGCTTGAACCGGAGTCGAGGAGGGACGACTGCGGAGCGCGAAGGGGGAGGACGTTTGCAGAGGTAGTGAGGACGAAAAGGGGAAGGGCGCGGGAGTACGAAGGACTCAGGCGACCCCGCGACTTGTCGGACGCGCGACGGCCACCTGCGCTGGATGGTTTGATCGCGCGGCGGGAAAAACGTAGGGACGCGGAGTTCGATTGAGCTCGAGGAGCACAATTCGGAGATGATCGAAGCCGAGAGCAGCAGAAGAGGCCAAGTCGCGAGGAGCAATGGGAGCGGCGTAGTGAGGCAGGAAGCACCGCCGACTCGTTCCGGTCGAAGGAAAGCTACCGAGCGCACAATAATAGTGCTGGAACGGTCAAACTCCTAAAAAGCTGGAACATACGCTTCTCTGGGGAAGAGAAAGGAGAAGACCCCGAAGAGGTGTTGAAGCAATTGAAGGATTGTTGCGAAGCGGGAGGGCTGACAGACGCGCAATTGCTAAGTGCGTTGCCCTGCGTGCTAAGTAAGCGCGCGGCCCGCTGGTTTAGACCGCGGCGTCACGAGTTTCGATCATGGAAGGAATTCGAGGAGGAGTTTCGGGTACAGTTTATACCGGAATACGATCATGAAGACCTGATGGAGGACCTGCGTCGGAGAACACAGGCTAAGGGGGAGAAAATCGCGGCTTTCCTCTCGTGCATCAGGTACATAGTGTCGCGTTTCAAAAGGCCGCCCCGTAGCGAATTGGTGGTAGAGATGGCTTATCGCAACCTGCTACCTGAATACCGGAGGGCTATGGCTGAAAAAGTCATAGAGTCGCTAACGGACATAGAGCGTCTTGGGAGGCGGTGGGAGCGGCAACGCGAGCTCGATAGCCGCTACGCGCCCCCGCCGCCCCCAGAAAAGATGTTCGTTCCGGGGGCTGCTTTTGTAAGATCGACCGTGCCGCGCGCGAAGGCTGCGGCCATTGAGCCAGAAGCCGCGGAGGCTGATGAGGGGAAGGAGCAGAAGGGTAATGGAGGGAAGGAAGGTGGCGCCAAGAGGAATAGGAAGCGGGGTAAGAAGGCCAAGAGCGAGGAAGGAGATAGCGGTGGCGGCTAAGGCGGCTCCGAAGCAGGCGCCGCCGACGCAAGAAGCTTCACGCCAAACGAGTAAGCCGAAAGGCTCTCCGGCCAAGACCGAGGTCCTGCAATCGCCACCTACCGCTTCGAGGGGAAGGAGGGATAGCGACCGAGCGAGAGAAGGGCGTGAGGGCGATGTAGATTGGAGAGAGGGATATTGGAGTGACCGAGCAAGAGGCTCAAGTAGTAACCAGGGCGCGCGGAGCGGAGCACCAGCGGGAGCAATACCGAGGTTCCAAGGCTAGCCGCCTGGTCCCCACAGAGAAGGCTGGTACCAGGCAGGGATGCCTTTCATGGGCCCGTGTTATACTTGCAACGCGGTAGGGCACCGGGCCGCGGAGTGCCCTGAAGTTGAGTGCTTTACGTGTCGCAAGCGGGGCCATTTATCGAGGGCTTGCCCGGAGAGGGGGCGGCGCGAGGCTAGGCCGGAGTTAGTGTGCCAGGGGTGTAACGCGCGGGGAGTCGCTGTAAGAGATTCCAGCCGATGCAGTCAACGCTTCCGGTCGGAAAACTCGAAGGCCGGGGACGAACCGTAGACGGATGTCCCCGGGAAGAGAATCTGGGGGAGTTGGCAGGGGAGGAGGTCGGGAGTAATGAGAGAGAGGGGAAGAAAGAGTCGACGAAAGTAAATGAAGTAGAGGAGTTCCGGGTAAACGAAGACCTCAGGGCGGAAGGAGAGGAAGCCCGAGAAACGGATGGAGCGCGTCTGTTCGTAGTTTCTTTAGGGCAAAATCCGGTGCATTACGGGCCGCGAGTTCAGCATTGGCCGCCCTTGAGGAAAATAGTTCGGGACCGAAGGCGAGCGAAGCAATACGGCGCACTAAAGAGGAGTGCGCCGTCGAGGGTACCGATTGAGAAGCAGGTGAGGAAGTGGTGTTGAAGCGGAGAGAGCGAGGAGAAGGACGGAGGAGGAGCGGCGAGTCCGCTTCTTGCGGAAGGAGCGGCCGTAGACAACAGGTGTTTCGTTAAGGTTAGCCTTGAGGGGCAGACCTACGATGCGCTCTTTGACCCAGGCGCCACGCTAAGCATTGCAGGGCCGAGAGTGTCTGAAAGGTTCAAGGACCAATTATCCCCTATTGACTTGGAGATAAAAAGCGTCACCCGAAGCACTGAGAAAGTGCTCGGCATACTTAAGCTGACCGCAGAGGTACAGGGCGAGATCGGGGAGATAACCATGCACGCGGTGGGGCACCTGGGGCATGACCTCCTTTTAGGGATGGACTTTTGCCAGACGTTCGACAGCGATGTAAGGTTAGGGGCGAGGATGTGGCGAGTGAGAGGGAAGGATCGGAGGCCGTTCGAAGAGGGCGGAGGCGAGGAGGAGCCGGTGGAAATCCGAGCTGAGTGCGCCGGGATTTCAGCGATTACCGCAGAGCAAAAGGTGAAGGAGTTAGTGGAGAGGGTGTGGCGAGAAAAGCCACCGGGGACAGGCTGCATGCCGACATCAAATAGACGTGCAAGGTGCAGAACCGGTGCAGGAACGCTACCGCTGAATGTCTCCGGCTATGCTAGAGGTAGCGCGGAAGGGAGTCGAGAAAATGGAGAGAGAGGGAATAATTGAACGATCGGCGAGCGAATGGTGTTGCGCCCTAGTCTTAGTTAAGAAGGCTAATGGCGAGTGGCGTTTCTGCGTTGATTACCGTCCGGTGAATGAAGTGACCAAGCCAGAAGCCTATCGGCCCCGGAATATGGACGCCGTTCTTGATCTGAGAAAAGCAAAGTTTATCACAAAAATCGACTTCAAACAGGCGTACTTCCAAATTAAAATGGAGAAAGGCAGCAGGAAATACACGGCCTTTGCTGTCCCTGGAGTCGGCCTTTTCCATTTTAAGAGGATGGCCTTCGGGTTAATGAACGCGGGTAAGACCCTACAGAGGCTCATGGACGCGCTGTTCGGACCGGAGTGGGAGGACAAGGTGATCATATACTTTGACGACGCCATAATCGTAACCGAAACATTCGAGGAGCACTTAGAGATATTGAGGAGAGTGTTAGAACGGCTGAGAGATGCTGGGTTGGTAGTTAACGAGGAGAAGAGTGAGTTCTGCGTTAGACGACTGACGTACCTGGGGTACCTACTCGATGAAGAAGGCTTGCGGCCAGACCCCGAGCGCGTGGCCCCTGTAGTCAATTACCCTACGCCGAAATCCGTGAAGGATCTGAGGAGGTTCCTAGGGATGGTAGGCTGGTACAGCCGCTTTATAGAACGTGACGCCGAGCTTAAGGTGCCGCTGGTAAGACTGTTATAAAAAGACAGGAGCTGGGAGCGGGGAGACGAGCAAAAGGAGGCGTTCCGCGAGCTGAAGGAAGCTTTGACTAAAGCTCCAGTCATCGCGAGGCCCGATTTTAAGAGAGAGTTTTCGGTGCAAACCAGTGCTCACACAAAAGTTCGAGGACGGAGAGCACCCTATAATCTACGCTAGCCGGGTACTGACCGCAGCTGAGAGGAATTATTCGGCCACTGAAAGAGAGTGTCTGGCGATGGTATGGGCTATCTTTAAGTTCCGGCCGTACCTGGATGGATACCACTTTCGAGTGATTAAAAGTGGATAAAAGTGGATAAGAGACCTCAGAGAGCCGGCAAGGCGGCTCGCGAGGTGGGTACTACAGCTGCAGCAGTGGGACTTCGAGATCGAACATAGGAGGGGAGCACTGCACCAATTTCCCGACGCTCTGTCTTGAGCTTTCGAGGCCGAGGACGGGGAAGGGGCGGGTTTTTCAACGTCGGAAGATCCCGAATACGCGAGACTTCGCAGTGAGATCCTGCAAGCCCCCCTGAAATACGGGGACTGGAGAGTCGAGGAGGGTAGGGTTTACCGGTGGCGGCAGAATCTTTTGACCAACCCGGTGGAAAACCGAGAAGAGCAGTGGAAATTAGTGGTGCCGGAGGCGGAGAGAGAGAGAGTGATAAAGAAAGCCCACTACTTACCTTCATCGGGCCACCTCGGCGTCGAGAAAACGTACGAGAGAGTCGCCCGTGAATACTATTGGAGAGGATTTTACCACGATATAAAGGAGTTCGTGCGAGCGTGTGAAGAGTGCCAAAAGTATAAGGCGCTGCAAAGCGGAGCACAAAGATTGATGGGAAAGAGAGTGATCGAAAGACCGTGGGTAGTAGTAGCCGCCGATGTCATGGAGTTCCCTCGAAGCAAGGCAGGAAACAAATACCTGTTAGTTTTTCAGGACCTGTTTTCTCGCTGGGTCGAGGTGAAGCCGCTGAGGAAGGCGGACGGGAAATCCGTAGAGCGAGCGTTAGAGGAGTTAGTGATCTTCAGGTGGGGGACGCCGGAGTACTTTTTCAGTGACAACGGTCGAGAGTTCGACAACAAAGTCCTGAAGAAGGCACTTGACGATTACGGGATTAAGCATGTGACATCTCCGCCATATTGGCCACAAGCTAACCCTGTGGAGCGAAGCAATCGAACCCTAAAAACCATGATCGCCTCGTTCGTGAGGAACTACGACCGGTCAAGGGACGTACACGTCCATGAATTTAGACACGCGATGAATACCGCCGTGCAGTCGTCCACGAGAGTAACGCCTGCATTCCTGAATTACGGGAGGCACCCCCAACCTGTCAAGAGCTTGAGACGTGAAGCGGAACAGAGAGAGGGAGTAGTGAGGATTGATCCGAAGGACTGGGAGGAGAGAATGCAGAGGTTAGAGTTAATTAGGGATTTAGTAGGGAAATTCGTGGATCAAGCACGAGATAAGCAAAGTGAGTCATATAACCGAGGCCGAAAGGACGTTAGATTCGCCGTGGGCGACCAAGTAATGCGGAAGACGCATTTCTTGTCCAGTGCCGCCAAGGCATTCTCGGCAAAATTGGCTCCGAGGTATGACGGACCGTATCGAATCGTCGAGGTCCTGTCCCCGACGGTATATACGATTGAGAACATTAGAGGGGAGAAGAAACGGGTAGTGAAGGCGCCGATCGCGGAACTGAAAAGGTTCGTTCCGTCGAGAGGCGTGAACTAAAGAGACGGAGGCGCGGGGAGTGAGAGAGCAAGGGTGAGAGCGATGAGGAGAGGAAGAGCGCATGATAAGGGTGAATGGGGGTAGGAGTCGGCCTTAATAAGAGAGTTTTGTGTTTCAGGCGTGGGTTCGGAGTATAGAGAATAAAATGGAGCAGGAGGTTCCCGCTCACCGAAGCCCGCCGGACGGCGGTGAATCCGCCGACTAGGCGCCGGCCGTCATCCACTCGGTCACTGACCTCTTAGACATAGTTTGGTCTAGAGGCAATTCACCGAGGACGGATGACAGTCTTGACGAGCAGGGGGAGCCGAGTAGCTGGTCGAAGAACACCAGCGGTCCAGAAACGAGCGAGGAGGTAGGAGAAGTCCGGTCCATTCCCTTGATCGACCTGAGCGACGAGCCGACCCCGGTCGCTTCAGGAGAAGAAACGTCGGGTGGCATGACCCTCGACGCTCTGATCTAACACAGAATGCGCGAAGAACCGGCACCGCTGGAGGCGATGGAGGTCGTCGGGTCCGAGGAGGACCAGCCGAGAGGTGAAGGTAAAGGGGGAGCACCATCCAGAGGCGAAAACGGCGGAGAGGCGGTAATCGTGGACGGCGACCAGGGAAGAGAATCCAAGGAGACCGAGGAGGAGGCAACGCCGATGGAGGTAATTGAGGGATCAAGCGAGACGCCGGCCCCTCCAGCGCCGGCGCCGACGACCGAGCCGCGAGAAGCAGTACTCCCGGAGAGGGAGAGCAGAGGCGGAGCGGCAGATGGGGAGGAAGAAGAATCGATTTGGATCGAGATGCCGCTTCTTGAAAAGTTGTTGCGGGAGACAGAGAGCCTGCCGCCCCTCACCGAAGCTGAGGATCGCTTGTTCACCGCACCGGCCATTCACGCAGAGGTCGCGGAGCCAGCGAGCAGGAGGCGTAGTAACCGCCGGCGGGGGTACAATCCTAACCGACAGTTATCCATTGATGATTACGAGTCCGGTTTGCCCTCGCCGGATGCGCGGCGCGACGATTCACCACCACCAGGTCCTCGAGAACTTCCGAGGGAGCGGCGCAGAAGGGAAGAAGAAGTGCTGGATAGACTTTGCAGAGAAGTGGAGTACTACCAAGACCGGAGCGCTCAGCAGGAGATGTTGAGGCGGCGAGTGTCGGAGCATCACCGAGAAATAAGGGAGAGTGAGGAGAGATATCGGAGGCGACTACTGGCGGAGGTCGACTCTGAAAGAGCGAGAGTCGAAGCAGCAGAACAGAGGAAGGAAGAGGAGAACAGGCGAGCCAGGAGAAGACAATTGGAGACGGAGAGGGAGCGAGCCAGGAGGCAGTGTCGCGAGGTACCTCGCGTCCTTCCTTCCACTCGAACGAGAGAGGTGGCGAACGTGGAGGCAGGATAGCGACGGAGACATGAAGGACGAGATGCGGGCAGAGCGGGTGCGCGAGCGGAGTTTGCCACTAAAAAGCTAAACGCAAGAGCGAGGAGGACATTGAGAAGGTTGAATAAGAGGGAGGGAGCCCGGCGACCCGAGAAAGAAGGAGAGATGAAGAAAAGTGCCGGGGGAAGCATTGAAGACCGAAAAGGTCAGGGTCAGAGTGCTCCGACGTCCGCATCATTCCCACTGAAGAAGCGAGGAATGATGTTCGGAGGGCTCGCCTCAGTACCCGTTAACCCCGCAGTCGACACGCCTCCCTTTGCCTGATTCAATTGTTGGCAAGGGGGCCACACCCAGTCCCTGTGTCAGAGGCCACGGGTTTAGTGGTTTTGTAAGAACTGCGGAAGGAGGGGGGAAGACCTTGCCTCCTGCCCCCGATGCGCCGCGGCGCACCGTGAGTTCCTCGAGGCCCAATACGGAGCCAAGAGGGAAGAGAGAAGGAGGAGAGCGGCCAAAGAGGCGAAGAAAGAAGAGCAGAAGAGAGAAGAAGCCAAGAAGGAGAGAGAAGAAGAGTTGAAGCGCAGGAGTCGAAGGGGGGTGGCTGAAGAAGCCAAAGGAAGGTCAACGGAGGAGCGAACAGCGGCAAGCAGCATGGAAGTAGATGGAGAAGAAAGGGATAAAGAGAGGGCGAGCTCCTCCCGGGCTGAAACGCCCAGAGATGCGACGTCGAGCGGGCATAGAGCAGGAGTGAACCGCCCGGAGTGCCCGGAGATCACAGAGATCTTAGAGAGGACACCGCTAGTGAGAGAAAAGGCCCGAATCTACCAAGAGGCTACGAAGAGGATAGAAGAAGCGGCGCGGGCGAGGACAGAATATCAGCGGAGGGACACCGAGTTGAGGGCCTGGATGAGCCGGGCGCTAGCGAGCTTCTCGGAGCCCGATGCAATCATTCCCCCGTTGGCACCTATCGCGGAACCCCTCGACAGGACGGAACCCAAGCCAAGTGTAAAGGGGAGTGGAACGCCGGCCACTGTGAGCTCGCTGGCTTGGAGACTCCGGCCGATATCGCCGACCGACAGGCCGGCGTCGCGTAGACCAGCTCCACCAGGGTCCCCGACAAGCGGGCAGGGAGCAGCGGTTGAGAAACCCTCAACTAACGACGGTATTCCAACCAGACTGCCACCAGCGCCGAAGCCGACAGATTGGAAAGAAGTCGAGGCGACCAGGGCGGCTGAGATGTTGAAGAGGCTGCAGCTTAATGTGAGGAGGAAAGCGCTAGTGAAGCTGCTGGGAGAGGAGAGCCAAGGGTGAAAAAAAAAAAAAAGCAATACTAAGAAAAAAAAAAAAAAAAGAGAGAAAGGAAAGGAAAAGAAAGGGAGAAGAAGAAAGGGGGAAGAAAGCAGAGTTTGGTGAACTGAGGTATAGTAGTTGGGTGCATCCGGGGGATGCCCCCAGCCTGGGGGGGGGGGGGGGGTAGTGTGACGGAGTAGTCAGAAGTATGTGAGAGTGAGAGAGAGAGATAGAGTGGAGGCAAGAGCGGAGAGAGTAGGGGAAGAGGAGACGTGTGGCGAGCAGCAGGAGAAGCAGTGGAGTTGGATAGTGGGGCGAGCCGTGGAGGCGCGCGGGGAGCGGAAAAAAAAGACGGCGGCTCGGACTGGGCCTGATTGGCCGCCGCTGCGCGTCCGAGGAGGAGCAAAGGAGAAGGAGCCGGCCGCGCGCCGCGGCTCGGCAGTCTCGATTAGCCTCTGAACAAGACTAGACCTGAGCAGAGTAGTGACCGAGATTTCGTGACGTGAGAGAGGACCGCTCCACTGATCTACTCAGCCGTTATTCCCTGGACTCTTCCCGCATAGCCAGCCAGCGCCCGAGGTAACCGGAGCAGCTTCGTCGATGCTACCTGAAGAGAGGACGTCTTGAGAGGAGAAATATGGTGTCGCAGAGACGAGGTGGGTGATACGCGTCTGAATACCGAGTCGAGAGTAGAGAGAGAGAGAGAGAAGGAGAGCGTGAGAGACAAAGTATCGAGCGTGTAAGCGGACAAAAGAAGAAGTGAGTATTAGCGCTGAAAACGCGCTGCCGCGGCTGGAAGCTCTCCGTTGGCCGTTTAGGCGGGAGCGCTAAGATAAACGCAATTTCGGAGCGGAGAGTGAATGCGATTGACGAGCAAGTGTGAAGAGAGCGAATCTATGGTGAACAAAGAGCGGGTGAGCGCGACCCAAGTTTTTAGGAAGTGAGAGTTCGAGCGCAAGTGTGAATGTGGTTAGTGGTGCGATAAAGGTAATGTAGAAGCGCCGCCCTGAAAAAGGGCCTACAGGAGTCGCGGTGGGAAGACGGGGGTAAGCGATTCGTGGGGTTGAGATATTATCGAGGTCCGGACCTCGGTCCCGGGGATTCGCGCCCCGAGATTAGAGTCGAGTTATCCGGTGAACTAAAAGCGCGGACCCAAACGCGCGAAGAAAAATTATATTATAGCGCAGTATCAATTCCCTCGCTGTAAAGCGACGTGAATTAATCTACCGCGTTATAATATATACAGGGTGTTCGAAATGTTCCGGACCCCCCACTTATAACATAAAGTAAGCATTTTGGAAAAAAATGTTAAATACAAAAGTTGTTAAGTTTTGAAGGTTGAACTAAATGATGACCTTGGATTTGTTATTGGTTATCATTTTCAAGGTAATTTAAAGGTCATCTTCAGTTTTTTAAATAGGGACCCCTATTTTTTATTTCAGATTCTGAAAGAGCACAAAATTTTACATCTGGATATGTATCCACGTTATGGCTCAAAATGACCTACAGAGGTCATTTAGTGGTTAAATGATTATTTAGTTGCAGAAAGCCAAAAAATCCCGATTATTAAGAACTTTGGGTGTATTTGACGAAAAGAAAAAAACATTTCGTACTTTAATACTAAAGTACATAATTTGATTTTCTAGGACGAACTTTATGGTCACTTTAAAATTGGCCTTCATTTTTAAGGTCATTTGAAAGTTATCTTCAGCTTATTAAAAAGGGACTCATTTTGTATTCCGGATTCTGGAGGAGCATTAAATTTTAGGTCTGGAGATATGTACAATATCCACGTCATGGCTCGAAATGATCTACATAGGACACTTGGGGGTTATTAATTTCAAAAGCAAAATAATCTAACCGTTTTACATGAACAGTTTTTATTGCAATAATTTTTTGCAAGGGTTACGAGTTTCTACGCATGATTCATAGCATTTTCAGGATCGTTACTTGTACCTTAGAAGATTTTGCTCACTATTCTTTTTAGGAATCAGTTCATTTATAATTGTTAATTAACAATTGTTTACTCCTATTTACTTTTCTGTTTTCAAGAGTTAAGTGAAGTTCTCTTACTTCGAAATTCAGATAATTGTATTAATTTTCAATAATTGTACTTTTAATCGTAGTGAAAAATGGCACATCTTACTGAACGAGAAAGAATATCTTTGTTGATGATGCGAGGGTGGGGTGATCAAGAGAGAGGTTACAAACAGGTACAGCGTTTATTCAATGAAACATTCAGAGTTGAAGAAAACAACCCTATTTCAAAAAGTACCGTAATTCGTACAATTAGACGTTTTGAAGAGACGTTTTAAAGATCGTCCTAAATCAGGTAGATCCAAATCATCGTCTAATGATGAAAAGAGCTTAGACGTATTACAATCATTTATTGAGGACCCCCATTGCAGCATCAGACGTTGTGCACAACAGCATGAAATGGGAGCTGCATCTGTGCACAAAATTTTGAAACTCAACAAATGGCATCCTTTCAAATTAAAGTTGGTACAGGAATTATCTGAAGATGATTTTGATAGAAGGGTAGAGTTTTGTGATGTAATGATGCAAATGATATCTGATGATCCTTTGCTCCTCAATAACATTGTTTTCTCTGATGAAGCCACGTTTGAGTTAAGCGGAACAGTGAACAGACATAATTGTCGATACTGGAGTAACATCAATCCACATTGGATGAGAGCGGACCACACGCAACATCCTGAAAAAGTAAATGTTTGGGCTGGCATATTTAATGGAAGAGTACTTGGCCCTTTCTTTATTGAAGGTAATTTAAATGCTGCAATGTATGAAAACATGCTTCGAGACCAAATTATACCTGCTATACGGAATTTAACGGGTGGAAATCTGGACGAAATTTACTTCCAACAGGATGGTGCTCCTGCACACTACTGTATTCATGTTCGCCGATATTTAGATGCAACATTTCATGATAGATGGATTGGGCGGAGAGGTACAATTGAATGGCCACCTCGGTCCCCAGACCTAACGCCTCTTGATTACTTCCTTTGGGGATACTTGAAGGATAAAGTTTATGTTATAAAACCACGTGACTTGGATGAATTACGCCAAAGAATCACTGATGAAATAGACTTGATACCTCAGCAAATCTTGCGAAATGTTGTTGCAGCCTTTTACAATCGGTTAGCACATTGCCAAACTGTTAATGGGCAACAATTTGAACAGTTGTTGTAAAAAGTTCCTGTCAACGACATTTTAAAAAAATTCAGTTTGGGCGAATAGTCCACTGTCTTGATTTAGTTAGCTGGGCCGCCGATAGTCCTGCCTTAGCTGACTGGGCCGCTAGTGTTCTTGTCTTAGTAGGCTAGGCCGCCGATGGTCTTGCCTTAGTTGGCTGGATCACCCATGATGTTATCCTTAATTAGTTGTACCTCCCGTGCCTGAGCAATAAGGCTCATTTTGATTAGACATTTTTTTATTTATCATTTTCTCCCCCGAGGTATGTAGTTGTTGGGCCTAAGGCTTATTTTGATTAGACATTTTTTTATTTATCATTTTCCCCCCCGAGGTATGTAGTTGTTGGGCCTAAGGCTTATTTTGATTAGACATTTTTTTATTTATCATTTTCTCCCCCGAGGTATGTAGTTGTTGGGCCTAAGGCTTATTTTGATTAGACATTTTTTTATTTATCATTTTCTCGCCCGAGTTATGTGGTTGTCTGGCCTAAGGCTTATTTTACGCCAGTGTCAATTACACCTTCTACAATCCTAATGCAGAATTTAGCGCTGGTGCAAAATGGAGAATTACAACTAGGAGGCTTAATTTGGAAAACTAAAGTTAACCTTCAAATGACCTTGAAAATCAAGGGCAATGTCAATTTAACGCCACCATAAAGTTTGTCTTGCAAAATCAAATTACTTTAGTATTGGTCAGATACGCTCAAAGTTCTTAATAATCGGGATTTTTTGGCTTTCTGCTACTAAATAATCATTTAACCACTAAATGACCTCTGTAGGTCATTTTGAGCCATAACGTGGATACATATCCAGATGTAAAATTTTGTGCTCTTTCAGAATCTGAAATAAAAAATAGGGGTCCCTATTTAAAAAACTGAAGATGACCTTTAAATTACCTTGAAAATGATAACCAATAACAAATCCAAGGTCATCATTTAGTTCAACCTTCAAAACTTAACAACTTTTGTATTTAACATTTTTTTCCAAAATGCTTACTTTATGTTATAAGTGGGGGGTCCGGAACATTTCGAACACCCTGTATAATAAACTTAATTATTTTTAAAAACTTGGTTTTTGTGATTACACTTATATTTACAATAAAGTGCCCGATTTAAGGTTGGTTTTGATAAAATAAATTATGTAAAATTTTTACCTTTATTAATGTAAAAGATAGACTAAGGTCAAGTTATTAGACTCATAATCAAATAATATAATTTTTTTGTCTTTTAATTAAAATTTTAGTTTATTTTAAAACATTTTTTACAAGAAAAAAATTAAATTTTATTAAATTATAATGATGATTTAATTATATTATTAAAGCAATGTTGGAAAATAATGTGCACATTGTCTATAGGTAAAAAAGGGATAAAATGAAACACAACTCTACTTATACATTATCATAAGTTTCTTCATTTTATACAAAACATATTATTAATAATACACAAGTGCTGGTACATAAGGTAGCAAATATGAGCAACAATGTCTCTACTTCATTTTGTAGAAATTTCTCCTTTCCACTTACGTTTTCCTATTCGTAAAGATAAATGTTTTATCAGCTACGAGCAATGTCTCCTGCACTATAAATAAATTTAATTATTTGAATTGATTTTGTACGCACCTTCCAAATTAATTTAGTTTCGGCAAAATAAAAAAAAATTGTTTTTTGTAAGTTGTTTTTTGTTGTTTTCTGTGGTGGCCATCCATATTGGTGCCCCTCCGTAGACCATTCTAAACGTATTATTTAGTTTCATTGACTAAACTATTCTTTAAAAATAATTACATTAAATTATTATATAAACTAACTAAAATAATACGTTTAGAATAATCGCTAAAAAAAAGAATATAACAGAAGTATAAAAACATTTTCTCATCCTTTATTTAAGAATCTTCCTCTTCTTCCATCTCGTCCTCGATGTTGTCGGTATTCTCGCTGTCAACAATATCATCTTCGTTGAGGTGCTGCCATTGTTGCTGGTCTTTTTGGTGGTGTTGGTGTTGTTGGTATTGTTGCTGAAGTTGTTGCTGCGGTGGTTGAAGGTTCTGTTGCTGGTGTTGTAGTTGCGGTGGTTGAAAGTACTTTTGCTGATGTTGTTGCTGATGTGATTGCTTTGATGGATTCTTTAGAGCAGACTGTGCGGCTGCTGAGTTATTTCTCCTGTCTGAAACAAATACAAAATATTGACTATTATGCTTGATGCGCAAAGAGAAATTTTTTTATGATGAAAAAATTTCAATTATACTATGGTTAAACCGATCATGGATAATATTTCTTTACAAAATCTAGCAAAACGTTAATAATAAATATGACCTAAATAAGTAAAATATAAACCACAGCTACTAACCTTCGTTCGCCACGCGTCTCCATTTTGGCTGTGTTTCCATGTCCTGTATCCTTCGTAGACGTTGTTTAAGGCTTCATGGCTTCTAAAATAAAATGCAAATTTTTTAATACATTAAGAGAGAATCCTAATTTTAATAAAAGTTTTTAAAGTAAAAACAATACGCGCCTTCGCAGGCGTTGGCAAATTTAGAGTCCTGCAGCTTAAAATAATTCGGTGCCATGCTTTTCCATGAGGCAACCTCTAATAAACTTGTATTGCAAGCCAATCCTTCTTTTATGTATTTAGTTGTAAAAAATATAATTATTGTAATACTTACAACATTATTATACACATCATCGGGCGCATCATTAAATCTATCAACATTCTCTTGGGTGTTGAATGGTAAACAGGATGGTGGTACGGATACCATTCCATGTTTCCGGCTCTTCAGGCCACTTAGCATTTCTATAATCTTCCTGTAATAAAAAGGTATTAAAAAAAAAAAAACATATCACAAAATTACTGAAAACATCAACTAACAATTAATCCTTACCTTTGGCTTTAAGGATGTGATCATTCATGGCCGTTAGATGACTAAAAAAATTAAAAAGATATAGTATAACATTTGTGACGCGTGGTACTACCGTGTACCTGCGCGTCGTCGCGAGCCGTCGCGACGCGAGGTAAGGCTAGGCCGTGGCGCGCGGGAGCGGCGGCCCTATTATATGCTCGGGAGATATTCTCGGGCCGTCGGCGACTACGGACGCGTGTGCGCGTGTGCGACCTTAGGCGCGGGCGACAGACACGAGGAAGCCACCAGGGAAGCGAGCGAGCAAACGCTGGTGATCTGCAATCCAGGTTCTGCGGTTACGGCAATTGTAAGTACCGCCTGACTTTTATAGCGAGGGCGGGCGCGTACCGGCGAAGAGTCGAGGAGCGCCTCGACTCTTGAGCGGGAATCTTCGTTCGTCGAACGCGGGGAACATTTCCCCCCGTTTTTTCTATCTCTCTCTCTCCGTAGCTCGCGATCGCGGACTCTCTCCGTAGCTTGCGATCGCGGACTCTCGTGCGGCATACGCGTAGAGCAGGCAAGCGGCCTGCTCTCGGGCGCAAACATTTGTTTACGTGGAGCAAGGTCGTGCTCCGCGTAAACACCACCGATCGCGGACCGCGCGATCGGCCAGCGAATTCTCGGCTCGGCCGAGAATTTGTAGAGACGCGCACGCTTGCGTTCACGCGCGGCTTCGTTCGACTATACTCGGGCGCTCTCAAATCACTCGGCCCGCGCGCCCGACATCTACTATCTTCTTCGGGACGCGGTGATTGTAATTTGCTACAAAAGGCAATAAAGGCCTCCGATCAACATTTTACTAGCTCGCGTCATTCTTTCGAGTAGTCCGGACTACTAGACAAACCTTTCTCGTCCCTAACCTCCCGGATACTGCCACTCTATCGTAGAGCTGGGCGGCCGGCGTCGGCGATCATCCAGGAGGACGACAACCACGCGAACGCGAGGGACGCATTCGCACAACAGCACGCGAGTACGAGAAGCGAGAGTACAGGCGTTCTCTCGCGTTGTACACGGGCCGTGGCGACGTACATTCGCCGTCGGGTGCTGGCGCGCACCCCGAGGTAAGGTACTCGCGGGGCACTCGTGCGTGCCCCATTGCACCAATCTCGCGGAGAAAGGCCTCCCCGCGAGATAAAAGGTCAACTAAGACCCCCTTTACACATTTTTATATTTAATAAAATTTAATTTATTTTAATTTATTACAAATAAATAATTTTAAATTTTTTACTTGATGTTATTGTCCATTTTCAGCATAGACATTTTTAATTTCCTGAATTATAAAAAATATGTTAAAATAACAATTGCACACTTTAGATCAATAAAATTATTTAAAAAAAATGATATTTATTTTATTTCTATTTTAATCTCATTATTTTCTTTATCCTGTGATGTTCTTTTGGGATGTAAAACCTTTATAGTTTTTGTTGTAGAAGGAAGTGGTTGGTCGTTGCCCAACCAACTATTTTGCGTAGCGAGGTCTGCTAAAATAGAGTTCTGCGCTTCTTCCACGCTCGTCACTCCTCTCCCGCGTACTTTTCCAGTTGACCTAGATGTCTTTAAAATCAAAACAGATGTAACATTTTTTTTCTGTAAAGTTAATTACCGCATTTTGACTAAGCTAATGATTACAAAGTTATAGCACAATCTATAATCTCTATCCGTTGATATAACTTTCCAAAAACATGATAAAATAAAGTTATTAATTAAAATTATTTTCTTGAAATCGAGTCAAAGCACCGGGAAGTATGAAACAAATATGTTCCGGTAATTGAATGAAAATGTAAATAGATCAAATTATATTGTTAAAGCAAAGCTGGAAAATAATTTACACACCTTCTATAGGTGAAAAAAGGGGGAAATAAAAATATTACTTTCTGGTAATCTACTCAAAATTTAAATGGATTCAATTATATTGCAGAAGCAAAGCTTTTATTGCAGAAGCAAAATAATTAACACATTGTTTATAGGTAAAAAATGGAAAGAAGAAATACCATTTCCTGGAAATTGACTCAAAATCTAAAATAAATTAATTATATCGTTGAAGTGAAGGGGTAAACTAGTTTTTACGTCGTTTAAAGGCAAACGATGGAAAAAGCGATACGATTAATTTCCGGTAATTGACTGAAAATATAAATAGTTTCAATTATATAGCTAAAACAAAGCTGAAAGACAATTTTTGCGTCGTGTATAAGTAACCAATATGTGGAAAATTGAAAAATGATGCATTGACCAGCGAAGCAAATAGGGAAATAACTCTTAAATTTTGATTTTGATCGTGAAAGACAAACTGTTCTGTCCCTTTTGGACCTCCGCTAAAAGGGAATAAAAAATACATATACGCGAACCCTTTAGGCCCGACGCGGCGCACATCTGCGTGCTTTCCCGCTTGCCTCTGCCGGAAAAACCCAGGATCGGGAATCCCCGCGTCCAGACGTCTGGCGTCTGGCGCTGCCCTCTCTCTCACTCTCTCTCTCTCTCTCTCTCGCATTGCCCGCATCGGCCGACCGGCCGCTCCGGCCGCTTGGGCCGCATCGGTCGCCCGGGCCACCTCGCCCGCCTCGGCCGGCCGGCCGCTCCGGCCGCTCCGGCCGCTCCTGGCCGCGTCGGCCGCTCCGGCCGCTTGGGCCGCATCGGCCCCCCGCTCAGGCCGTCCCGGCCTACAATGACGCCTTTCCTCTGTACCCCCTTAACGACTTCGTTATGAGGGGTTTTTCCAGGCGTCTTCCCTTTCCTTCTTCTTTTTTGCCACGGTGTTTGCCCGAATATCGGCCGCTTGGCCCGGGCAAAACATTCAGCAACGACACTTCGGCTCGGAACGTCTCACCGTGCGGATCGGACAGACCAGTAGTGTTTTTACTTAGCCGCGTCAGTTCTCTCCTCGGTGAGGATCCACCGCGCGCCGCGCGTGACCTGCCGACGTGCCGTGATTCGACTTTGATTGTGCGTGCTCGGAGAACTGTGTGCGTGTGTGTGTGTGCTTCGCCTCTGGACGCGACTCCTGTTTCGCTGCGAATGCATCGTGCCTCCGGGTGTAACCTCTGGTAACAGCGGACGTGAGGAAGGACTTGTAAAGAGAGGTACATGACAAACAAAGCGAGCCACTCCGACCTCTCGGAGCGGTATGGTTTGCATTGAAAATAAAGCGCAAACATTAACGCGCTCGCAGCAGTCGGTGGAAACAAGCAAAATTTTATTAAGTAAACATAAATTTTCGGTATGACCGAAGTATTTCCGAGCGGTCGGATTGATATAGAAAATAAAAGCATAGATTTGCAAAATCGGTAAAAAGAAGAATGCCGCTAATGTGCGGGCAATCTGCTGCTGCATAACCTCACGCTGTAGTATGTCAGCACAATCACGGCACGTTACGCGCAACAAATCTGTGTTTGAAATCGCACTATCAAATTGTCTATGTACCTCCACCTCTAGACGAAATATGGATTTTACACGACTTCCCGAAACATTGTAATACAAAGACGAAGACTTCGAATTGATATATAAGAATAAGAATTTAAAATGTATAATATATTTACCTCAGAACATTGAGCGTAGAGAGAAATTTTCACGCTTTTCCCCGGATGGCGGCCGCGATCTGATAACTTCGTTTCGCCGTTCGCACCTTCGATTATATATTTTCTCTTCGCAGATATAAGGAAGTCGGTGTTTGTAAATACTTTCCTTCTCGATCCTCCTGAATATCTTGAAAAACACTGCTGCAGATACTAAGGACACCTTTGCAACAAAGGAACTTTGCACAAGCAAGGCAAAATGCCAAATGATTTTCACTCGCGTAAAGACAACGTCGCTAATGCGCGAAACCAATCAGCGTTCGAATTCGCGTCGGAGGCGAGTAAGTGTGTATGTAACTCCGCATCCACACCCACTTCAAGACTTTGCCCTTACTCGCCTTTGCGGAAAACACCTCAAAGCGCGCGAAAAAATTCTTTTTCTGCTCTCCGGCCCCGAAAGCGCAATTTCCAGGCCGCTGCGCGAGAGAATGTTGTGACTTTCGGTGATCGTCGAACAAAAAAATAGTATGCGTACCTAGTCTTTTTTTTTATTTTTTTTTACATTTTTTAATTGTCAGTTGTGCAAACATAGAATTGAAATTTTTGTAATGAACATTTATTAGTATGTAACATCAAGATTTAGTACTTTTTTTACAAGCTCTTAACAAGTGAAAATTTATTATCAGTAGTAAATGATAAATAATACCCGATTTAAAATATCCATATGGATAGACTGGATATTTATTTAAGTGTTCCTCTACTTTGTAAATAAGAAAAAGTGAAATTCACTTAGAAAATGTAAATAGTCCTTAATTACAAATGAAGATAAAAAAATTAATTATTAATTTTGTAATTTTCAAATGTAACCATAAGGACTCTAGTCTGTTGAATTTTATTAAATAAATAAATAAATAAATAAATAATAATAAATAAATAAATAAATAATATAAATAAATAATAAATATAATATAGAAACTTAATAATTAGAATTGAATATAAGAATAACTAAAAACTACTTATAAATTAACGAAGAGAAAATTTAAACTAATTTAATTAATTTCATTGAATTTTTTATTAATATTCATTTATTACGTCATAATGGTGGCAAAATTACAGCATGATGTACTGGGGATAATCTTGTGCAGGTTAATTTTTGTGCTAGCAACATACCGTCAAAATAACAACACGGCATGCCCTATATAGATTACAGTTTTCTAATAGCACAGTGACTGCAAAGAGACGGTACGATGTGCTGAACAATGCGGCACGTAGGTTATATTTTCAAAGCAGCACGTTACCGGTACAGTGACGACACGGTGTGTAACAGGTGGTAAAAGGTTATCTTACGAGATAACACGATGACGGTACAATAACGCCACACCGTGCCAGCACGGTGGGCCAAGACGTGTCGGCCCGCGGTGTTTGTTGGGTGGTAGAGTCAACGTTTGCGGTTATTCATTTATAAAAAATGAACATCCTAAATTATTTTTAACAGAATCAGAAGATGGTGATATCCATTTCCCTTGTTATAAAGCTAATTTATTAGAAAATGTCGACATATTTCGTCGCCAAATTGAACGATTATATCGCGATATCCTAATGCAAAAATGCTCGGTGGAAAGAAAGTTTTAAAGAATTTACTTTCATTTTCTGCAGTAAAACCCGATGAATTCGCGTACAATTTAATGCAAGAGGCATGGCTACATTGTTGTCATAAAAAGAGAAATTGCTCATTTGGTTAAATGCCTCCCCGTCTAAGTAACTATCCAAAGAACAGACAATTGTTTCATAGAGTTACCCATCCTTAAGGGGGCAGCCTGGGTTAAATTAAAAAAATACACTTTCCAGTTTAACTGGTATAACAAATGTATTCATCACTTTTGATTGCTGGAACTTTTTACACTTTAACTACTCGCACTATTTAAGCTATTTATTCATTATTAACACCTAAACAGTGTTCTTTACCTCTAGTATTGTTTCATCAAAAACATTTAAAATTTTTATTTATTTGTCCACTTGCCATATCTTTTTTCTCAATAAAGTAACTTATATGTCACCGGACCAGGTTTAAAATACTCTTCATTACCTGCACTACAGATGTATCGGATCACTTTACTGAAAAAATCTACTTAAAAGGTTATTGTAGACTCTTTTTGTCATTTTCGTGCAAAATATTAGTAATTGCCTAATATTTTAATATGCTTTAGGCTATTAAATTGCTAATTCCTAATATGCTTTAGGCCTCTATTATAAATCTCCGAAGGCATACAAATATTTCAAAGACACGGAATAGCAAGCTTTACCGTCAATTTCATGCACCGAAAAGTCCCTTAAGAACAACAAGGCGCCAGGGCCTGGCGGACTTTCAGCGGAAATACTGAAAGCGGTGTCAAAGAGCCATCCTAAACTCTTCCTTAGCATGTACAACTCGTGCCTTCAGGCGGGAATATTTTATTCCCGCTGGAAAGAAGCGAAACTTGTGCTGATAAGCAAGGGCAAGGGGCTCCGTCGGCATACAGGCACCTATGCATGCTGGGCACTATCGCGAAGCTCTTGAAGAAGCTTTTAAGATCCCGTATTCAGGCGGCAATACTAGCAGCTGGCGATCTCTCCGAGAGGCAGTACGTTTTCAGGAAAGGGAGATCTACTATCAACGCCATCTAGGAGGTAGTGGAAGCGGCTAGGAGTTCCCCCGACACGTTTGCCTCCTGGTGACACTTGACGTCAAAAACGCCTTCAACTCAGTAAGGTGGACAGACTAATAAAGGATCATTAGGAACTAGTAGTAGTAGTGATAGCATTTATCTACAGGTCGGAGTAAATATAGCATTCATAACAAATGACAGAAACAATAACATATTTCTAACTGATTAGTAAAATTTAGAGCGTTTCGCATTCCTCTTACATTTTTATTTTGAAGTTTAGATTAATTTTTTAAATTTTAGCCTAATTTTTTAAAGGAATAATATCATTAGTCGCCATAATAATTATATAATTTTAAAGTTCACTATATTTAGAGAGTTTCAAATTCAAGCTACATTTCTATAAGTCAAGAAATAGCGTGGTTCTAGACATTTTCTACATTAAAAAATCGAAACATACTTTAGAAAATAATCTCAAATAATCAAATGTGTTTATAGTGCAGGAGGCACTGCGCATGAAATGTAAAGTTTTGCTGCGTCGCTGATAACACATTAATTTTACGTCACAGGAATAATTCGTCTTTGTAAACTACAAAAAAGCCTAAATGAAGAGGAGAAATTCCTAGAAAATGAAGTCTTTGATGCTCATGTTTATTCACTTGTGTACCAGCACCTATCCTAATCATATTTTTTGTAATAAATCAAATAACTTTTGAAGATATATATAAATAAAGTTGTGTTTCACCACTATTGCAACTATCAGGGCACTATTTGGTGCAGCTTTAAATTTTTGGTTCCGCAAATGTGATATCCCGAGCGGCTCCGCCTACTATTTTTTGAAAATATTTGCTTTTATTTTTGCCGCAGTGCATTGAACTCGGCCGAACCTAGAACTTGAAACGGCGATAAGGTCTTAACCTCTCCGGATGTAATGATTTCATTAACATTTAGAGGGCCGAGACGACGACTATAGGCGTCATGTTTTTTCAGTAATCAAAACTAAACTAAATTCATTTTCTTATAGAAAAATGGGGCTTTTCAAATTTCTCAAATCCCGGCACGTTAAAGGTTAAATAATAAAAGTTATATTAAATATTAAAATTTTAAATAGATACGTTCCAAAAATTATGCTGTCATAATTTCAATATTTTTTATTAAATTTTCTAAACATTATTACATTCCCGTGGAAACAATCTTATAAAAAATGATAAATTTTATAAACTCGGATAAATTATTTATTGGTTTTTGTGCGGTTTTTTCACCATTTTATGGAGTTTTATAAGACCCTTTCAATAGGGACTACTATAAAAAATTACTATTTTTAGCATTGTTGCTATTCATAAACAATAATTTGTCATAACAATTTTTCATGCAGTACGAGACTATCATCCTTTTTCTATAAAAAAGATATTCTTCCACAGTGGAATTCTTGGTGGAAGCCGATCGATCAAGCGTACGCTGCTCCTAACAACGCAGACCTTTTCACTCCACCCACAAGTGCACGTCGTCGGCGTCACATGGAAACGTCTTTTTTTTATATAAAATTTTAGCTTCTCTCGCTTTATCTTTTGGGTCTCTTTTTCCCGCCCTGTACACGCACGGTTCATAATACTTCATCCAACAAGTCGAAAACGAAAGAAGGAAGACAGACCCGCTGAAGGAGGAAAAGCTGCATATTGAGGTCGAGCTTTCACTTTTGTTCATTGTTTATCTCTAATTCACTCATTCACATCCTTTTCTTTTATTAACCACGGGTCTCTTTTTTAAAGACTCCGATATGCTATAATCCAAATGTAGTTTACTTCCCGCGTAAAAATCGATACTGTGGGCAAAATTTTGTTAAAATGTTGGACGGTTGCATTGGAAATAGTGCTAGAAATATTCCAGTTATATGTTCGCATTTTAGCAGTTGAAACGTCGCAAGATATTGCGTCTATTTTCTTAATAAACAATTTTAGACATGGAGCCCACATTTTCTGCACCATATTAATCAAACAATGTATGTAACATTTGAGCAGTATATAGTTAAACTATTAAAATTTTATGCAATTTTTTCTTTTATTTGCAAACCTTAAATTAATGCAATTAAGAAAAGTAGTTAAATTATGAACATGTGTTATTTAACTGATGGCAGTATTAAAGGGATTCACACGGACCGCAATGCCGCCATACTTAAAAGTTTGCTCGTACTTATAAAGTATCGCACGACGTTTTATTTACGTATTCCCATATTTTGGTTCTCGCCACCTATCGTCGCGACATCAAAACCAAGACTGCGCTATTTCGCATTAGTCAATTTTGCCTCCGCGATCGAGTTCACATTTAAATTATTATTATTATATTTATAAATGTACTCTGGATAATGATAAATGAATTTTAAGATTGTAAACAAAATCAATTGTTATCTCATTACCGCCCAGATGAACAAAATTTTAACATTGACTTCGACGGCCCGTCATGTTAAAACAAGTAAGGGACATTTAACACAAGGTACACATATTACTATTTTCGAGGTCGCTCTTTCGATTGGCGGTGTCAAAAAGTTCAAAAAGTATCGTTTAAACTATTATTTTTTTTAAATACAAAAAAATGCCTTTTTTACAGTTAGATTTTTTTTCAAACAAAATGTTAACTATCTTCCAAATATCTAGACAACTTTTAATGTCATAACATGTAATCCCGATACATGGACTTTGAAAATATGCATCGAAAATATTTTATTTTTATCGTTATCCAATTCAAAATGACGTCTGAAATAAATTTTTTTTTTTTTTTTTGAACATTTACAAATTTACAAATTTACAAATTATTTACTCGAAGACTATGAACTTTCATAAAAATTTTCTAAGAATGAAAATGTCTCAGAATTAATTAAAGAATACTCTCAAATTTTTTTCAGATTGATCCGGTACCATTTTTAAATTTTTGAAAAATCAAAAAATCAAAATTTTGAAAACTTTCTTAAAAAATCCAATAAAAATTAGGAGCTGGTTAGGGGGGGCGGAGCCCTCCCCTCCAAAAAAACAAATGAGAATTTAAAAAAAAAAGAAATTTTTATTGAAGAACATAAAAGCCAAATACTATTTCAAAATATTTGTCTTTATCAGTATTTTAAAAAAGAGGAACATTTTTTGTACAATTTTAAATTGTAAAGACCTAATTGTTTTCACCATCATACTTCAATTCAAATAAGTGTCATCAATGGAATAATATAAATGACACCTAAGTTCAGTAGGATTTAAAAGCTTTAAATAAAAAAAAAAAGTTTATTAATAAATGTTGAATAAATTGAAATTTTATATTAATTTTGTAACGGGGTTAATTGTTTCTGTTTCGTCTCACGGAGGAGACCTTTCTCCGCGAGATTGGTGCAATGGGTGCACGAGTGCCCCTCGAGGTCCTTACCTCGGGGTGCGCGCGAGCATCCGACGGCGAATGTGCGTCGCTGCGGCCCGTATACAACGCGAGAGTACAGGCGTACTCTCGCGTCTCGTACTCGCGTTCGCGTGACTGTCGTCCTCCTGGATGATTGCCGATGCCGGCCGCCCAGCTCTACGATAGAATGGCGGTATCCGGGAGGTTAGGGACGAGGAAGGTTTGCTGATTAGTCGCGGACTACTCGAAAGAATGACGCGAGTGAGTACAATGCTGATCGGAGGCCTTTATTGCTTCCGTAAAGAATGTTACAGTAACCGCGTCCCGAAGAAGTTAGTAGATGTTGGGCGCGCGGGCCTAGCGCCCCGAGCGCGCCCGAGTATAGCCGAACGAAGCCGCGCGCGAACGCAAGCGCGCGCCTCTACAAATTCTCGGCCGAGCCGGGGATTCGGCGGCCGATCGCGCGGTCCGCGATCGGTGGTGTTCACGCGGAGCACGACTTTCCTCTACGTAAACAAACGTTTGCGTCCGAGAGCAGGCCGCTTGCCTGCTTCACGCGTACACACAAATACGCATGCACACAAGGGAACGGATGTCCCGATGTCGAATTACGCGGCGGCTCTTCTAGTAGAGCCGGGACTCTCGCCACATGAGAGTCCACGATCGCGAGCTACGGAGAGAGATAGAGAGAAAGAACGGGGGAAACGTTCCCCGCGTTCGACGAACGAAATCTTCCGCTCAAGAGTCGAGGCGCTCCTCGACTCTTCGCCGCGTACACGCCCGCAGTCGCAACACAATCTACGGGCGGTACTTACAACCGTATCAGCCTACGCTCGTTCAGGGCTGCTACCTCGTACTTTCTCCATGTGGACGGCTTTCTCTCGACTCTCTTAATCGCACCCGGGTCGCACACGCACACACACGCGTCCGTCGTCGCCGACGGCTCGGGAAAATCTCTCAAGCTTCTCACATGGCCGCCGCTCCTGCGCGCCACGGCCTAGCCTTACCTCGCGTCGCAAAGGCTTGCGACGACGCGCAGGTACACGGTAGTACCTCGCGTCACAATTTATAACAATAAATAAATAAAAATGCATAATTCTATGCGTGGTACCACGTAGTGTACCCAGTGCTCAAAGCAAAGTGCTTTACACACTCAGTGCGTAAAGCAAGCTGCTTTACAAACTCAGTGCGCAAAGCAAAGTGCTTTACGCACCGTGCGAGAAAGTACTGCTTTACGCACTTACAGATAGCCCAAAAAGTACTGTTTTACGCACTGAATGTTAAAAAATAGTATACGCAACGAGTGCGCAAAGCAGCGGATTCACGCACAAGTCGCGTTTGTCGCACGAGCGCAACGAGGGTGACACAAAAGACGAGGGCGTGTATGTAATGTACTATTACACAACTATTTCTCCAAAACTGAAAGCTTTTAGAAATTTTTGGAAAGATCAAAAATATCTTAGCATTCGTCAAAGAATGTTCTTAAATTTTTTTAGATTTTTAAGGACGTTTTCCGAAATTTCGATTTTTTGATTTTTCGATTTTTTGATTTTTCGATTTTTTGATTTTTCAATTTTTTGATTTTTCGATTTTTTGATTTTTCGATTTTTTGATTTTTCGAAAAATTAAAAATGGCATCCGATTAATCTGAAAAATTTGAGAGTATTCTTTGACTAATTCTAAGACATTTTTCTTCTTAGGAAATTTTTAAGAAATTCCATAGTTTTCGAATAAAAAATTTGTAAATGTTCAAAATAAATTTTTGATTTTGACGCGGAACTTTTGCTACACATCTGAAAAAATTCTAAGTCCCATCGAAAAAAAAATCTTTAATAACAAGTTTATCCACATTTTGCACGGTGTTTAGTCCTTTATAAATAAAAAAATTTCAGATCAGATTTTGGCATAAGATCTCACGTAAGAACTTACGTAAGATCTTACGTAAGATTTTTCAATCGGGAATAAAACATACCGTTCTTAAACAGTCACGCGGATGCATACCTCGAGTCAAATCCGAAACTAGCTATTGCTCATGGGTATCATACAAAACGGTCATGAAAAGACCTGAAAATTTTACAATCGAATATGACCTTGAGTATAAACTAATTTGACCTCGGAGGTCATATTACGGTTAAAATTTCAAATTGTTACAATTTCAAATTAAAACAATTTCATAATATAAAGGGCTTAGGAGTTTGCCTGACTATCCTATGATGAACTTGAATTTTACTTTAACCATTGTCTTGATAAAGATGGGAACTTTCTTTTGAAAAAAATCGCCGTGCTGGCCACTGAAAGTCAGTTTATTTTGCATTGGGTGGTTAAGTAAGACGAAAAACAAATATAAAATTGATGACTGGAATAGAGGACTTTTAGCACCAAACACGTACTGGACTTATTATTATCACGACATCGAGTGGTTCGAGGAAGAAGCAGATCTCGACGCAGTGTACAGAACATTGCGGGAGATTTCTCGTAATGCCCTGCGCATTTCGTACGCGGATGTAAAAAGTGTTATTGGCTTCAACGTTTACTCACAACACACAAGAAAAATAGTATACATACTAGACCTATACGTATTATATATAAAATTTTTTAGACTACTAGATTTGGATCCAGCAAATAAAAATACGCAAAAAAATATTCTTACACTTGGTCAAAATCTTTTTTTTCCACTCCAACCTTAAATACGCATGATTGCATGCGTTTTGCGGCTCTCGTGGAGAAAAATACGGTTTCACACTGGTGCTATTTATAAGTATAAAAAGATATAAGTATAAAGGTATAAAAATGTACTATTTTAGCTTCGGATTAGGTTCAATATCTTTTTTTCCGATTCTCAGGAATTTTCTGCTATTTATTCAAAATTCTGAGGGTGTACGAGGTAGGTAAACGTTAGATTCGGTTTCAGTGGATCAAAATGCATAAATAAACTGTCTTAAAGTTGAATATGATTTTTCGCAATGTTCAGAGGTTCAATTTACTCGAAATTTTGACGGCGATATACCAACCCGACTCCGGATTCGGATTCATCGGATCAAAATATAAATAGATATACGGGTCTGGTCAAATGTAACGACCAATTTTCTTTTTTTTGTGTCGGTGTAATTATACACTGCGGCAAAACGCAAACGTCTCTTTTCTGGGCCACACAAAACTTCAAAATTTACTCGAACGGTGGAGATGCTGCGTCTGCCGACGCTGACTCATGCGCGGGTTAGGATGTGTGGTATCAATTCGTCGACAGCCCCACTATACTAGCTAGCTCTCTCTCTCACTCTGGCGGCTATTTTCCCCACTTTAAACCACGTCCTCCTGTATGAAAAAAATGACCCCCTTCTACTATAACGCTTTCAAACTTAAAAAAGTGAGCGAACAATAAGATTGTGATAGATTTGGTTGCTACCTATTCAAAGACAAAATCGACAAAAAAAAGGCTTTGGGATATATTTACGAGTCCAATAAAATGCTGATGAAAGTATAATCACGTTAATATTATATTTTCGTGACCTTTCTTAATTTATCTCACTTACTCTGCAAGCTACCATTAATAATTTTTTATCTCTTAACAGATGACCACAGTGGAACTTCGAGAAATCGAGGATCAGACGACAACAAAACCATTTTTAGGCGGATGGCGAGACGTTGAGCGTGGAATCGACTATCTCAATGCAGCCTCACAAACGAGTCCGCTTCAGTTGCGTCGTGTGGTATTTCCCGTGGACATTTCAACGCGAAATCAACTCTCACGTTCGACCAACGCTATTGGTACCGAACGTGGTATTCAGGCTGGATCACGTTTCCCCCAGCTTGGCGAGATTGTCATCCAGGTCACCGATCTTCAATTACTTGCAAAACGTCAAAAAGCCGCTGTATTGATCCAGCGGATTTTCCGGTGATTATTATATTGTTACAGCTAAGGGAAAAATTAAAATAACAAAATATTGCGACCGTTTACATTGCTACAGCGACTGTGATTGTGATTACACTCCAAAAAATCGACAACGTAGTTTTTATCATAGCAGTTCTCTCTTCAACTTTTTTGCTCTACATATGGTGAACTTTTTGTTCAGTAGCAAACGTACAATTAGTGTATATTGCAAAAAAAAATGCTTGAATCGAAGTATCTAGAATTGTAACCATCACCTTGTAACCTTATGCTGTTCTGCATAAATACGAAAAGGAAGAAATATTGAATGTACTTACTTAAAAGTAAAATAATTTAATAAATCTTTCATCATTAAATCGTCTTAATGAATAAAAATTACGTTCGCATTATTCTGGTAAATTGCTTAATAAATATTTTAACTCTTATATTTGCGTTATAGTTTGTTTCAAAAGATATTGCAGTATTTACGCTATATCTAAGGCTCCATTCGCTAAATTTGTGGCGGTGGGAATAATATTAAATTGGTTGAGCTGAAGAACTAACACTAATATATTTTTAGAGCATATCGCAATCGCCAAACCTCTAGTAGGTTGGAGTCGCATTCGGATGTAAAATGCGAAGTCGTAGCTTATGAGCCTCTCGAAGACAGATCGCTCTGTATCACCGAATCAAAGGATTATCGACGGTAAGAAAGTTAAGCATAGTGGGATTATTTTAAATTTTCGTATGTAAACTTCTTATTCGCTATGGTCATTTTTAGCTTGAAATTAAAGTTTATCAGACAAGCAATAAATTAACATGAATATAATTCATTATGATTACATACAACATCAGATAATGGTTATTCCAGTTTATAAAGTATTTAAAGTTTAAATTTTGTTTGTCCGGTATTTTGTGGTTATTTAATATTATTATTTCGGAAAAAATAAATTTTTCAAAAAGTTGGCCGAGTGTGTTTCTGTTCTTAAGTTTAAAGGGAATTGGATAAAAATTCAAGAGGCTCGGTAATGTCCTGAGGCGAGTCTGTTGTAATATACTATCTAATAAATGATATGAAATATTAAGTGATGAATGAAATATTTATTCAGGTAATGAACGAAGTGCAATGAAATAAATATCTGGTTACAGTTACTAAAACTCAGCTAGCTACAATCATCAATTGAGCACTGGTGATTTTACAAGAATTTTTCCTAAATATGGTAAATTACGTGATGAACCTGATTTATCGAATATCAAATGATCATTCAGGATAAAGATAAAAATTGCAACTTTTCAAAACTCTAAATCTTTTCAATTTGTTGGAAATGTAAAAAATTTCAGACACAAATAACATGAGTGATGAGTTCAGACATCAATAAAGTGACTGAATAACGTGTTTTTTCAGTGGCGAGTTATGCAACTACGATGAGTTTGACATAGTGAAACCAAGCAACGTCGGAGACAATGACCAGGAGAACTTGGCGGTTATGCGAAGCTTACTGGATCGCTGGGGGGTTGCTGAAGAATCGCGAATTCGTGACCAGATGTACAAAACTGGTTCGAGGATCACCGCTCATAGCCAAAGACTACAGCAGGAGATTGAAATTCTGAGGGCGATCGATACCATCAAAATTAATGTCACAAAGAGGAGGATCGAACTCGCTAGAGGCAACTTCCTTGATGAGCTCTCAAAGCCTGTCGATCTTACTGGTAATAATTATTTCTTGTCCCTACTTATGTACGATTACATACATTTTTGGAGATGAACTTGCATAATTCAAGCAAGAATCCAATTCGCAAAAGCAATAATTACCATTTGCTCAAATTTCGTTTCGATCATTCATTTAATTTATTATATTTCAATTTTAAATTTGAATTTTTTTATGCAAGAAAAAATTTTAAAACGTTTCCATTTGACTCATGATCATTTTTTAAAGAGTTCTAAATATATATAAGGTCCAAACAATTTCGTTACATAGGCTATTAACAAAAATTAAATTTTCACCATCTTGAATTTATCGAAATCAAATAAAAGAATATAAAAAAATTATTCATACCAGAAAAAATTCATTGTTTATTTTAAATTTCTCAGAATAGCGTGTATGCAATAAAAACAAGTTACTTTCTTTTGTATTTAAGTGTGTTCTGCAGAGGAGCAATCAAAGCGTGATACGGTGCACGTGGATACGCTGAATGTACAGCGTGCACGGAAATATCGTGATCTTTACGATGCACTAACAAGTAAGAAGATAAATGAGGACGAGGAAAAAATAGACGAGTTTGATCGCATCGAGCTACTGTTTGCTGTGAAAAAAATTGCCTGGCAGCACACTTGCTCTGCCTCCTCAAATCTTGAGAACTTGATTGATCAGGAGTTGTTTCTTATGTCGCTGCGTGTTCAAGCTCCACGTTTACGACTTTTAAGAAGTCGAGTGCGTCTCGGGTTTCTCCGTCTTGCTCGAAGCGCTCTTTGCCACGATAATGGAATCAAGGTAATTAATTCAGTGGTTATTACAGCATTTGTTTGGGGTACCTTCCCTTCACCCCCACTTTTCTTAATTTTTTCACTAATTTTTTCCTAACAATTGAGTCATACTTACTTCTTTAAAACTCAAAAATTATACAACGCAGAAATATTGTATATTGCAGCTCTTTTCCATATGAATAAAAACATTAAAAATGCATGTAAACATTTATATATTAGCCCCAGTTATATGCTACCATGTGGAAATTTTCGGAACTGCCCGGATTACCAGTTCGTTTCTGAATGGATTCCCCAAATACGTCCCATTTTAGGATTTCGTGACTGGAATCCAATCCGATTTTTATAAATTTCCAATTATAGCACAATTTGGATTTTATGGTTAGATTCTAATCCGATACCCCTAACAAAACTCATACTTAGGAAATTAATTAATTATCCAAATAAATAAAAGATTTAAAAAAAATAATTTATTAATTTTATCCTATTCATGGAGTAAAGGAATTACATACATTTTATTTAAATGCTGAAAATCTAATGCCAAAATGACTAAAATAACACATTTTGTACAATAATTATTGTTTAATAATAATAGCTTTTTTCTCACATATGTTCAAACCCAATACGGCAGATTTTGCGAATTGGGTTTCATTTGTCTTAAGTGCGAAATAAATGTAATATAGTAAGAAGAATTTACTGGAAGAAAAGTTTTTTTCATTTAAAGGAATGACGATATTTGTATTTGTATTATCAATTTAAAATATATTATAATAAAATTAAAATATAATTTAGATCCATATAAAATCAAATTTGAAGGATAAAAATTGTTTAAATTCAAATCGGATAATTTTTTTTTATTAGTTTTTTTTTTATTAGTATATGATGCAAATATAATGTATCGCAATAAAATTTGCTTCCAGTATATTTACATTAATTTTCAAGCATATTTATTTAACAGTGAATTGATTTTATTGGGATTTGATTGGGATCTGATTGGGATCTGATAGGAATCGTAAATAGATTCTGATTCGGATATCCAATCACAATCGGATTGATAAAGCGTGACACTTCTGATCAGTTTATGATCAAATATAGCCGGATACGAACCCATTCAGATCCCAAAGATTTTTCCACATGGATACTGTTCTTTATAATAATGTTCTTAATAACTGATAATAATATTCTTTATAGCCAAATATTAAAGAAATACTGCATGTAAATATGTTGCCAATCGGCGACTCTTTCAATTGCGATTGTCCTTAGGTTTTCTCTTATTTCTTTCGGCGACGGTGCAATAAAAATTAGACTCATAAGAAGTGAAACCAGGGATATTATTTCTTTGTTCTCTTTCACTTTCTCTATCAATCACCTGTCTGCGCTTCGCCCTTTTACACCATTTCATCTCGCCTGCGCGCTGCCCAGCAGCAAGCAGAAGCTGCCATGATCCCGTCGCGCATTCCAGCAATGAGTAATAGCGTAGGTGTCGGTCACCGCCTGCTGTGTAAGGAAGGTAAAGTCGCCACTGCGAGCAAATGGTACCTGCAATGCGCCGAGAAATGAAAAGAGATACGCAAAAAAGTGCGTTGAATCCTTCGGTGTCGATTCAGGCAAGAGGCTTTAATCGAATCTTACGCTTGCAATTTTAGGTCCTAGTCCGAGGACAGCGGTGGGAAGTTTTACCACAATTTCCCTGAAGAAAGTAAAACTATCAAATTCGCAACTCCCGAATTTGCACGCTTGAATAGAGTACGAAGTTTATTGATTGAGAGAAAAGTGTAATAAATTTTTAAATCTTTTTTTCGGAACTGAATAATGAAGGATGAGAGTAAGGAGAGCGTCTTTCTCGTGCCTTTGCGCGCGAGGAAAAAGGCAGTCACGGCGAGTGCAGTGAGAAAGCAGCGATCTGACTTCAGAAGCTAGCGCGTGACATCCACGTGCGTTCTGGCTGAGGGATAATGATAATGAAATAGAAATGATGTCGTACGTCGCGAAAAATAACCGACAACACCCACCTGGAACAAGAGGTTTTAAGTCTTAGGGAAATCATCCGTCAAGATGAGTCAACTGTGACGGCAAACCAGACCCTTTTACAGCCTCTAACCTTGACACTGCCCAAGACAAAATCAATGAAAACCCGGCGGTGTAACGTTCAGCTGTTGATCAGGGCTGGAGTACTAAGAAATACACGGATTGTAAAATAAGCACTAAAGGATAAAGTTTATATGCTATATAACCGATACACTGAAATTACCCGTAGCTGATACAGGACTTGAAGGGCGCCAGCCGCGAATTAGGAGTCGCGACGCTCCACAGTACTGCCACGAGCACACATCGGGATCGACGCCGATAGGAAAAGGAGAAAACAGGAGTTGAAGAGCCTACCTCGCCCAGTGCGGTTACACTCTCATTCATTCCGTTAACAGCAGTCTCTCTCTCGCTCCAGAATCGACCTCGTGTTCCTCTATGTGCACGCCTCGAGCCTCACCCAGATATCACGTTGGCTCTCCGGCCGGCGGGCCGCTCGCCTTATCGGTTCTTCACCTCGAGCGATGGGGGCAGACATCCTCACAGGACGGCCGCCGGAACCGGAGAGAGCGAACGTCGACGCTTAACGTTGCGCGACGCTCGCGGTTAATCAGCTGATCGACCTCCAGCGCCGTACCTTGTGTACTTGCGCGATTCAGGACTTTCTATCCGGCGGAGAGCTATTGAGTTTCTCGAAGGGTAAGACCTTACAGGGATAATCATAACGCAATAAAAAGGGACTACGGGAAGGGATGAGTTAGAGACATTAGAATAGGGAATGTGTGCATCCTGACTGCAGCCTGCATTGCGTCCTGATTTTCCTTGGTCCTATCTAGTTTCCATGTGAGGCTCTTTGCAATTGCATAGATTTTTTTTTTTTTAAATGTTTATTGCTGCTGTTCGCGATTTCTCTATTCGAAGTGCGCGCGCTACGAACTCCAGCAACACTCCAGCTCAGATGGCGCTGAGAACTTGCACGCGCGCGCTCAGGCGCGTTCACGGCAAAGATAGCGTCCCTCGACGCCATCTTAGCTCTCTCTACGATCAGCTCTAGAAGAAGAAAGACGCTCTTGCGACAAGGCTTTTTCGACCCGCTCAACCCACGCTTTGATCATCCAGCTCAACCACTACATCACGACACCTGCTCTGCAATTTTCCAGCTCATCGCTACACATCAGCTCATCTTTAAGCTTCCAGCTTCTTTTACACACATCAGCTCTGTCACATATTAATCCATTGAGGTTAAGGTATGCTCGCCTACACTCGAGGCTAAATAAAGATTAAAGTGCTCATTAAACTTGGTGCATTTATTTAATGTCCCCGCCCGCTGTAGCTACTCAATTCCAACTACAACGTAATTTCTCAAACAGCTGCCTTACATACAATACAGTTATTTACATTTTTTCTTAATAAACAAGGAAGACAATATATACATTTATATTAAGACTATTTTGCGTAGTGCAAATTGTAGTCTTTTCTTTTTTTTTTATTTTACATTATTTGTTTTATTGTGTATTCTATTTATTATTTTTTGATAACATTATTTGTTTTATTTATTTTTATTTTCCAGAGAAAAAGGCTAGAGAAAAACTGGATAAACATATTTTAGGTGAATAGAAGGAAACAGAAAGAAATAAAGAAAGAAAAATAATAATAATAATTATTATTGATACGTTTTTGTATGATTTTAGCTAAGCCAGAAATATTTTTTAATGTTTTTTTTCTGTTTGTCTTTAGCATCTTTGTTTGATATTTGTTTGTTGTAACGCTGTTACGGATTTTCTACTCGTAAAATCTTTGTTCTTTATATTCGCGGGGGTTCGTTGGTGTTGCTCCAAATGTACCGAAATACGCGAGATGATTGAGGATGGGACTAAGGCTATTAAATAAATACTTGTGGATACGTGGATACTTTGCCCGTTTATTGACTTATTGTCTCACCTCGAGAGGGATGGCTTTCGTGGTCGTCGGGCAGCGTGACGCCGTGGAATCGTTGCGAATGTCAGCGCGACGTACGGACCGTCGCCATTATCGAAATGTCAGAGCGCCGAGTATTGGTTCGCGCCTCCTTAAATACCCCTTTTATTATCTGAAGTAGGGGAAGCGAGCTACTTTCACGCCCAGAGGTTTCGCCAGGTTCTTGCGAAACCCACGAATTCCTCTGCGTTTGCACTCCAGGCTCCGAAAGTGCATTGCACCCGGTCGCGCATCATCAGGATCCGTAAGAAACGCCATACTGCATTTTTAAAATTTATTGATTTTATGCCTGCTTTTCTTTTGATATGATATAGTATTGGTATATTGTTTTCGCCTATTGGTATATTGTTTCTCCTTGGCGGAGCGGTCGGCCAGGCCAGGCGGCCCGGACGCCCAAATGCGGCGATGCGGCCGGAGCGGCCAGTCGGCCGAGGCGGGCAACGCCAGAGAGAGAGAGAGAGAGAGAGAGAGGGCAACGCCAGACACCAGACGTCTGGACGCGGGAATTCCCAATCCTGGGTTTTTCCGGCAGCGACGCGCCCGACGTCTCCGGCACGAGCGGGAAAGCACGCAGATGTGCGCCGCGTCGGCCCTAAAGGATTCGCGTGTATGTATTTGTTGTTTCTTTGCGGAGGTCCAAAAGGGACCGAACATACCGCCCGCCTTCGTCCGACGGACGAATCTCTGAGCGGTTACTCTGATGCGGTGGAAAGCGGAGCCAGTCTTGCGATGTGACGACGAAAGGTGCTATTTGCTGTCTTTACCGTGACAACTCTCACGTGGCCATCCGGGTCTAGATGAGTTTCGATGACGCGACCGAGAGGCCACTTGGCCGGGGGGTAGCGATCGTCTCGTAGAAGCACGAGTTGATCTACCGAGAAGTTGTCAGTCGGGTCTCGCCATTTTGTTCGCTCCAGTAGATGCTGCAGGTATTCGGAGGATCAGCGCTTCCAGAACTGGTTGTGGATTCGCTGCATCAGCTGATAGCGGTTTAATCGGTTTTCGGGCACACGCGGAGGCTCGGCTGATGGAATGCAGCCTGGAGCTCGGTTAATCAAGAAATGTGAGATAGTTAGCGCATTCGGATCGTCAATGTCGTTGGAAAGAGGGGACAGCGGGCGCGAGTTTAGGTAGGATTCAACTTCCGTGAGTATCGTCGTAAACTCTTTGTAAGTGAAAGTGTGCTCGCCGAACGCGTGCTTCAGATGATGTTTGGTGGACTTCACCCCGGCCTCCCACAGTCTTCCATAGTGAGGCGTCATTGGCGGGATGAAAGTCCACGACGTTCCGTCGTTCGCGAGCGTCGAAGCTACCGTTTTGTACAAGTCGGATTCCGCTTTGAACATTGAACGCAGTTCGCGGTCGGCTCCTTGGAAGGTCGTCGAGTTATCGCTGTACAGATGAACTTCTGTACAGATGCTTCTAAATGGATCGCGCGGGTCGCTAAACAAATAAAAAGCGCGATGTATCCCTTGTAGGAGCGGTGGCCCCGACCCTTGGTTGTTCGAACTTGGAAGGGCCGGGCGTAGTCGACCCCCGCGTGCATGAATGGATGGCTGGCGGTCACTCGAGCGTTCAGGCAGATCTCCCAGCAGCTGATGGGCTAGTCGGGGCTTTGCACGCTGACATCGTATGCATTCATGTGCGTGACGTACAAACAGCTGACTAAGAGGTGATTTGCGCGGTAGGATCGGCGGGTGTTTGCGCTCGTAACTTAAGCTGGCATTTGACAGGCGTCCTCCTACGCGTAAAATGCTATCCTTTTCGCTAACTATCGGGTTAAGCTTGTGTAGTTGACTGTGTTTTGGCAATCGTTTCCCGGATTTGAGTAGCGCGAGTTCCGCGCCAAACGCGTGAAGCTGAGCGCAGCGTATTATTTTTGCGCGAGCTTCGGCCAACTCTACCGTTGTGAGGTAGGTTGGGGGTGGTTCCAGTCCGGAACGGCGACGACGCAAGATAGTCAACGGTCGCAAGCAGTAGGCTACTACTCTTGTCAGCAGTGTGAAGCTGGAGAAGCGAGCGAGGATTTCCGGGTGAGCCGGATCTTGTCGCACGTGTAGCGCCTGGTTCTTGGTCTGTGGTTGCGGCCAATTCTCGGGAGGCTGTGAGAGCCACGCCGGGCCGCGCCGCCAGAGGGTCGCGTCGCGAAGGTCGGCGGGAGTGGCACCCCGTATTGCGACGTCCGCGGGGTTTTGTTTTGTGGGGACGTGTGCCCACGTGGCCGCGGGTAGCTCCGTCTGAATGAGTGGAACCCGATTTGCGACGAACGCTTTCCAATGACTAGGGTGTTTCTTCAGCCATCTGAGTACGATTTCGCTATCCGACCACATAAACATCGTGGCGTCCTTAAGAAAATCGAGAGCGCGCAAATAGCTTACTAACTTGACCAGAAGCACGGCACCGCATAGCTCGAGGTTCGGTATGCTGACCGTTTTTACCGGAGCGACCTTTGTCTTTGAAGCGAGGAGAGCGACGCGGTAGCTCCCGTCCTTCTCCTGTACACGGATATAAACGGCCGGGGCGTACGAGCGCGCGGATGCGTCGGAAAATCCGTGGATCTGACGAGCTGGCTCGCCAAGCAGCCCCAGCCTCGCTTGGCAGCGTGGTATCCCAGTCGCACTTCAGAATCCATAAATCTTGCATCAGGATTTTGGCGACGACTGTGACAGGGGCAAGCCAGCCCAGTGGATCGAACAAGCGGGCGATATTTGACAGTACAGCGCGCTTCGTGATCGGCCCCAACAGTGTTTCAGCGCTGTTAGCGCTACAGCTAAAATCGTCGCGTGTGGGATTCCAATATACGCCGAGTGTCTTGACGAAGTTCTTGCGATCGAGCTCTTTTGGTGGTAAGCGATTTTGCAGCATATGTGGCGGTAAAATCTCCGGATGGTTCGCGGACCACTTATCTAGTTCAAACCTGCCGGATTTTAATAGATCGATGAATTCCTGTCGCTTATGGATGGCCTGCGGCAGGTCGTCCGCTCCCGCGAAGGTGTCGTCGACGTACGTCTCCGACTGCAGGCAAGAAGCGCCAAGAAGGAAGCAGTGCCTCTCGTCGCGTGCTAACTGAGCAAGCGATCGAAAGACGAAGTAAGGAGCGCAGGCGGTTCCGTATGTGACGGTGTCCAAAGAGAACTCGACGGGCGAGTTATTCGGCAACGGCGCCCCCACGATTCTCTGGAGATGACGGTTCTGCTTGACGACGGGAATTTGCCGAAACATTTTAACAATGTCCGCGGTAAAAACGAAGCGGTACTTGCGCCAATTCAACAGAATAAGGGGGAGTTCGCGTTGCAGGGGGGGGGGGGGCTGGATGCCAAGAAATCGTTAAGGCAATGTTTTTCGCGGGTCTTACGGGAAGCGTCGAACACTACGCGCAATTTCGACGAGTTTGACACTGCGTGATGGGGCAGGTACCATGCACGAGGGTCGTCCAGCTTCGATTGTGGTACTTACGTCATGTGGCCCGGCTCCTCGTATGCTGCCATTAACTCGCGGTATCCTTGCACGAGCGTTGCATCTTGTGAGAACCGTCGATGCATATGACGCAATGATCCGACCCCCATTCTTCGCGTCTCAGCTGCAACTCGGGGCAGCCGGCCTTTAACTGGAAGGCGGACAACATAACGACCTGTCGCGTCGCGAGTGTGGGATGCGGTAAACAAATCTTCGCACGCCTGGTCTTTGGGCTTCAAAGAGACGACGTGCGGGAGCTCCTCGAGTTCCCAAAAACCCTGGAGGAAATCGAGAAGGCCGTCGTCCTCGACGCGACTGTGCAGAGTTTGTACCGGGGGGAAAAGTCGGCGCACCGCCCGCCGTGGCGGCACCCGGCCGAACGACCCGGACACGATCCAGCCGAGTGCAGTCTCCTGCGCTATTAAACGCGACGGCGAGAAGCGGCGCAGGCCTGCGCGCAACAGCTGACCGTACACGTCAGCACCCAGGATGAGATCTACATTGTCGGGGATGTGGAAGTGAGGATCGGCCAAAGGCGTTCAAATCCAGCTCGAGGAACTCACGTGATGGTAGCTGCAAGGTAAGCCGAGGGAGGATCAGCGCGTCTGCCGAGATCTGAAAGGCTGAGTCATGAAATGACTGCAATGCAAAAGTTGCGACTGCCCGCGCGGTTCCGGCGCTACTGCCGCCCACACCATTGAGCGAGATATTGGTTCGACGTTGGGGGAGCACGAGCAGCTGGGACAAGCATTCCGAAATGAAGGAGGCTTCCGAGCCTTGATCCAGTAAAGCGCGAGCGTGTATGCGCGCGCCCTGCGGGCTCACGACGCTTACCTGCGCGGTCACAAGGATTACTAGCTGCTGAGGTCTCGCAATACTGAACGTATGAACGTTCACGCCGGCGTTCAAACCGGCCTTCTCGTCGTGAGTGCTTCGCGCCGAGGGGGGGGGGGGGGGCGCCGCGTGTTGGTGCCCAATCGCTATGAATAAGCGAGTGGTGTTTCTGCCCACAACGGCCGCACCGGCCTTTCGACGGGCACTCCCTGAACATATGTGGCCCCAAGCAGTTGAAGCACCGACGAAGCTTGCGAGCATCCAACTGCCTATCCTGCGGCATTTTGGCAAGAAAAACGGGGCATTTCGTGAGGGAGTGCGCAGCTGAACAGAGCGCGCACTTCTGCGGGTTTCCGTTAGGCACGAGCCCTGAAGATTGCGCATGAAAAACTCTTCGAGAGCTTGCGAACGGTTTGCTGGCCGTGGTTTGCTTAAAGACCGCAGCTTGAAGGGAGTCATTGCGCGTCTCGAGAAACTCGGCAAGTTCTTCGTAGGTCGGAAAGCGCGATATGAGGGGCACCTGCGTGTTATTTGCGCGGGCGTTAGCGGTCGCGAGCCGGTTGTGCCTACTTAGCTGCGCTTCCCACAGTTTTCGTGATTCGGAATCTAAACGCATGCCTAAAACATGCGTAATCTAAAGATCCCACGACTCCACGGATAATCCCAGACCACGGAACGCGCGCACGACGCAACGAGCTTTGTCTGCGAAGGAGCGCAGTTCAACAGCTGATTCTTTGGCCAGATACAGTAAATTCGAGATGGATTCAAGGTGGTTGGTCACGGTTCGGCGGGGGTCGCAGAAGCGATCCTGAAGGCCCTCCCACGTCAACAGATAATTTGCGTTGGTGGTACGCACGTCCTTCATCCAATCCGCCGCGGTTCCGGCCATGCAAGACTTAAGGTATTGCAACTTTGTTGATCGTCGAGGTCGCTCACGTTGTGAACGAGCGACGTAAAAAGGTCGCTGAAACTTTCCCAATCTTCTGCGTTTCCCGAAAATGTGGGCAAGTCGACCTTAGGAATCTTTGCGAGTCGGTAGGAACGCGACGGGCTGCCCTCGCTCGGCGAGCGGGATCGGATCCGCGGCCGCTCGCCCTGAAGTTCGTTGCGTAAGCGGACGAGGTAGTCAAGCGCGTTCTCGTACACCGACTGCATCTCGGAGAATACGTCGTCGATCACGTAAGGGTCCGCGTCGACGCCCTCTCGATTCATGATTTCGGCGTTAGTTGCCCGTATCTCCGACCAAATCTCGATAATCCAGTCGATGCGAGTCTGAACTATGCTCGCCTGCAAAGAGTCGCGCGGCTTTTGCTTGATCCGTTCAAGCGTCTGTCTAATTTATTTGATCCGCGTACTCTGCGACATGGTAAGCTTCCGAAGCGCTACCGGCGGCATCTTTATAATTCGCGTACGTAATACAGTCCACTTTAAGCATACACAAACACAATTATTATAGCGCTTTTAAAATTAACGAGTACAAATGCGACGCGGAAAACCTGCGAATTCAAATAAAAAAGGCTCACTCCTCACCCGGGGCACCAGAAAATGTTGGTTTAATCTCAATGGTAAATACAATTTAAGAGATTAGATGGAGTATTAATATTATATAAAGAAATAAGAGGTTGAGTGGGCGTTTGAATCAAAACACAGGTAATTTAATTAAGTAACAGAACGATTAATTTATTGGGCATAAAAAACCTCCACTGAAGGTGGAGAAAAAAGACATAAAAATTGTAATAAAATACAATAATTTATAACAAAGGAAATTTAAGAGCGATTGAATGCATTTAATAAACTAAACTAACTAGAGATCTCTTAACGCAGTACATTTTTAATTTGGAGCGTGTGGCAGGAGCCGCCGCGGTAACGCGCAAGATTACCGGGGGCTGAAGGCCGGAAGGTGGCTCCGCAAACACTCTTGGCGCGGTGTTGCCCCGACGTCTCGGGAATGGGATTACCTAACGACGCCGCGCTCGTGGGGTCGAGGCCGCCTCGGGAGCCCACCTCAGACGCTGGCGCAGGGGCAAGCGTCTACGAGAGCGGGGGGCGTCTCGTCCAGGGTGCGCACTCACGTCCTCCAGGACGTCCGCCGGTCGCCGCCGGTTACACCGGGAAGCTCACGCGTTCTCCGCGAGAAACAAGGATCACCCGCGGCGACGAGTCACACACATACACAAGCACTTAAGAGGTTATTCAAGCGCGCGGAGTTTTGAACAGCAGCTAAAGGTACCGACACGACTAGACTGGCTCTCGTAGTTCCGGCGATCCGCACTGCGAGAGGTTCCGAGAAGAAGTGAGGTGCTCAATGTTTTGCCCGGGCCAATCGGCCGATATTCGGTCAAAACACCGTTACAAAAAAAGAAGGGAAGGGAAGACGCCTGGATAAACCCCTCATAACAAAGTCGTTAAGGGGGTGCAGAAAAAAGGCATCATCATAGGCCGGGACGGCCTGAGCGGCCGATCGGCCGAGGCGGACGATGCGGCCCGGGCGCCCGATGCGGCCCAAGCGGCTCGGGCGACTGATGCGGCGATGCGGCCAGTCGGCCGAGGCGGGCAACGCCAGAGAGAGAGAGAGAGAGAGAGAGAGAGGGCAACGCCAGACACCAGACGTCTGGACGCGGGAATTCCCAATCCTGGGTTTTTCCGGCAGCGACGCGCCCGACGTCTCCGGCACGAGCGGGAAAGCACGCAGATGTGCGCCGCGTCGGGCTTAAAGGATTCGCGTCTATGTATTTGTTGTTTCTTTGCGGAGGTCCAATTGGTACCGAACAATTGTTTTCAGCTTTTTGTTTTGACAAGTATCTACAATTTCGATTCTCGCATCCGCGAGACAAAGATCTAGATAAGAGTTTCATCTTGGGTATGTTGGTAGGTCGGAACTGTAATTTTATATTATATTTTATATCATTTTCTCCAATCCAGTTTTTTAGAAAGTTACCTCTTGTATTATTAGTTGTATTTTGCGTATCAGTGTGTTTTGCGTTTAAGTCGCCTGCTAGAATGTAATAATTTTCTTGTTTTACTAATTTAAAATTTTGGAATAACTTCTCTAGTTCGTTGTTGAATATTTGTTGACCACCTTATCTGGCATAAACTGACACAATGTACAAGTTACTATTATTGTTTATGTTTATTTTTATTATACTTGCTTCTAGTACTTTGAAATTATTTGTGCAGTTTGTTATAGTTTCATATTTGATTTTTTTTTATTAGTATCGCGGTCCCGCCTCCTTGGATGGCTTTTGATCTATCGTTTCTTATTATTTCGAATTTTTTGAAGGTAATTTTATGATTTTTATTTAGTTTTGTTTCGCAAAGTAATACTATATCTGGGTCATACGTTTCTGTGAGGTTTAGTAGACTTGATCTTCTTTGGTTTGTAATTATAGAATTTACATTTATTGAAATTAGAGATAAACTTTTTTTATTATAAGGACTTTTAATAGACGTCTGTGCTTTATTTTGATTATATTGGTTTATTCTTTTAGTCATCCTGTGTGTCTGTTGTTATTTCAAAGATCGCATTTATTCTTTCTGTGTTTTCTTGTACTATATTTTTTAGATCTTCTATTTGTTTTTGTTGGCTTTCTATTATTGATATGACTTTGATATTAAAATTTTTGAGCTATTTTTTGATTTCTGTCAGTGGGTTTTTTATATTTTCTTCGCTTACTTGTAACAAATTAATTGTCTTTTTTTGATCGGTTAATTGATTAACAAAAGAGGGTAGATTTTTTTTACTACTGTTGCGTATTTTAATTCCGGACTGTACAGTTTAATTATTTTTTCTATTTTTTCTGTGTTTTTCATGTTTTGAATATTTTTTTTGTTTAGTAGTTTTTCTTTTAAGCTTTTTATTTTTGGACAACCTCTGTATGATGCAGGATGTCCAAATTCTCTTCAATTAACGCAATAAATTTTTTTTTTCTCAAGATCTTGATCTATTTTTATTTTACAATCTCCTGGACCATGATTTTCGCTGCATTTAACGCATCTATATTTTTGTTCGGTCCCTTTTGGACCTCCGCAAAGAAACAACAAATACATACACGCGAATCCTTTACGCCCGACACGGCGCACATCTGCGTGCTTTCCCGCTCGTGCCGGAGATGTCGGGCGCGCCGCTGCTGGAAAAACCCAGGATTGGGAATTCCCGCGTCCAGACGTCTGGCGTCTGGCGTTGCCCGCTCTCTCTCTCTCTCTCTGGCGTTGCCCGCCTCAGCCGACCGGCCGCGCGGCCCGCATCGGCCGCTCAGGCCGTCCCGGCCTACGATGACGCCTTTTTTCTGCACCCCCTTAACAACTTCGTTATGAGGGGTTTTTCCAGGCGTCTTCCCTTTCCTTCTTCTTTTTGCAACGGTGTTTTGACCGAATATCGTCCGATTGGCCCGGGCAAAACATTGAGCACTTCACTTCTTGGAACCTCTCGCAGTGCGGATCGCCGGAACTATGAGAGCCAGTCTAGTCGTGTTGGTCCCTTTAGCTGCTGTTCAAAACTCCGCGCGCCCGGATAACCTCTTAAGTGCTTGTGTATGTGTGTGACTCGTCGCCGCGCGTGATCGTTGTTTCTCGCGGAGAACGCGTGCGCTTCCTGGTGTACCCTAATGTGACCGGCGGACGTCCTGGAGGACGTGAGTGCGCACCCTGGACGAGACGCCCCCCGCTCTCGTAGACGCTTGCCCCTGCGCCAGCGTCTGAGGTGGGCTCCCGAGGCGGCCTCGACCCCACGAGCGCGGCGTCGTTAGGTAATCCCATTCCCGAGACGTCGGGGCGACACCGCGCCAAGAGTGTTTGCGGAGCCACCTTCCGGCCTTCAGCCCCCGGTAATCTTGCGCGTTACCGCGGCGGCTCTTGCCACACGCTCCAAATTAAAAATGTACTGCGTTAAAAGATCTCTAGTTAGTTTAGTTTATTGAATGCATTCAATCGCTCTTAAATTTCCTTTGTTATAAATTATTGTATTTTATTACAATTTTTATGTCTTTTTTCTCCACCTTCAGTGGAGGTTTTTTATGCCCAATAAATTAATCGTTCTGTTACTTAATTATATTACCTGTGTTTTGATTCAAACGCCCACTCAACCTCTTATTTCTTTATATAATATCAATACTCCATGTAATCTCTTAAATTGTATTTACCATTGAGATTAAACCAACAATTTTAAATGACAATTTTGTGCTGTGTGACCAATGAATTGACAATTGTGGCACTGCACTATTTCTTTTCGTTTTAACTTTTCCCATGAAACTATTTGGTGCATGTTTTGTTTCTTTTTATTAGGTTACTAGCTATACTTTCTGCACTTAGTTGTACCAAGAATATTAAAAGAATTTTTTTTTTCTATAGAATTTTTGGTTTGAAATCTTGTTACTTTAACTACTTTAACTTCTGGAATATTCAGATTATTTAATTCTTTCATTATTTCTTCGCTCGAGTACGAGTTGCTAAGACCTTTTAACAAATAAATTTGCATTTTTTCTGCTTTGGGTATGTATGTATAAAATTGTAAATTTTTTGTTTCATTAAATTCCGCTACATTTTGCATATACAGTATGTGTTTACCTATGTTTATACTTCTGATATGAAAATCTTCGGTCTTCAGGTGTCAAATTATTAGCCTTGAGTTGCCCCATGCGTCCTGATTTATTAGTGTGATCGGTGGGGGTCGCAAATTTTTGAATCGTGCTCTTGTTAAAATTTCGCTCGTATTTACTTGTGTATTATTTTTTTTTTTTTATTTTTTTTTATTTATTTATTCCAGTAGTTACATGTTCGATTTTGATTAATCGATATTCATAAACATAGTTACAAAAATAATCCAGCAGAGAAAAAGTTTCCTGTTTGCTGGCCTGGCTCTATATAAAACTAATACATAATACTAAAAGAAATAGAAAAGAATAGAAAGAAAAGAAAAGAAAATAAATGAATAGAAAGAAAAGAAAACAGAAAAGAAAATGTAAATGCTATAATATGGGGACTTAGCAAGTTAATGCGCCGTCTTCTAGCCTAGTAACATCGTTACTAGGTAAAAAACTATTTGCTAATACTTGCTAAGTCCCCAATCTGAATTCATGTTGTGTTGTAGGTCCTCATCTCCAATATCTAATCAGCATTGAGCTTGCTTTCGTATACATTTCTGTTGATGCGTTTTTGCTTTTTTTGTATGCTTCTTTTTGAAAGTTGTTCATTCTCTTTGGGCAAGTTAGCCCTACTGCACAGGTTACTCTGTAGTATGGGAAAATGTCTTTGTGCTCTTTACTCGATATGCATTTACAAGATGATGTGAATATAATTTCATCTAAATCAATAATATCTAAATTTTTGTTTTGTTTAGAAATTGGTTGCATAGAGTTAGTAAATGACTGCATGCCTCTTGTTCCTCTGTCAAAGTATAGATACGCTTTGTTGTTTCCTAGATAGTTAATATCACCATATGACATTCTTATTTCATTTGGTTTTGTTAATTTGTTACCTGGAGGATTCGGGCTTGCTTTTTGTAATATTTTATTAGTATTTGAATCAGCTTTAATGTCTATTTTTGTGAATATCTCTTCTATAGTATGATCTAATTTATTAACTCTTGTTAATTTATATTTACTTGATATATTTTCATTATTCTTTGGAATGGTTGTTGCTTTTACGAAATGTATATGTTTGATTTTGTTAATGCGTGGATAGTCACATAGAATTTTTCTTTGTTTGTTGTTGTTTTAACATTTGCATGAACTTCTTCAAGATTCTTTATTATAATTTCTGCTATATTAGTTACTGTGATGATTAAGTTTGTATTTTTCTTATGCATTTTTTTCCAGTTGTAGATCGACATTCGCCTGTGATTTCTCTTGTAATGTTGATTACAATTTCCCTTTGCACATATATACGTTCTTATGTCCTGTATTAATTTTGTTTTGTTATTCAAATCTTCATAGACTTCCAATGTAAGATCCGAAATGTGCTTCTCATTTAGTAGTGAAAAATATTTTACTATTAGGGAATATGCAATTTTTTTATCTTTAATTTGCAGTGATAATAAATATTTAATTTTTTGACAATCTATTTTGTTGTCCATTATGAGTTATCTTTTATCCATTGTTTGATTCTCTTTTGAATGCTGTTTTTATTTAACCAGTTTTTGATATCGTTCGAAAAGTTATTGAAGGTAATTACGGCTCTAATGTAGCTATTTTTTATGCTTATGCTTTTGTATCTTTTTGGCAATTGAATGCTTCTATTTCTCGTTGTGTTGGGTGAATCTAAGTATTTGGTTTGTAGCTCGTTGAAGTAGTATGATACTGCTTCTAGTGTGAATGCTTGATCTAAATTCAAAGGATTGTTTAGAATAAATTTGTTTTTGTTTATTAGTTTTATAATCTTATTTTGCAAGTTTTGTAAGCAACTTAGGCTTCCTGCATAGGCTCCTCTCCATTCAATGATTCCATAAGTTGATATACTGTGAAAAAATGAATAATAGATCATTCTTAGAGTATCAGTGGGCATAATTTTAGCTAATTTGTAAAAAGTAAAAGTTTGATACTTGGTTTTGTTATATATGTATTTCGTATGAACATCCCATTTCATGTTGCTGTCAAACATTATTCCTAGATACTTATGATTTTCAACTCTGTTTATTTTTGTATTATTGATTTTTATTTTTAGGTTCTTTGGTGTACTGTTGATATTGTTGCCAAATTCTGTGTATACAAGAATGCACTTTATGTGATTACCCAACACTAAAAACAATTAAGCATATACACTTCGTAAAAGCAAAGACATTTACAAAAGTACACAAACCAAAAGAAAAGGAAACTACACCTGTAAATACCAACAAAACACACCACACAATAGATAATGTATTCACCATAATTGATAAAAAAGCGGAAACAAACAATAATAAAAGCTTACAGAAACTGAGTCCAAATCCTCCGGGAACAAAAATTGAAACATCTAAAGAAATAAGAATGTCCTATGGTGACATTAACTATCTAGGAAACAACAAAGCACATCTCTATTTTGATAGAGGAAACAGCTGTACACAAACATTTATAACTTCCATGCAACCTATCTCAAGACAAAACAAAAACCTAGACATCATATCATCAAAAGGACAAAAAAATGCGTCTACCAAAATGTACACAAAAGCTAGTTCTATGTTAATCAGATATTAGAGATAAGATATTAGAGTTAAAGACTGACACAACAACATTCACACACCAACACCAACAACACAGGGAAGGGACCCTGCAAGCTATAACAAAAAGTTTTTTACCTAGTGACGATGTCACTAGGCATAAAGACGGGAAGTATACTTGCGGGACCCCTATCTCTGTTCTTTAGTTTTAGTTTTAGTTTTAGTTTAATTTTAGTTTGAATCAGACCAGCAAACAGGAAGTATTTCCTACGCTGGGTTACTTTTGTAACTTGTTTATACAGGGTATTCAAAAATGAACTGGCACGACCAGTATAACCCTGTTCAGAAAAATATTTTAAGCACTTTTTCGCTTTTGGCATTTTTTGATATTATGGCTAATTATCGAGTTATCGTTAATTAAAAACTCTGATAATTAGCCAATCAGCGCGCGGACGGGCGCTGGTGGGCGGCGCTTTTCCCAGCGGGGAGAGCGGCTTGGGCGAAGCGTTGCCTCACAAGCCTCCCCACTTCGCGGGCCCATCGGCGATGCCGCGCGAGTGTGCGTGCGTGTCCGTGCGCCGATGGGCCCGCGAAGTGGGGAGGCTTGTGAGGCAACGCTTCGCCCAAGCCGCTCTCCCCGCTGGGAAAAGCGCCGCCCACCAGCGCCCGTCCGCGCGCTGATTGGCTAATTATCAGAGTTTTTAATTAACGATAACTCGATAATTAGCCATAATATCAAAAAATGCCAAAAGCGAAAAAGTGCTTAAAATATTTTTCTGAACAGGGTTATACTGGTCGTGCCAGTTCATTTTTAAACACCCTGTATACAGGGTGTCCAAAAAGTCTGGAAACACCCAAATAACTTTTCAGGTGATTTATTTGTAAAACATGTCAAGGTTATATTCGATGTAATTTTCGACAAGGAATTCAACGGCGACCTTAGATTTGACCTTGAAGATGAGCTTGATGGTTTTTTTTAAGGTCAGGTCAATTTTTTTTTAATGGGAAGCACCATTTTTGACATCAGCAATGGAAAGAGGGGAAAATTTTACATTCAAAACCATTGAGGTCAATAATTTTCCATTCATCTTAACCCTTTAACGCCCAACTTGACCATTTTTCGACAACATTTTCAGCGGTGTGTAGCACTATCTTAAAATGGTTCAAGAAATTCTTGAGATACCATTTTTAACGTAAAATTTTATGTACTTTCAGAATCCAGTACTAGTATTGTTGAAAAAATTTAACAATAAAAAGTTATAAACAATTTTTTGCAAAAAAACGTGAATTTTTGAAAAAAAAAAAATTTGATTGACTCAAATTTTTGAATGGAAAGAGGGTTTGCTCGTACGTCTAACACGTATATATTTGGTCAATGGAATGTATACTATATTGTAAAACAGTTGCAGTACCGAAATTAAAAATGGCGGCCATCCGAACAATCCCTTTTCCACCGAACTTATCAAATAGGTTCGTGATTTTTTTCTCGATCAGGATCGACTTTACAAAAAACAGTTATAGAACAAAAAGTGTTTAGAATTAATCAGAGAACGCGTGTGAATTTTTTCAGAATATTCGAAGCGACTTTTGGTTTTTTGAATATGGCCAATATATGGAAAAATTCAAAAATCGCTCCGAAAATCCTAAAAAAATTCACACGTATTCTTTGATTAATTATAAGCACTTTTTATTCTATAACCTTTTATCGTCAAGTCGATCCTGATCGAGAAAAAAAATCACGAATCTTTCTTGATAAGTATGATGTGATTTTTTTTTCTCGATCAGGATCGACTTTACGATAAAAGGTTATAGAATAAAAAGTGCTTATAATTAATTAATATACAGGGTGATTCATTTTAATTGCCCCAGGCAAATATCTCGAAAAGTACGGGAGATGGAAAAAAACGTTAAATGTAAAAGTTGTAGGGATCAGAGGGGGAAATCCAATGGTGACCTTGACCATGGGGTCAAGTTTCAAGGTCATTTCAAAGTCAAAGTAGTTTTTTTAAATAGGAACACCAACTTTTGACCTCGGAAATTAAAAGAGCGGAAAATTTTACATTCAAACATGATGTTATGTCATGGGGTCCAGTTGACCTCTGCAGTCGCATCAAGGTCAAATGAAGCTGTCTACACAATTCGTAGGCCAATATCTTGAAAAAAGCAAGGTTGAGAAAAACTTTAAATACCAATTTCCCCCTCTGAACCCTACAACTTTTACATTTAACGTTTTTTTCCATCTCCCGTACTTTTCGAGATATTTGCCTGGGGCAATTAAAATGAATCAACCTGTATAAGCATTTCAAGCTCTTCTATTGTATTCGTTCAAATAATTTTCCGCAGCCGTAGTGTACAATCTGAAAAAATATTTTACTGGTTTTTGATTTTTCATATTCTGATCAGCTTGCGTCTCTTGCAAAGAAAAGTGCAATGGACAAACTCACTGATAGAGAAAGAATAACGCTTCTCATGATGAGAGTTTGGGGTCCGGTGCAGCGATCTTATAGGTCTGTAAGGGATCTTTTCAATGCTACATTTAGGCCTAATAGGACTCTAATTTCATTTGCAACAGTTCAAAAAACTGTTAAAAGGTTTGAAAATACCGGCACTATTAGTGACCTGCCTAGATCAGGTAGACCAAAGTCAGCAAGTAATGAAGAGAAGTCATTAGATGTTTTGTTAACATTTACTGAAGATGCACATACATCCACTCGTAGAGCTGCTCAAGAGCACGAAGTTAGTACATCATCTGTTCATAACATACTACATGAAGCGAATTTCCATCCCTACAAAGTAACACTGATACACAAACTGAACGAAGATGATTTCGACCGTCGCGTTGAATATTGTGATGATATGATGGCTCGCATAGTTCAAAATCCTAACTTTCTATTTAACATAGTATTTTCAAATGAAGCTACATTTCAACTTGACGCAAGTTTGAATAGGCATAATTGTAGATATTGGGCAGCTGATAATCCTTATTGGGCACGAGAAGCTAAATCACAATATCCACAAAAATTAAATGTCTGGGTTGGAATACTAAATGATAAAATTATAGGACCATTTTTTATTGATGGTAACTTGAATGCCCAAAATTATGAAGCTATGCTCCGCAATCAAATAGTTCCTGCAATAATGGAAATAACCGGAGAAAACTTCAATGGCACATGGTATCAACAGGATGGCGCAGCAGCTCATTATGCACGAACTGTTCGCGCTTACTTAGATGCGGTATTTGTAAATCGATGGATAGGACGAAGAGGCATTATTGAATGGCCAGCTAGATCACCCGATTTGACGCCTCTTGATTATTTCTATTGGGGGTATTTGAAAGATTGAGTGTACAAAACAAAACCCCAAAATTTGATTGAAATGCTGTTGGTGCTTTTTACCATCGATTAGGACAGTGTCAAGAAGTATATGGGGAGCAGTGCGAGCATCTACTATAATCATAGTTGGAAATATTTATCCAATCACGTGAGAGGCAAGGGGACTCACGATAATAAAGCACCCCAAAGGGAACAGAAATTACTACGTCCACGCCGTTGTTCCTGGTTAACGCTAAAAGTAAAATCAAATAACCTTTAAGATCAATGGAAAATTATTGATCTCAATGGTTTTGAATGTAAAATTTCCCGCTCTTTCCATTGCTGATGTCAAAAAATTGACCTGACCTTAAAAAAAACCGTCAAGGTCATCTTCAAGGTCAAATCTAAGGTCGCCGTTGAATTCCTTGTCGAAAATTACATCGAATATGACCTTGACATTTTTTACAAATAAATCACCTGAAAAGTTATTTGGGTGTTTCCAGACTTTTTGGACACCCTGTATATCAATTATTATAATTGTACTATGTAACTGCTGGTAAATAAATAAATAAATAAATAAATAAATAAATAAATAAATAAATAAATAATAAATAAATAAATAATAAATAAATAAATAAATAAATAAATAAATAAATAAATAATAAATAAATAAATAAATAAATAAATAAATAAATAAATAAATAAATAAATAAATAAATAAATAATTTCTGACTAAATAACTCCAAAATTACGAATTAGTGACAATAGGTTTCGTATAAAAGTTATGGGGTATAAAAGTGAATGTTTCTCCACGAATTGTAGCATTACATGCAGTTAATCATCAGCTGCTCGATATCTGAAAACTTTTATAATACAACAAGAATTGTGTAAAATATTTTTCGTAATGCGATGTAACTAAAAAAAAACAATAAAAATTAAAATACAAATCTTTTATGCTTATAGTTTTTCTATGTTTTATCTGTACATTCATAATTCAATCAATGTTAAGATGAATAGTAAAAATAAGTTTTTTTTTTCAGAAAAATGTTCCGTTACATCAGAGGTGCAAGTCACGAAAAGTTATTTAAGCCTGGTCTGGCGACATATAAGTCATTTACTGGAAAAAAAGCTATGGCAAGTGGACAAATAAATAAAAATTTCAGATACTTTTGATAGAATAATAGTAAAGATAAAGAGCTCATTTTGGATCATAATAGTATCTAAATAGTTTAAATTATGTGAGTACTTAAAGTGTAGAAATTTCCAGTAATTAAAATTTATGAATAATATTTTTATAGCTATTATATTAGAAAACATATTTTTTTCAATTTAACCCGGGTTGGCCCCCTTAATTGTCTCTTTTGTCGGCAAATTCCTTTTTTTGTCGGGAACATTTTTGGTGCCGAAACCCGAAAATATTTATCCGTACTTCTATTGCGGTGAAAGGAACAATTAAAGTTTTAAAGTGAAATCAATAATTAAAAGTGGAAGTATTAATAAGTGTGGTTTTTTTGGAATATTATTTTCTCAACCTGTACCTAAAGCTTTCTGGCGTTGCCCGGTTGCCTTGTATCAGTTAGGGGGCCATAAAGTAAATGTAGAAATATTTACTTTTCCAAGTAATTTTTTTCACAGACTGTTAAGCTAATAAATTTTATAATTGACCCTAGGAATTTTTACTATACTCGCTTTGTAAGTTTTACTTTACGTTTTGTAAACTTTTTAAAAAGTAACTTGTATTTCATGAATTTTACTTTGGGATGTTATCTCAATGCAAAAAAAAGTATTAATGATTGTCTAATATAATGAAGAATTTTCTTTTTCACCTAATTTGTAATCCTCATTTATCAAATTTGTACCTTAGTTTATTTTACAGATTTAAAAAAATAATCAAATTAAAATTTAAAAAAGTTTTATTTCATTGGAGCAATTAGTATAAAAAGCATGAGTATGATCATCACTTCGACATCAGATTATGAGTAAAAAGTTACAAGGTATTTTTTCTAAATAATATTGTACAATATTGTATAATATTGTACAAGTTTTACAAATATTTGCACTTTAAGAATGGAATAGAAAATTTATTAAATTAAATTCTTACTTTCTATGTTTTAAAAAAAGTACGACTGCTTATAAAAATTGTAAGATTGATGTTGGACGGATAGTTACAGCTTATACACTTACACACGTTTCAATAACTTGAAATTTCTTTTTTTATAAAATTAATATAAGAATCCACATTGTGTGTAATATTTTACACGTGTCTGTTAGGTGCACAGTCTGAGTGGACAAATACACTTTTCACCCTAATCATGAATACAGTTCACTTTATTCTTCTCCGCAGATGGATTAAAATCATATTTTATTGTCTAGACTTATTTTACTTCCTGGAGAGATAATTTACTCTCCGGATATACATTTTAGTTTCTGTAAACATATTTAGTTTTCCAGATACATTTTTAATCACACTCTTAATCACATTTTTTTGTTAAATAAAGTGGATTTATAAATGATTAGAGTGAAAATAACTATTTCTGAATTAATTGAATGCACACATCTGACAATTATGATAAGAAAAGCTGTGTGCTCATTATTTAAATGAAAAGTACTATACGAATTTAAAACAGATTTTACACAACCAATGCGTATTTACATATTGCATTTTCAAATCTTTAACATTATATGACATTTTCAAGCTTCGGCCTCAGTTGGAACTGTACTTCTACACGATAATGACTCGTAGCGCGTAATGAAGAGCCAATTTCATGTTATAATAAATTATTTACAGAGATTCTACATTTATCAATGATTACTTGCATTGTGAATATTTCATTTACAGTTTTACTTCTTTAAGGAGATTTTATATTCTAAAACTTACATTCTAACATAGACTTTTTGGCGCAGATGAGAGAATATCGAAAGCGTTAACAAAATGCAATAATTTTAACTAAAAAGTGCATCAAATGAGATAATGATAATTATATTAACTTTATTGGTAATAAAATATTGTTATGCTTGCGAAAAATAATTCTCAGTCAAATTTGATTATTTTTCAGAGAATCAGCTTTTCTGCGATTATGTCGAAACAGTATGTTATACAACTATATGGAAAATTATCTCTTTTTTATTGAGAGTGATGTATCTCGGTTCTGTGTTTAAATAGAATTGAAGTATAAAAAAAACACTTTCTTATTATACAAATTGTACTTTTCATAATATTTGTGGTGCAAAAGAAAAATATTTCACCCGAATCATCCGCAAAGTCCACTTTATTAGCCTCTACAGAGGGAGTAAAATCATATTTTGTTATCTAGACTCATATTATTCCCCAAAGAAACACTTTACATCCCGTAAAGTTCACACATTCTACAAATAAAGTGGACTTATAATGATTATGATAAAAAAATTTATATGCACCCTTTGGTGCATAAATAACAATTTTTCTTCATAAGGAAGTAGTTCGATATCTATTCGTTTTTCAGATACGGAAAAGAACTTAAATTTATAAAATACCGTAAATTCGTGAATTGCAAATTTAAATACTAGTAAACTGCACTTCTTACATTTAATTGAGATTCTGTTAATTCCAGAATATATGCATTATAAACGATCGATTCTTTTTCACCCTAATCACGAATAAAGTCCAGTTCATTGACCTCTTCAGTTAGAGTAAAATCATATTTTATTGTCTATTGTTTTATCCCCTGGAGGCATGTGACTCTCTGGAGACACATTCTACTCTTCGAAGATAAATTTTAACTTCCGCAGACCTATTTTACCTCTCGTAATAACGTTTTATTTGATTTGTTTTGAAGAAAGTGGGTTAGTAAATGATTAGGGTGAAAATTGTTATATGCATCTATTTTACTCCCTTGGTGCATTCATAACTAATTTCTAAATCAAGTGTTTTGGACGGAATCGAAGACTTTGGAAATACTTATGATTTAGACTTAATTTTCAGAATCTAAGGCCACAGCAGTTCAATGTTTGGAGACTGCAATTCTTCCAAAATTCTGTACATTGACATTACAACAAGCCAACAGTAGATCTATAATATAAAAATTAACCAATTAGAATAAAATATTAATAATTTTAGCATTCAGTAGCATTATGATACATACGTTGTAACCCATCCAAAGCCAATTGCATAAAGTAAAGAATACCATGTCCAGCTAAAACAGATTTCAATGTAAATGATATATTCTTGAAAAATAATCGATACATACTTAAAAAACTTTGCCAACTACACTGGCATAATGCTTTCTCATAGTGATGCTTCTACTTTAAAATTTTCAATTTTCAAAATTTCAAAATTTCTAATTATCATTTCAAATTTAAATTAAATGACCAAAATACTTGAAACTCAAGCAAACTAACGATTCTAATTTGCATGCAAAATTTTGTCTTGCATTGTTTTCAAAAAGATAAAAAACGAAGTTTTTAAAAAATATTTGTTTTTATATACATACATTTTTTAAAATTTTCGTTTTTATCTTTTCGATCAAAAAAAAAATAATTTTGAACAGATTTTGACGACCCAAAGCTTTTTCTATGAGAAAGCAAATATTAAGTACATTTATGGCATTTACAGTTTGGACTTTTATTAAATTTCACAAATGTTACACTGAAAAAAGGTAGTTCTTACTTTTTCCCAGTGAACAATTAATAAATTAGTAAAATTAACATTACTTTTAATATAACAGTTTATTTGAAAAGTAATTTGAACTTTATTTAAAACTCTAAAGAAAAATAGAAGCTTCTTTCATAAAACGTAGAATCTACTTTGAAAAAAAGTAGAATCCCGTTTTAAAAAAGCAGACTCTCATGGCCGACATTATTTTTTCTAAATAAAAAAAAAAGTTAAAAAAAAATTATTTTGTCATAAAAATAAAAAGAAATAATTATTTTAATTGAAATTAAAATATAAAATAATAAAAATTAAATTTTAAAATAATTAAAATTATTATCCAAAACTTTTTTTCGAATCGTCTTTTTTTAAAGAAAGTGAAAACTGCTTTTTATAAAATCAGATATTGCATGTTTTCTCAAACAATTTTAGCTTTTCCAACAGTAAAGTAAGTCTTACTCTACAGAAAAGTAAATTTAGCCGTTCGGCAAAGCAGATTTTACTGAAAATTTGGTAAGTTAAATTTATTAAATTAACATAAAGTAAAAACTATGAAAATAATTCTGAATGATCTTTTAAAAGTTTTTCGCTTCAAATTGCACGAATACTAAAAAAATTATATTTGCAAATGCTCTTCAGAAAGTATACGAGCGTGAAAAACGCCGCTTGTGTATCCTAAGTAGGCATTTTACGCACTAGTATTATAAAAAGCTTTTTGAGATACATATGCATTATTTTGGTCACTTGCAAGAATCAACTTTTATACACTAGTATCGAAAATAATTATTTTTAATGAAGCCTAGTGACAAAAGTAGGCAAATTTTTAAAAAGTCGACCACGGAAAACACTTTATGAGCATCTTAATACTCGGAATCGAAAAGTCGTACAAACACGCGTATAAAAAAATGAACGATAAATAGTGCAAAACTAATAAACGGTTAAAACCTTATATAGATTATTAAAAATTCTTTTAAGATCACTAACGAAATTTGAAAGTTATTTTTCTCCACTCCAACCTCAAATACGCATGTTTGCATGCGATTTGCGGCTCTCGTGGAGAAAAATACGGTTTCACACTAGTGCGTAAGTGAATCTTTGCCTCGGGAGACTTTTCGGCCTCGCTTCGCTCGGCCTAAAAACGTCTCCCGACGCAAATAATTCACTTCCGCACCCGTATAAAAATGTACTATTATACAGTATTTCTTAACTAATGTTGACCAGACGTATCTTTTGAAAAATCTTACTACAGATTTTAATTTTATTAATTTTTAGTAAAGATTAACATTTTAATCGTATTTTGGGCAAAAGAATCATTCTCTAAAGTTTGGACTAAAACCAAGAGCCGCAATTCATAGTTATCTCCGTGTTAATAAACTATTGAGCCAATTTATTTAATTTAATCATTTAGTAAGTTAAAAATTTTAGTGAAATTTCAGATTTTTTTAACTTATTTCATTTTCACAATATGTAAATAAAAAAGAAGATGTTTGCCAATAAATTAAATTACTTACATAGATATAATAACCTCCAAGAAGCCACAATCCGAATATAAGTTGGAATAAACAAATAATGAACCATCCTAAGATCCATGGCAATAGCCATCCTCTAACTCCCAAATGAAGCCCATGAATCATCAAGAAAGCAAACACTATCATTACTAAGAAATAAAATATGAAGAATCCTCCAACAACTTGCATTGCTGTAAAAATAATGATAATATTTTTATTAATTTCATTTTTCAATCGTAGCTTTCAGCATATTTTTATTAAAATCTCTCAACACAATTAATTAAGTAAAACTAAATGCACTAAATGCACAAATTAGAATTTACAATTTTACAATTACAATTTTCAACGATTCAGAACACGCGCGTAAGATTTATAAATTTGGCGAATTGTACAATTTTTGTCGCAAATATAAACATTTTTCTCTTAAAAAATTATAAAAAAACTTTACATATGTAATAATTAATTTTTTTTTTTAATATAAAATTGTAAATAAGCAGTAATAGACTTACAATATCTGACATCAGCCTCGAAGAGAGGATTGTATAGTTGCGTTGAATCACCTCCATTTAATTGATAGGCAATGAGTGTAATGAGAACGATGCAAGTAGCCTGAAAATTGAAAAGTCAAATTAATTATGTATGTTTTGTAATACTTGCATTGAACAAACACTTAATAAAATTGTAGTGATAATAATAATAATAATAATAATAATAATAATAATAATAATAATAATAATGGTCTTAGTTAAATAATTTCGAAAACATATCATTTATGAGATATGTCTGTTGGAAAAATGGTCATTTTTCGAAAGATAACTATAAACAGCCGTTAGTCCGAAGTGCGACGCGTGCGATAAAAAAAATAATTTCCCTTTTTTTAAATGCATCTCAATTTTTAATTGTAGCAGTACAGTGATTTTGTAATATTTTTTGAGTATTTTTATTATGAAGTAACAAGATTCCAATATCGTGGCATTAAAAATATAGTAATATATTAAAGAATGTGTTGGTAGTCTTATTAGTCATGCAGTGTTTTCAAATAAATTATCTTTAAGAAATGTTTTTTAAATGTTCAAGTATAGAAAGTGAAATTATTTTGTTACAATTGTATTATTGTTTTGAACTATTATTCTAGCTGTAAATATTGTAATCATTTTTTTGAGAATAACTAAAAAAATGTTAATCCTTTATAATTCAGTAATTTAAAAGTTTAGAATTTATTTTTAAAGCTGTTTTTCGTAATTAAACTATGTCATGTATATAATTGGGTTATATACAAAGTGTACAGCCACACCTTGAATCATTTGAATGTAATGCTGGAAGTGCACTCACCACTGTGTAGAAGGCTATCGCTTTGCAGGCAGTTTTTATATTATTAGTCCAAATGAACGGCGACCAACAGGATTCGATCTTCATTATGCCTATCGATTAATTGGTAATATTTTTGAGAAAAATAAGACTGCCGGGTAAGCAAAACTAAGGAACTAACCAAAATGCTCATAGGCTCAATGAGTTGTTATGAAGATTGGGCGTCGACTCGCGCGCGTCGCCGCGTGGCTCGAGTATTACTGTGGCTGCATATACTGTGCACGCACTGGCACTGTTGCCACACCAAGCCTGTGTCTTCACTGTATCTCAATACCAACATAATGGACGAGAGTAAGTGACGTTCTAATACGTAATCTTACGCCACCAATGTATTTTACGTATTTTATATGAGGATTTACAATTATAGTGTAATTAAAGTTTTCAAACATATCAATTTCAGAGTAGTTATTGTACAATATGTTTAAACTTTAGTTTATTTGATTAAAAGACATTATTATTGTCGAAATTAAAATAAGGCTGCGCGGAAAGAAATTTGGATTAAAAATTACCGTTATTTTCACGGTGTACCGATTTTTTTGTACATGTCTGTTTTTTTATTAAATATAAATACTATTTATTTACAAAATTTACCGTAAACAAGGAAATAATTTAATGTTGCATTTAGGTAATTTTACATTAAAATAATATTTTTCTATACATAATAGTTAATAATAATAATCGTTGCCAATGATATAAAATATACTGTAAATTGTCCATAAATTTTACTTTTAAACGTATGTTTGAGTAAAAATGACTATCAGCGACGCAAATAACTAATTTAATTGTTTTTTTTTTTATTGTAAACAGTCCCTATTGAAAAGATCTTATAAAACTCTGTAGAGTGGTGCAAAAACTATCCTATTATTATATGATAAATAATTTATCGGATTTTATCAAATTTACACATTTTTATAGTATTTTATAAGATTGTTTCCACGGGGGTCCCAAATGTGAAAAAACGAACCGGAAATTTAATTTTAAACATAAGTATCTATGACAATTGTGAGTTTAGAATCGTACCTCTGTATTTATAGAATTCAAAACTAATTTTTTGTTATACTACAATAAAATTTATTGCAGATTCTATAATATGTGTGGCGTTATCTGTAATAATTATAACGTAACCTGTAAATAGAGGTTCTGTGTCAGAAAAGTCTGTGTTTACTTTGGGTCACGGTAATTTTTATAGGAATTTTAATGTTAATTTTTATTTGAAATTTCTCTGTGTGAGATTACAGTTCTCAGTGTATTTACAAGCCTTTTGAGGGAAACACCCCATCACATCTGTACATAAAAACAGTCGCATTCGGCCTCTCTTAAAATAGTGATGATTTTTTGTTGTAAAACTTTTAAAGTGTGATTTTTATATACACTCCCCTTCACATGCTTTTGCCACCCTTCGACAAAAATCTGGGAAGAAAGTTTTATATTATTGCGAAAAATTATCGGAGCTTCCAAATTCCGACGGCATTCTTTTCTGTGAAGCAAAAGTTTTAGAAAAATACATTTACATTTGAAAAAGAAATTAAATTTCCTCTTTTTATTAACATTTAAAAACTAATAAAAAAGTCAAAAATTTTAACCCTCATAAAACTCCGTATAGCTTTTGAACCGATTATCGCATCTCAAAAATCTCAACGATATTTGAAAGTTTATGCTTTCAGCTTGAAAATGCGGTGTCGTATAAATTTATACAATCATTTTTAACGGAGTTATCATCATACTAGTAAAAAATTGATTGTTTTCTTCATTTCCAAATATCTCAAAAAATAGTAAAGATAGAAACAAATTCTAAAAAAGAAAAAGTTGTCTTTTGAAGTGAAAAACATAAATTTAAAGTGAAATAAGGTTTCTGAAAACATTTTTTTCCAGTTTTTATGGATTTCAAAAAATTCAAAATTTATTATTCTGGGGAACGAATATTTTAATTACATTGAATAATCATAATAAAAACTATTTATTAATAAGCAACAATAGAGCAAAAATATGTAAAAATATATAAAAATGCAATTCTTGATATTTTTGTTTAATTATTTACAAAAATAATTTTACATATTTTTGCTCTATTGTTGCTTATTAATAAATAGCATTCCTTTTAGACTATAATCAATTAACGATTTTAACGTTTTGCTCAATGACTCGTTTTTTTCGTGGAAGGGATTATAGACACTTAAGGATTTATTATTATTTTTAATTTATTTATTTTTTTAACCGAACAGGTGTTTAGCGCAAAAGGAATTTATTGTTCAGGTATATGTACCTATAGGGTCCAGTTACTGTCCACTTTAAGTTCCAGCTTGACATAGAGTGTCCAACTTTAGGAACGTTTTGCACATTTTTTCAAACTTATTTATCTAATATGAAAAAGTTATTATATATATATATATATCAGTAAAATAGATGATGCATTGACGATTACATTAAAATTTTTCAAAGCATTGCATTTCTTAGTTTTATACTCGCCGTTTGCTACTCTCTAAATTTAATGTACTGAAACATGACTGAAACACAATGAATATATACAATACTTATCACTACAAAAAGCCAGTTATCTTACAATATAATTTTTTTAAATCAAGTTCGTGCACGAACAGACTAGTTTATGAGGAAATCTACAAATAAAAACACCTGAGATGGTTCACCTGGAAAAAAAATAAAAGTCTGAGCAAAGCTCTGATCAAATTTTTTTTTCGTTCTATCGGTCATACAATATCTGAAAAAAATGACGAATACACGATTTCGAGATAACTATTTTTTTTATTTGCAAATGAAGTTTTTAAATATTAAATTGATTACTGTTTGAAGCTTTTTAGTCGAAGAAGAGAATTTTAAGTGTTCATCAAATAGCGTTTGTTTGAGGAGAGTTTGTCTTTTCGAAACTTATCTTACGGCTTATGTTATTTGACCTTTCATGCCGATCATTATACAATAGACAAGAATGTAATTTATAATTCAGATAATTAAACTATTGTGCATACCTGATATAAATCTGTAAATAATTTTAAAATTGATGATTGGGTTGTTGTAAAATACAAAACATAGAGAGAAAATATAATTCCCTATTGATTAAGTTTTTCAACAGAAATGACGAAATTTGTTCTTGGTCTAACAGACAGAATATTCAAACCGTGTATCCAAAAGGATCCTAAGAGAAAAAATACTTATAATGAAAGAAGTACCTTGATCGAAAATAGCGTAACATACACTGTTTAAAAATTATTTTATTATATGTTATTGTTATTTTACTTTGAAATATCAGTGCAATCATATATAAGTACTTACGCAGCTGAGTAATAACTTAATTTTCGTATAACGAAAAAATTAATTTTTCGAATTTTGTATTTAAAAACTTCATTTGTAAATAAAATATAGCTGTCTCGAAATTGTGTATTCGTAATTTTTTTCATGTATTGTATGATCCATAGCTTTGCTCAGACTTTTATTTGTTTTTCCAGATGAACTATCTCAGGTGTTTTTATTTGTAGATTTCCTCATATGCTCTCCAAATTTAAAAAGTGTTAATATCACTATTTTTGATAGTGACTGCGTTTTTCGTTTGATAGCTACTTATTGAATTGGCGCTATTTTGTCGGTGATTATCATTTAAGTCACAAATGCAATTGACAAATCACAGCTACTTTCGCAGTATAAACTTTTCACCTGCGAAATCAGCGAATGTTTTATTGACTGTGATAGTGAGTTGTTAATTTTTTAAATAATGAATCAGTGAAGTATTACTCACTTTGCCAGCGAGTATTCAATTATTCATCACTATTTTATCAGTCATTACATTTTTACTGAAAAATTGTTGTTTATAGTAAATGATAACTACCCTACTAAAAAATCACAGGTGATATCCCAGGTGAGTTCTTGTCTGAGATCTCATGCCAAAATCTCGTGGTACTTTACTTTACTTAAAATTCTTTAAATACACGTCTTTCTTACATGTAAGAAGTGTGCTTTTTGATGTTATCATGCTGATGATACGTCGGAAAAACACATGTTATAGAACCTTTTAAAATACTTTTTACCTTTTAAAATTTTCGAAAACATTTTTCAGGTGCGATCTTAGATGAGAAATCTTTTCAAAAATTAAAAAATGCAAAAATGTCTCTACAAGGTTCTACAATTAATGCATTTCCGTCTATCAGCATAATAATACTAAAAGACACACTTAAATGTAAGAATTATTCAAGTACTATAAGATTTTGGCATGAGATCTTAGGGGAGATCTCACCTGAGAACTTACCTCAGATTTTTTAGTATAAGCAACAAATTTTTAGTAAAATTGCAATCACTGATAAAATAATGATGATTAATTGAGTACTCCTTGACAAGTGAAATATTCGCTGATTTTGCAAGTAAAAAGTTTACACTGCGAAGGTAGTTGTGATTCGTCAACTACATTTGTCACTTAAATAATAATCATTGATAAAATAGCTTCAATTCAATAGCTATTCAATAAAAAACGCAGTTACTGTAAAAAAAGTGACATTTTCACGGCTTTAAATTTGGAGAGTATCGCGTGCACGTATTTGATTAAAAAAATATATAAGATAACTGATTTCCTTAGTGTAAATGATTCGGTTGAAAAGATGAATTTGTTTGGTGTGCAATCGACTGATCGACTTGGTGATCAGACTTTGGAAGATTATTTTATAATTATTCTTTTAGTGCGGTGTGGCTTCTTTAAATCTTTCTAGTATGTCAATGTTCGGCGTCCTTTGCGTAAAGTCCCAAGCGGCCGGCAATTCGTAAAATTGCGATAAGCAAGGCTACATAGGTGGCCATCAATAAAGGACTAAGGTTCATTCGATTTTAGCCCGCCGAGAAGATTGTTACGCTAATTTGATATTCTTTTGACGTACACCTGTTAGTTTAAATTAAACTGCGCTCTTATGGGTCAGATAACGTTATAGCCAAAGGTCCTTAATAAACACTACTCTCCTTCTCTCTCTCTCTCTCTCTCTCTCTCTCTCTCTTTGACACTACACGTATGCAGCGCGCTTTGCTCAAACTCGACTCTCCTCTAGCCTCTTTCTCTCTCGCACTCGCCTGCATACTCTTACCTTTCACTCTTGAGAGATGGGAGTGAGAAGAGGGAAGCAGGAGAGCGCGCGTAGTGGTGGTCGAACGCCGTGGCCGCAGCAGCATCAGCGGCTCGCAGACGATAGTGCTGGGACTGTCCGCACGGCCTTAAGTCCCAGGCAGGCGGCGCTGACGCAGCAGCGGCCGGGCCACGGCACCGCCACTGCACCAATTCGTATACTGTCGCACTTCTCGAGACGATCGTGTCGCGCGCGCGACCTCCCCGGGCACTCGCTCCTCGTACCGCGCGATTCTCGTGGGTGTATAAGCCGAGCCTCGTGCAGCCGAGGAAGAGAGAAAAGAGAGGAGTGCTGCGTACCGTTTTGCTCCCTTTACCATGGCTGCCTGCAGCCGCGCCGGAGGTGTTGGTTTGTGCCAAAGTGTGCTTCTGTGCGCCGATCGTCTATGATCATTGTATTCGCGCGAGTAGTGTTCCCGACGTGTATCGATGCCTCGTCGCTCCCTCGGATCCCCGTAGTATTGGACGAGGGAGGCCCATTTGTGTGGGCGACTTTTACCGAGATGAGATCAGCTGCAGTGTCAATGCAGCGCCCAGCCACAGCCTTCCTCGGACCGGTTCTGTTTTTCGGATTGCCGAGGAGAGCAGAAAATTCAGTCATATAAAAAGTACGTACAATAATCGGTATAGTGCATTCATTTTACCCATATAATTCGCTGCTGCTTATTCAATTCGGTCAACTTTGTGTTTCATTTCTTCAGCTACGTTATTCCATTTCTTTTCGAATCCCTATGTTATTAAGCCTTTTCACTTTTTTTTCTGTCAAAAGCGACGTTAACGTATTTCTTATCGAAGATATAGACCTATTAGAAAAAACATATTAATACACTTAAGTAACATTTTATTGAGTGAGTAATCATATGTGTTGAAAAGATTTATGTGAATTGTCAACAAAATTAAATAAAATTTCGAATTAAATAAATAAAGATAAGTTTTCTCATTTTCTTTCATTGTGTAAGGACTTATTTTACTCTTTAAATAATAATCTAGAGATTTCCCGTACCAAAATTATGAAATAATTAATGTACAAAAAGTAAACTCCAATTGTTTATAAGTGTTCGCGATTTTTTTTCAAATATACCCGTGTAAAAAAAAAGTCTGGCCATAGTCTGGCAATAGTCTGGTCATTGAAAGTCTTGGCTATTGCCAGACTATGGCCATACTTTTTTTTACACGGGTACACTTGGAATTATTAGGTACATTTTTTACAAAATTGTTGCTTGCTTATTTCTCTGAACCACCAACCTTTATTAACCAAATAGTTTACTTTTTAAGTATACATTTTAAATGTTTTATATAACATTTATAAGCATTTCCGAAATCGGACAATTGAAATTATATTTATTTATTTATTTAACCGAAGTAAATATAAAATAATTTTTTAATTTCCACAAAATGCAACTATTAATAAATTGTACATTTCACGCATATTTATAATGCATAGAATGTAATCTAAGAGAGGCAAAAAGAATCGCACAAAGAAAATTTCAGTGTGCTGTTGAAATAAGAGCCGCTTGGACGTGTACTAAAAGTATAATATTCAACCACGGGAATTATTATTTTAAAAATGTATTCATTGTATGAAACATCTAGCTTTTCACAATTACGAATAAAATTTTAAATTAAGTTTCAATAAACAATTTTTATTTATTTTCTTTAAATAAACGTAATTGTTTAATAAAAACAATAATTTATAATAATTGTTTCAATTTGCATTTATGTCTGAAAATTGCAGATAATTAATTTTACGTTTAGGTAATTGGTTATAATTTATAAGTTCGACTTTATGAAATTCACTTAACAGAATGTTACAATGAATAGTACTGGGTTTCTCTTAAATCTTGCAGATTCTTCCTGGAATAAATTACTTTACAGCTCATGAAATAATAAAAATAGTTGAGGCAACGTATGAATATAAATGTTGGTTTATGTCGTTATTAAACGTTACTTAAATCGTTGGTTCCGGCAAGTGCCATAATTTATTACCAACATTGAAAAGAAAAATAAAAGTTCCAACATCATTTTCAAAGACAATTTTCATTATTTTGCTTTTCTCATTTGAAATTAAGTTTACGTTCAGGATGTTTATTGACCAATAAAGTCCCTAATAAATAAATGTTTTTTTTGTAAATTCAGTATACCATAAACGATTTTATTAAAATTTTAAAGCAAAAACTTAAAACAGTATTTGAATAAGTTATTATACTTCTCCAACAAAAAAACACAAACAGGAATATTTTCTCCTTTCATTTGCGTAGTATTTATCAATGTCGCAAAACAAACAAATATTATAATTGTGTGTAGTCGTTAAATATGTATTCTATAGTATATATATATATATACATATATATATATTGGAAAGATTTTTATAAAAAAATGAACGAATTTTTAATAGAAATTGAAAAAGTGAATGTCTAATATTTGTACAGTGTCATCTTGACCGAAATCTTACTAAATGTTTATTTTCCTAAAAGACGCAATTTCTAAGCCACTTTATAGTGTTGCCACATCTACTCGACTGTCATTGTTTACTCAAGAAAACATGTTCTTGAACAAAGATTAAGCAGTCGCGTGTATCCAATGCGCATTAATGTTCTAAATTGCAAAATGTTGCTTAGATTATTAAATTTTATTGAAATCTGAAGGGCAGTTACTGCAGGATTCGCAAAAGAAGTTGGTTCCATAAGGCTGCGTGTTAAGCGCGTAAAAATTGAATTACTAAATACCTATAGATCCAGAAAAATTAAAATTGAAGCCTTCTGTGGCTTAATACCGAACAGTACTTTTAATTTTATGAATATCTGCTCTAATAGAGAAAGCGTAGTATAAAATCTATTGAGTTTGAAATCTCTGGTCGTTAAACACTTGTAATAAAAAAAAGGAAATGAATGCTTTTAAAAATTAGAGAATGAGCAATCGGAAATAGTACGCTTAAAACGAGCGTGATTGAGAAATGATTATATGCATCGCAAGGAGAAATCGCATCGAGATGGCAAAACAGTGTAGCTTCCATCACGCGCAGTTTATCTCTCGTATTCATCTGCGCGGCCGAGTGCACGCCTCATAGAAAGTCGTCATGATCAATTATTGCCGGCAAGGGAGACGATATTGTGTTCTTAAATCCCGCGGAGGACGTGACGCCTCGTGCATGTATGGAAGAAATTTAGAAAGCAAGTATAATCGCGAACGAGCAGTTGATTGACTGTCACTTTTATATATCAGTGTTAAATCGAAAGAGATATATATGCGTTACTGATATCTTTGTAGCACATTATAATAGCCTTTAACTGTGTTTATTGTGCGATGTTAATTTTAACTCGAGAAAGTTTTAAAAGTTGTTCAATACCGTTTAATTCAGGTCATTTCATTCATGTAATTACTTAGTAATTTTTAATTAATTAATTGGCGGTCGTATATAGAAATTATTTAGTACAAACATACTTGAGAATGATTTCTAACAAATCCTTAATTTTATTCAAATGATAGAGATTTGGATCAATACACCCATATTAAATTTTAATATTCTTTTATCGTATGTTACGTCGAATTCTTCCTACATGGAGATAAAAAACAGTAACAATTGTGAACATATAGAGTAAAAATTTCTATTTTTTATAGGAATAGAGCGACAGCCTTACTGCGCCGAAAATAAGAAATTGCTATGAGAAATAGTGAAAATAGTTATTTTTGATATTTAAATTAGTAATTTTTAAAATTTCAGAAAGCTGTTCTTTGGATGTATAGTTGCAAAATTTGAAAAGTATATCGTGACATTTTGATATGTAAATTAAGTAATACCCGCGTAAAAATAATTGAGATCAAAATAAGACGATAAAAAGATTCATCTTTATTATGTCCGGATTTAAGATTTTTTAAGACTTAAAAAAGAACCTATACTAACAAGATCAATTTAAGATCTTTTTAAGATCATTGTTTTAATACAATATTAATATAAGTTTAATATATTCAAATTTTTTAAATTTTATATACATAATATCTTATAAAAATCTTTTTAATTTTAATAAGATCTTATATTTAAATTTTTTTTTAAATTTATATGTATTAAACTAATATCAATATTGTATTAAAACAACGATGTTAAAAAGATCTTAAATTGATCTTGTTAATATAGGATCTTTTTTAAGTCTTAAAAAATCTTAAATCCGGACATAATAAAGATGAATCTTTTTATCGTCTTATTTTGATCTCAATTATTTTTACGCGGGTAGACAATGTTATTTTTATCTTTTGTCATTGGAATATTTTCACATCTTAACTTAGAGAATCTTTGATTGTATATATTTATTTATTCGAATAATTCAAAAACCTAAACACGCCTTCAATCGCTAAACAATTATGCTTCATTTTAATGGCTTTTCTTGAATTATAAATATTTTACAGGCAAGACCTGTGTCGATCTAACTTAACTCTTCTATGTTACGTACATTATTTATCACAGAAATCTGTTTTTCTCATCTAGTAACCGAGATGATTTCCAACGACTTGCGATTTATTTTTTTTTTCAACGCGACACCTGGCTATAGAATTTTAAACATTTTATTTGAGATCTGCAATGGCTCTGTCGGTATAACGACGAACTGATAACTCAACCTTTATCATAAAAAATAGCTATTTTTGTAACAAAGTTTCTGAAATTTTATAACATTTTTATACTATAAATTACTATTTTCCTTGTAAAATTTGATATTCCAACTTTTACTATCCAAAATAGCAATTTTTGTGACAAAAATTATTAAATTTTATAACTTTTAATAGTAAAACTTAATATTCTAAAATAAAAAATTGTCACATGTGAAGACTACCACTCCTTTCCTATATGCTAAAATAGTAATTTTTATTATTATTTTTTTCTTTTCGTGTAACAAAGTTTTTAAGTTTTGATTTTCCGTTTTGCGTCGTGCAAATTAGCTAGGAATTTGGATAAAATTAATATTACGTTGTTAAACATGTACTTTCTTTCTTTTTCGGCCCCTGCACAAGTGGGTCGTTCAAACGAAGTATACGTGTCAGAATGCAGTGCCACTTTTCATGCGCTGGCTTCGCACACGTAGATCTAAAGTCATTTCGTGAATCGAATATAATGAGAATTATCTACCAGTTCTAATGTCAATTTCTTGGTTTTCCTTTGAACTTTTTAATTGTATCTACAGAGTCTCTCCCTGCTAGAAATTCGTCTAGTTGAAATAGCCACGAAACTAAGAAATGGCTTGTTTTTAGTGGAAGATGAAACACTTTTTCACAGCATTCGCACATTTATTAGAATGAAAAAATATTGGATAAATACTAGCTTTTAATCGTTATTAAAAAATAGTCATTTTTGAGCGAAGAAAAATGGGGTCACACATAACCTAAAAGTAGCTTCTTTATATGGAACTGTGATCTCGACTCCAACCTCACACAGAGGATTATTATGAAACAACATTTGATTAAAAACATTTAATAAGCTCATAGTGAACGATTTACTTAGTTTTCACTTTCCAGTACAAATATTAGTGAATTTCAAATGTTTTTATAATTTTTTCTTTTCAGACATTTGCAAGCCATTTTTTCCTATTAAATTATACACGTTAATTATTCACATAAAATGTGAGATTCTGATTTAAAAAAGCGTTTCATCATGGGGTTAAAAATGGCTGCAATTTTTCGCCCATTTCTATTTCTCCAGCTATGAAGTTGCTTTTAAATGTTTTAAATTTCTACCAGGGGCAAGATTAACTGTAATACAAAAAAATATTATGAAGAAATTATTATGTTTTATATTACATTTCATTTAATTCTCTAATTATTCCTGACAAAAAAATAATTTTAGACGTAATACCTCAAAAGTATCTGCAAAAAAGTCATGAGAGGCTATTATTTATCTTAAGTTAATCCGATTTCTAGATAATATTCTTCTAAACTATAAAGAGTCACGATAAGGGCAAGCCGCCCTAACAGTAATTCCGATCTCATGAATTGCTCGCAAGCTCGTGAGCGCACCTTCTGTTGTCTCTGTGGATCAGCGCCGAGTAAAGGAGGCTTATTTCCATGATACACGCCTGGTGTGCGCATGCGATTCTCGATTCCCACAGAATCGAGAAAATCTCTTGGCAGTTAATTATCGCCGCGAGTAAGCCGCATTTAGCCTGATTTTTCGTTTCATTGAATTTTTTTTTCTTAAAATTTAGGTATTATAATCAAAACATTAGGTTTTTAAGGAGATTCGATAACGAAAGGAAAATGGTTAAGAAAGTTCTCAAAATTTTTTAAAGTAATTATAAAAATATAAAATATCTTGTGTAAAAATTTTATAAGAATTATCAATATAATACTGCAAGCGAGTGATGTACTACGCGAGTCAACAAAAGAGAGTTTTGTTTTGATTTACATAGTTGGTACGGTATCTCCTTCAATGACAGTCGCAATATTTCTTTAAACAGGAAGAAAAAGCGAATAAAATTTACTTTTCAAACATTTGATAACGCATTATAGCAGCTATAGTTCTTGCTACTAGTGCGTCAGTAGTGATTCTGGGATGATCGTGAGTTTAGTGCCTGAACAAAGTCCAGAAGTCATTTCTGTCCAGTATCAAATACTATTTTATGTAACGAATGTGTGAAAAAGCCTATTTAAAAAATGCAACGATATGTAAGTGTGCGACAAGTATTGCTTTATGCACTGAATTTCATAAAAATCTCTTATAGTTTGATTGTTTTATTCAATATTTGACTTCAGGAGGTCCGAAAGCCAATTAAAAGTTTAAATTTCACGCCACAATTTGGCGGACGAAGAAGCAATTAATTTGCTTATATCTCAGCTTTTCGGTATTTGATTTATATTCTTTATTATAAGCAAATTAATTATTTTTTCGTCTGCTACATTATGGCGCAAATTTTGAATTTTGAATTGACTTTCAGATCCCCTTAAAGCATCCTAACTGACACACAGAATCTGAAAATATGGAGTCTCAACGACACCCTAAGTGATGAACATATATCTTTTCTTTTTAATTAAATTTTTAATAATCGTCTACATCAATTAGTAAGAATTTGTTTTGAATTGAATTAAAAGTTTTGTCAATTTAATAAAATTGTGGAGAGTTAACGATAACTATTGAGTAACTCCCATACGTTGCAGGCATTGAACAACAAAATTCACTAGACGACTATGTTTCTACTCTCGACAATGTTTAAATATATCGCACCGGGACAACTATGCGTTATGATGCTCGCTGCGCTATTTACAAAACTTTTCTCTCATCTCTCTTTTTATTTAACAACAGCACTTTTTATTCTTCTGGAAACAGCTTTTAGTTTCTATTAAGATTTTTTAAATATTTTCGACCATTCATCTTTCTTATTTTATTCAAAATTACTTTTGACAATGAATATAAAGAAATGTTTGAACGATGAAATGAATTACTTTTTGAGAGTATTATTAAACTTACTTAGAAAGAGAATTTTTTTATAAAAAATTATAGGAATATCTCTTACATATTACGACGGTCGAATAAATACTGCATACCGTAATAACAATATGGAATACCTAAAATGGAAAATTCCCTATTATTATTGTTATATGTAAAAGAGAATTTACCTGCAGAAAGTATATAACCTCATTCGAAATTTTTTATACACTAATTTCAATTAACGAATGCATTGTTTCCTAGGGAAAACATTAATATGGTGAAAAAAAAGTTCAACAAAACATTACCAATATATATGTTTTGAAAGATTAGCACTCAAAATTTACTCGCTTAAATCGTAATCGGCACAAATCGGGTTTAAAACGGTAAATAGCGACGTCCAATTACATGTTAATTGGTTTTAATTGATTTTTTTCATAGCGTTTTAATAGAAAGTGTTTTTTCACTGCGTTATAATTTACGGTTTCATTCTCTCAAGCACTGGCGACATGATAAAATTATACAAAAATGTAATAAAATGGTTTGGAAAGATTCAGTGATTCAGGATTACCCTGTTATTTTGGGAATTTTAATGAAAAAATTCTGCGCCTGTATTAGAACATTTCTATATTAGTGAAGAAGCTAAGCAAGCTACTCTGATTAGGAGTTTCTCCTTTTATGAAAAAGGAGAATTTCGTATAAGTTTTTAGGAGAATCTCCTTTTTTTATCAGTAGTAATATATATAATAATCAAAATACAAATAGTTAGTTATACATCGAAGTATGCTTCTCCGGAGAGTATAATAAGTCTAGACAATAAAATATTCTTTTATATCACTCTAATCTCAAAATGGCAACTTTAATGGTATTTTTCAACTCTCTATAAAATACCGTATGAGACTAATACGCATATAAGTGATTATTTAAGTCGTGCGACTTTTCACCTTCGCTTCGCTCAAACATAAAACATTGCACGGCTTAAATAATCATCGTCCGCACCAGTGTCATAATATACTATTACTCCCTCTGCGGAGGTCAATAAAATGGACTTTACGGATGATTAGGATGAAAAGGTAAATAAATGACTGATTTAAAAATGTCGTACGTCGTCCACTGTTCTTTTGTATTTAAATGCAAATATGCGACTCTTTCGTAGCATTATCTTATCTTTTTGCATTAGTCTCTTACGTAAAATTTATTTGATTACGCTGCACGAGCGAACTTAATTTCTGAGACTGTATAATGTTCTTTTGCACTCTCAGAATCTCGGACCTAAATTTCCGGTGAGAGAGAGAGCCCGGAGTATTCTTCTTCTCCTTCGTTCTCTTCTTCGTTGTCTTCTATGGCACAGCCACGTCTCCGCCGCTTCTCTCTCATTCCGTTCAGTTGGCTCGACTTTCGTCGACGCCGTTGGTGTCGTCGTCTTCTTCCACGCATCTTATCCTCGGCAATCTCGGTACACCGCGCACGCTGCCAGTAGTTGGCTTCGTATTTAGACGTACGCCACGGGGCCTTTGCCTTCGCCTATGCGGCCTCCTCATCCACACAACTTTTTTCCCTTGCCCCCTTTTCTTTTTACGCACACGTACACGCGCCTCCTCAATCGGGTCGTTTTCTTTTCCATCGACTGGTGCTACGCGTCTGTTCGCGGATTCGTTGTCGTTTATTAGGTGTGGCTTTGTACAGAGGCGTTTTTTTTTAAGACACTTGAGAAATTGTTGCAAGGAGCCCAAGGTCTTATCAGTTGCATCCATCTTCAAATGAGTAGTACTCTTTTTGCAGTTCAAACAGGACCCGGTGAATTACATTTGACGAATATGTAAGAATTTATGAAATAATAACTAGTTTAATCTTTTATTTGATTAAGTTTTTTATTGGCCTTAAGATTTCATGAAAATTGAATGAATTTTTATTTGTTAAAATTGTCCTTAAGATTAAATAAAAATAATTTGAAAAAGTTATGTGCAATGTGAAAATTAGAATCTTTAATTTTAAGGTAAAAAGAGAAAGATGAACCACAGGATAAATATAAAGTTTTCGCGAATGTACTCTGCCGGTTCGTTGAATTACTGCGACATCAATCGACTAAAGTAACTCGTTGCTATCGTGTAAGAGGCAAAATAGTATTTTAAATCGAAAAGTCGACAAGTTTATGAAACTTTTTTTTAAATCACAAATACCAGAATGAATTTAATATTACAATTTATAAAGCATACCTAAGACTTTTCATAGCACTCTACCCTTTGCGGGGTATGTACTAAGCAAATTTATTTCGGTCGAGTGACTCGTGAGGTCAGCAAATGTTAATTTAAACTAATAAAGCACCCTATTTAACTACTAGAAGTGAATATTAATTTGGTATTAGGAAATAGTAACTTATAATATTGTTGTAATCCCATTATTTAAGAATTAACTTTACAAAATCGGTAATGCTGATATAAATAATGAGAAAGTCACTTTCGATGCCCTGACAGACTGCCATTATTGCAAAAATTGCAATAAATTTCTTGTAAAATTTTTGCTAGTTTATTTCAAAGTTTACTCTAAATTGAATAAAAAATACGAAAAAACTGTTGCAATTTTTAATAAAGAATGTTCTTTCGTGTAACACGACTGGCACACGGAAAAATATTAGAAAAGAGAAATATGAATGTGAAAGAGATATCTAAATAGAACTCTCGTATGCGCATATAAACAAAAATATCTTATGACGGCCCACAGCGGCCGCGATTTCCGACTGCGTCGAGTTTTCGCCTCGGTCGGCATGTGTGCGCTCGAGTCATGACGAGAGAAGTTGCCGAAAGGTGCCGTCGAGGATTACGAGGTGTTTGCGATCGTCGATAAGACAAGCGTCTCGCGCGGAGATACGACCTGGCGCTTTCGCGCATTCCGAGCAGAATTTTGCTTACTTTCCTTTTTTAGCATTTGAATGCTTAACAAAATAAGGCAGTATGTAAGAATTTCCTGGTTCTTTTTCAGAAGCTATTTGCGTTCGCTTTTATTTGCCAATTGTTTGATTAAAAATCAAATATTCTCACATAAGAAAAAATATCGAGATGCAAAAACGGCATTTTTCAAGGTAAACGAAATATTTTTAATAAAAACCTATTATAAAAGCTCTTTTTCTAAAAATGAGTTACGAAAACTAAAATGCATCTTCGAAGAAGATAGAATGGATCTCAGGGGGTAAAATAACTCTCTAGAGAGTAACGAAATTCTATAGGGAGTAAGTAACTCTTCGGGGAATAAAGTATCTCCCTGAAGAATAAATTTTCTCTCCAGGAAGTAAAGTGCTTCTATGAGGAGTAAAGTAAGTCTAGACAATAAAATATGATTTTAATCCATCTGTGGGGGTGAATAATGTGGACTTTAATAATGATTAGGGTGAAGAATAATTAATTACACCATGTCATGGAAGCTAAAATAGAACGCGCTTAGATCGAACGTTTATTGAGCTCAGGTAACCATTTACAAGCGATCTGGGATAATTCATCCAACTCCCTTGGTTAACATACTATTGCGTAACATACTGTCACAATCGCTAAAATAATTAAATAGTAAAATAATATAAAAATATATTTAAATATTTTGCAACAATAATTATTTCGAAATTAAGTAATTTTAATTCCATGTAAATCTGCAGTACAACAGTTAAGAGTGACATTTGTTTTGGTGATCGTAGAGCCTTCAGGCAAGGATGAAGGATGCCCCGCGTCGGAGGAGATGGAGGTGGCGGTGGAAAAGCGGAGAAAACAACTACAGATCAGAACAACAGCGGTGCCGGATTCGGTGGCTGGCTTGGCGGTGCTGCGAAGACCATGACCGGCGTCACCGGTGGGAATTACGTCGTCCTCGGTGGCACCAGATACGGTCTACGATTATCCCAGGTACGCTCACCGCTATTTCAATTTCCAATTTATCAAACTCAGCAACACGGAGAGAAATTTTAAATAAAAATTAACTTTAAAATTAGACATGTGCTATTTATAGATTACCTTTTAATTATTATAGGTAACGCCACAAGTATTAATAATACAAGAAACTGCGATAATTTTTACCGTAGTACAATAGTAAAATTTAATTAGATTTCTTTAAAAACGTAGGTGCACTTCTAACCTCAAAATTGCCAGGCATGCATAGATACTTCTGCTTAAAATGAAACGGGTAATTTTTACTTCATTTCGCTCCAGTTGATTTAGCGTTTTATTTTTAAGTCCATATTGCTTTTTATCCTGTAAGTTGGCTTCTAAAGAAAAGTTCGATTCATTCGAATGTTGTTAATGACCTATGGCAAACCGCGACTTCTATCGCAAGCGCTCATTCTTGTGGAAGCACGTTGATGAGAGAAAACTATTTTACGCGCATGTACGGATCGTGGTGCATTTACTGGCCATTATGGTGTTTCTTCTACCAAACTCTGCGTGCTGTGGGGATCCATTTCAGAGGAGCTTATCTTAAACGAGTTCATCAGAAGTCTCGGATTCATATTACTTAGGTCCTCCTTGTGATCTTCATCGTCAGTTATTTTTGCTTATGCGACTGCGAGCGAGCGCCTTTGATTCTGCAACATTTCTGCTATACGAAAAGAAAAAACTTAATAAAAATTACTATTTTCGCATGGAACAAGAGTGACAGTTTTGAACTGTGACGATTTTTTACCAGTCAAGTCAGCGCGCTTAAAACATGTTTAATATAATACTTATTTAATCGAAATTTTTAATATTTAAGAATTGGAATTAAAAAGATATATTCATAAGCAAAACTTTTGGAATTTTGCCTCTTAAATTTTTGTAGACCAATCACATTCACGGAAAAAAAGTTAAAGCTGTTGAAAATATAAAAGCAATTTATTAGTACACTTAATTTGTCCTCAAATGCATCAGATACTCTCCCACTTGTGTTCCATCCGGCTTCCGCCTTCCCCTCATCAAATAAAGCTCTCGAAATGCATCACGAATGCCGAGAGTAGCTCATTTCACACGTTCACATAAATCAATTCCGTTACAATCCCCTATTCCCGATCGATATAAACGAGGAATTCGACGGAAGTGTTGTGCACCTTATGAATATTTCAGCGCGTCCTCGTGCGTCACTCGAACAAGTCTACCACGGTATGTACCTTGCCTTTCCGGGGAGCATAGCGTGCGTGCTTTTAAGGTAGTACTGCCGATAATGGAATTACCTATCAGATATTCATAAAATTAAAAGTATTGGTCGATATTAAGCCACAGAAGGCTAAGTTCAATTTTTCTGGACCTAGACAATTAGTAATTCAATTTTTACGCATTCAACACACAGCCTTATAAGAAACCAACTTCTTTTGCGAATCCCGTAATAACTACCCTTCATAATTTAATAAAATTTAATAATGACATAACTGAGTATGTAAGCAAAATTTAGCGAATTTCCATTGGATATGTGTGACTTTTTAATCTTTTTTCTCGAGTAAACAATGCCAGTGGAGTAGATGCGGTAACACCGCAAAGTAGCTTAGAAATTGCATCTTTTAGAATGATAAATATTCGGTAAGATTTCGCTCATGATGGCACTATGTAAATATTATACATTCACTTTTTGAATTTCTATTAAAAAGTCATTGATAGTTTTTTAAAATTTTTTAAATATTTATATTCTGTAGAGTACACATTTGAATTTTCGCGCGCTTATACTACATACTACGCGAATCAAATGAGAACAATTTCTCATTTGACTATTTATTGAGAGCACTACCATAAGGAGGTTCTATCAGTGATTTCAGTGATATCAGTGATATCTAAAATTGAAAATTAATGAAACATTACAGATGTATAAATAGAACCTTGATGAAGCTGCAGTTAAAGTTTTGGAATTAGGCTTCACTAGCTTAGAAATGAGAAAAAAATGTTAACACAAGCTTATATATGTTATGCTGCGCTCAGAAAGATCACTACTAAAAATCTCGGAGGAGATCTCACCTGAGAACTCATCTGAGAACATTTTTTGAAAGTTTAAAAAAGTAAAAATTGCTCTAAAATGTTCTATAACGTGTTTTTTTTCCGATTTACCATCAGGATAAAAAGACTAAAAGGAAAGGTATTATAGTTACAATGCAACATTAATTTTAAAAGTACCATGAGATTTAGATGAGTGTCTTAGATTGCTGTTTTGACTAGTGACGTAAGGGTAGAATCTCCTTAAAGCGTAGGTCAGAGGCACTCCTTAAATCTCCTTTTCGTGTTTCCTTCCGAGGTGTCTTGTTGTGTTTATGGAATACGCTCAAGCAAACTCTGCCAATTCTTGTCTCCAGGGATTTGCGAGTTCTTATTGCGCGCAGACCCACTGGTATACCTTCTGACTCATCACGGAACATTGCCCTATTCTCTTATCTTCTCTCTTTCTCTCTTGCGAACGATACGACCAACCTTCTCATTTTCATTCCGCTTCTTTAATTCGCCGCATTATTAATTCATTCATTATCAGATGTGAAGAACAGTTGATTTCTCTTTTTATTCCGAGTATATGAATAATACTACTTCACTGATAATACGGGAAAGAGCGTTTTCTATCCACGGACATTTTTATCAATCTTGTAATTTATAATAAACAACTCTCTGTGAGACATTTATCTGGTTGAAATGTTTTTAGTGGTATAAGATGAAATGCTTTTATCACATCATTTTTAGTTTACATAGAGCCAGACCAGTGAATTTTCTTCTACTGGGTTCCTTTGGAAACGTAGTATGTATATCAATTATTTATAATGAAAATTAAATCTGAATGAGTAACAATGTCTTAGAAGATTTTGTTAAAACACTATTGTATTTCAAATGGGCATACTTATAATACACGACTGTTATTATTTTGAAACTGAATGTTGTACTTAATAATCTAGTAACACAGTAAAATGTAAATAAGTTCCTGTGTTTATTATTAAAACTAGGTTGTAGAAATAGATAACTCTACCGTAATTCTACTTAACCATACAGAGATTATAAAAAACATTTTTTGTCGTATTCAGACTCGCAATTTATAATTGACATTGACCTTCAATTGGTTTGTGTTATTCTACATGGCTAAAATTTCCAGTCTCAATGAAGTACATGCTAGAAATGAAAAATCGAATTAGTCACTTTCAATGATGAAAAATCAGATTTAATATAAGGCAGTGTAAAAAAGTCGTACGAAATAAAACATGAGTAATAAGATACGATAGTCCCTTTGCAACAACTTAAAATTAATTTGCTTATAAAAAATAGTATAAATGAAATAACAAAAAACCGTACTTGCTCTCCGTTAGGTACGGACTATCACATGTCATTTAATATAGTTTGAAGTTCATATATATATATATATATATATATATATATGATTTTTTAACCTTTTTTTCATCTTTGTTTTATATATAAATATTTATATCTTTTATATATATATATAAAACAAAGATGAAAAAAGCTTAAAAAATCATATTAGTCAAGCTATTTCATCATATTATTTCCAATTTTGTCGGAATTATTTAAACTCCTAATTCTGAAGTTACGATATTTCAAAAGTTTGTCTTTATCAAATCAGACATATATAGCTTTTGAAATTTAAATGACCAGGACATTCTAGATATATCACATTCTGTATATATTTTTGTGTTAGTGTTCAAATGGCTGCAATATGAAAATAAACAATGACAACATCAATTTTTAGTGCTTTTGAGGAGGGCTTATACCTATTTTTTTTGTAAAATTATCTGTAAAATAAAAATTGTAATGTAAGATGAATTTAGCCTAACATATTATCTACATATTCAATTGCTCATAAAATGAGTCTATACATATAGAAATTGCTAAACTCATTTCATATTGCACTATGCTTGTTTTTAAAAAAATCCTTTGTCGGATATAGTTTTTTACATTATTCAAGGTTTTTTCATCGAGGTTACATGGACTTGGAACTTTATAAAGTGATAAATCGTTATCTAAGGGAGGGTAACTATCTCTTGGTTTTTCGATATTTCATTTGTACTGATTGTTATAAGCAAATTAATTGTTTTTTCGTTTGCTACATTAGGGCGCGAAATTTGAAATTTGAATTTTGAATGTAAATGTTAAGAAGCGTGGAAAAAATTTTCAGGACAGCTTACCACCGGCGCTCTCGCGCGAAGAGTCCCTGGAGCGCCGTCGCAAGCGCAACTCCCACGAGAGCGATTCGCGTGAGCGGCTGACGGACTCGGGGTCCGGAAAGTCGAGTCTGGAGCTCGTGGCGAACGACTGCTGCTGCATCGGGCCGCGTAGCCGTCTAGTGCCGCTGGGCTCCCGCATCCCTTTGTCGTGGTCGAGCAGCAGCGCCCCGTCAACTGGTAGCTCGACGCCGCGTCAACAGCAGGCGGCGGTCGGCCAGCCGCAGTCACCGCCAAACTTGAACTCTAATAATAGCAGGGGCTGGCTGCAGACGACTGCGGGCGGCGCGGCGGCCGTGCACGTCAGTAGCAGTCACGGCACGCTCGGCCACACCACGGACAGCGCCGCTCGGCAGAATCCCAACTCATCACCGTTCGCCTCGGCCTCCTCGGTCGCCTCCTCCTCTTCCTCCCACTCGACGTCCTCCTCGTGCTCGGCGGGCGCCGTCGCGGTAGCAGCCTCCACGACGAACCAGCACCAGCAGCAGGCCAGGCCAGTCGAGCAACACGGCCTGGGCCAAGTTGTGCCTCGCCAGCTAGCCCAGTGGACCAAGCACCACAGCCTAAGGCTACAGGTACACTTGCCCTCTGACCTTAGCAGACCCAGTCACTTTTCATTTTCGTTTCAATTTCAAGTATTTTATTGTGTGCACTAAAGTAAGCATACTAATTTTAAATATCTTTAAATATCTTGAGAGCTTCAAATGTGCACCAACTATACCTTCTTGAAAATATCTAATGTGTGATGTTGCGCATGGATGATGCTAGGGCGTTTCAACTGATGGATCACGAGATATCCAATGTTTTCCGCAGTCTGCTGAGGGAAAAAGATGTGATAGTGATAAAGAGATAGATATACAATAAAATAATACAGTAATCAGTAATATATTCTAAAAGCATTCAAGTACGCTGTAGTTTTTTCCTTGCTCGGAAAAAGTCGATAAAAACGTAAATTTAAAATTAAATTAGACGTAGCGGCATGTTTGAGTCCAATATATATATATATATATATATATATATATATGGAGAGAGAGCGATCGCGAAAGAAAAAGAAAGAAAGATAGGGCGAGAAGAAAAAGTAAGAAAGTTTTTCGAGCGAGAGAGAAAAACCATAACGTGGAAGGCCGCGTGGATGTCGACCTCGCCGCACCGGAGAATAGAATACAATATAAAATAGAATAGATGTTTATTGTAAAATGTAGTATTTGCAAATAATAAAATAATATAATAGAATAAATTTTAGTATAAAAATAGTTAGTAATATATAAAACAAAGTATAATCGTTGTAATCCATTAGGAATTTAGAAGTAATATCACTATTCCCGTCAAATAGAAAATAAAATACAATAAAAATAAAAACAACACACATACGCACACTCCATTCGCGCTAATAATTTACATTCATTCCTGTAAATAAATATATATATATGAGAGGAGGTATAGAATGAGAAAGAGCGTCTCATGGAGTTTGTCATTAATCTATTTGTAAGGATCTTTCTATATGCAATGACTTATACTCTTTTCTTTTTTACTCTTGAAATTTAGTGATTTCAAAATTATTTTTAGTGACATTTTTTGTGCTTTTAAGCGCTTGGAATAAATTTAAAGACCTTTTTTTTTAATTTCTGGGAAAATCTATTTGTACTCTCGCGTCGAGAACTTGGTGAGATTTAATGAATTAATTTAATGATTTAATAAATTAGTATTTTCTTTAAGAAACGAATTTGTTAGCAATCACCGTGAACATTTTTTTTGAGAATCTTTGACACTACAGTCTTTAACAGACAGACCATCAGGAAGACTTTAAAGTGAATATATAGACAAATATCGTGACAAATTATTTAAAAAAAAATGGTAACTTAAATCATACTAATCGACAATATCTTTTATGAAACATAAAACCATTATAAAAAACGTTCTTAAGAACGTTATTTATTTAGGAATATTCCTAAATAATATAAGTATTTTTTCACTGCATTTCTTTGCCATGATATTTTAATATTAATGTGCATGTAAATAACACAACATGCTAACATTTCTTAAACAATGTATTTAACAAAATAAATCTTACAAAAAAGCTAAGCTGTCGTGTTGTGATCGTTGCCGCAGGAGCCAGCAGTGACAGCGGTGGACCGTCTGCAAAGATTTCGATGGAGCGGCGGCGGAGGCGGTGGAGGCGGCAAGAAGTCGTCCACGAGCTCGCGCAGCAGCGACAAAGCCGAGCGTCTGCGCGAGCTGACGGAGAAGCTGAAGAGCCCGGCGCCGGTGCCGCCGCCTAGGAGACCGTCGCGTCTCCACGCGTCATCACCGACACCCCCGCACGAGCAAAATCAGAGCCTCGGACCGCAGGTGAGTCACCCACGTTGTTACTTTTTTTCTCAAAAATTAAGCAGGAAAGTTCCGCGATCGTGTTTTGCCAATTTTGACTTTTCGCCATTTTGCTTCGATACTTCTGCGGCTACACTTTTTTATACTATTTTTTATTTTGCTCCTAACAGCTAAATATTTTCACTAAAATGTGCAAATTCAATAATAATTCCTCTACAGCTGTCTAATAGAATATTAAAATGTATATATTTTTTAACAATAGACATTACGAGGATCTGAAAATCAATTAAAAGTTCAAATTTCCCGCCATAACATAGCAGACAAACAAAAGTGTATTTATGCTTACAAAAAAGATTATAAATAAAGTATCAAAAACCAAGAGGTACCTTCTAATTTTGCGTCACAATATAGTAGAAAAAAGATAATTTATTTTTTCAGAACAATCAGTATTAACGGTATATCGAACAAACAAAATATACTTGCCCTTCGATAGGTAATGATCTATCATTTTATAAAGTTCCAAGTTCATATAACAATATCTTGATGAGAAAAGTTTAAATAATGTAAAAAAATTGTTATACGAACTTGGAATTTCGTAAAATGATAGACCGTTACCTGATATCTTGGTTTCTCGATATTCCATTTCCATTATTTTTTTCGTTTGCTATGTTATAGTGCGAAATTTGAACTTTTAATTCATTTTCAGAACCTCTTAAGAAATGCGATAGAGAGAATATGTGCTCAATTGGGTTTATTACCTGAATTTCTGATAGTAAAAAAGAGAAATACTAGTATATGTAATATACGAAAATATTAATATATATATTATATAATATTATACAATTGATTAGGAGTTAAAATATATTCAAAATGGTTTACTTAATTTTGTAAATCAATAGTTAAATCGTGTTGTTTCAATTAAAATTTAAGGTTATGTTTACAACTCTGGCATGGTTATTCGACTCCGCTTTGTAGCGCGCACGCACCGCAAATCGACAGCAGTCGATGACGAATACTGATCAACCGTTGGTTAATGATTAATTAATAACTCATTTGAACATGAACATCGATAGCAAACCATTAGCCGCTCTATGGCAAAATTTCAATTGATATTACAGTTCTTATTTTATTGTTTATACAATTTAAACATTCTTAGTCAGTTGGTGTGTTTTTTTGCTGAACATTTTAAACCTAGAAAGAATATTAGACATTTTGACTTAAAAATATTAAGTCCAGTTTTACAAAAAATTTCCAAGTTTAAATTTTTCAAAAATGTCAGTAGTCGATTAAGAATGGTTTAAAATATATAAAGAATAAAGTGTTTAGATGAGGTTTTTACATGAGATCTGAAGTGAGATTTTGAAATGGGACAGCGGGACATCTTGGTTACTTTATTTTCTACCAGCGTTGTATTTGGAAGAAATGAAAGAATTTTTTTCATAAAACATGAAAATTACCCTCTTGATTATAGTCTACCGAGCAGTCTAATAAGCGCAACAACGATCGGGTCTCCTGCCGGAGTTTCACGTTCAGCGAAGGCAGCCGTCCGAGTCCTACACCGTCGGCCACGTCGCCGTCATCCCCGCGTCCTCCGCTGGGTCGCAGTGAAAGTGCTGGTGAGGAGTGTTACGCGGATTCGGTGCCTAGTAGCCGCGCTAGTCCTGTTGCCGCGATCGAACATTCGGACGACGCCGAGGCGTCGCCCGGCGGTGACGGAGTCGCGCCGATCGCGCAGCACTGCCGGCAGTACAGTGACTCTTGCGTAGACAATGCTCACGAGGGGCGGGACAACGGCATGAGTCCCACGGTGACGTGCGAGAATGAAGCGGCGCTCGCCGTTCGTGGCTTCCTGGAGCCGAGAGCTGTTACTCTGCTGCCATACTCCATGCGTCAGGGACAGTCCTACAGGAGCGCTTCCTTTGGCCAGGCAGATATTAATTATGGTGAGCTCATTTTTTTCTGCGCCGAGTTTAAAGTGCCAGCGAGAACCGCATGTGGATAAAAGTCTTGGCTTGTATTCATTTTCGTAACAATTGTTTATTTGTACGAAAATTGTATAAGAGTATAATTATACAAGAAAGAATAGTAAGGCAATAAAGAGATCCAGATAAGGTGCCTTAGATTTCTGATCAGGACCTTATCAGGTGCATAACACGGTCCTGACGTTAATGTAATGGGGCAATCAGCGGACGATTGCAAGGGCCACGCTTTCGATAAAAAATATTAGGTGCTACTACCGCACAGATCAAGTAACTGATTGAAAGAAGATTATAAAATGATGGTGTTTACTATAGATGTTAGTAGTGGTATTTAAATGGAGTTATTTAAACAAAAATTGACAAATAATATGAAATTCTTTTTTTATTGAATTGCTTCCAAAAAGTTACATAAACTTACAATACAATAATCTAACTAATTAGGATCAGTAGAAAGCTGAGGAGTAGCGAAAAGTGTATTATTTACAAAGATAATGCAAATAACACACTAACCTTATAGTCATTCCTAACTGTGGCTTAATTCAGGCAAAAATGAGATGTGTCTGCTATGCTCATGATACTACGTAATACAGTTACGTGACATATCACTTTATCAGGAGCAAATCAGGAACATATACCGAAAAAATGCGGAAACTAAATAATTTGGCTAAAAAATTAGAGAAAGACCTCGTTATTACACCCGACAGCCTGAAAAAATTTCTAGTCGGGTTTGTTATACGGTATTTGGGAATCAAATTTTTTAAACTCTATAATTGTTTGTTTTTCCTCTTACCAAAATACCCTGCAGGTAATTCGAGATTTTCCCTAGAAGAACGATTTCCTGTATCCCTGCAAGTATACATATACTTCTGGGTAAAACTACGAATTACCTGCAAGGTAGCAGGATTTCTTGCAGGATGTCCTGCAGAATATTTTGGTAACGGTCTTTTCAGTTCAATAACTTGCATCTATACATAGTTGTTAACTACAGTTATTTTATAACAGTTTCCTTTCTAGGATATATTCTGATATTGATAGTGCTCGATAATACTTTAAGACATCGCATTTACAAAATTTATAATATCACATTGTAGAATATACAATATCGTATTGTAAAATGTAAATGCCACAAATTTGCGACTAAAATAAGAATCACTGTTAAAAGTGAGTATGTCTCCGTATTGCAATAATTTTGACTATGATATTTTTCTCAGCGTAGTTTTTTCAAAATTTATGTAAATTTTGCAATATCTATTCATCTAAAATAAGTAGCTGAATGAAATTCCACGAGTTCGGCAGCATCGGCGAATCGACGCATCCCCCATTTGGTCGCGAATGAGTCATTCGCCGCATGATTAAGAATCAAATCACTCGCAAGCAATGATGATGTTCCCCGGGCCTATATGATTGCAGGCAGCAGTCGGCAGGCTGTCGCGGCGCAGTCGCTCGCAAATTGCAGACGGGCCGCCTACGCGGCTACGGCCAACGAGAAGGAAGTGCGCGCCAGCACATTGCCACGCGTCCGTCGGCTGGACGAGGCATCGCCGCCGGCCTCGGGTGACGCCTCACCCTTGCCGGGGCACCTCGCCAGTGAGGAGAATCTACTGGCGAGCTCGGCACGCGCCAGCCCCACGGCACAGCTGAGCCCGCGCGTCTCCACGGCCAGCCTGGCCGACAGCGCCGTGGGCTCCTCGGCCGAGGGCCTCATCGACTGCGCGGCTCAGCCTCGGCTGCCCGAGGCGTCCAGCTTCGCCGCCCACGAGGCCTTCCGGCCGCGCAGCGACGGCTCCGATAGCCTGGCTACCTCGAGCTCCGTTGCCAGTCCCGAGCCCCACGAGCACAGACAGCAGCCTTCGGATACCGGATTCCACGAGGTCTCACAACTAGACAAGGAGTTCGAGTCTGGCCCAGCCGTCAGTGACGTCTCAAGCAGGGAGCACAACGAGATTTCTGTCAGAGAGAACACGCACAAAGGTAAGAATCCCATTTAAATAGCTTACTAGCTAAAAGGCTTCGAGTGAAGTTTCACTCTTACAAGGAGAGGCCATCAGATCCGGGTGATGGATTTACCTCAAATTGATTGTGGTGACTCTCAATACCTCAACGATGAACTAAGTAGAGTTTCAGGAACTAACGCTCCCTCATTCCTCATTCTATTAATTTTCACACAAAAACTTTTATTTCACTTTTTGGAACTCCAACTTTGAGAGATATGAACAATAGATTTTTTTAGATTATTAGTGTGAATATTGATATAGATTATCTATTAAGTGGTTTAAATACATACAAATAAAATAATTTTTTTATAGGAAACTATCAAGTAAGAGAGAAAATATATTGCTTTGAAATTGGCTGCATCGGTCTTACTATAGGATAAATAGGAGTCGCAGCCAAAATTAAAGTATAATATTTCAGAAATGAGAGAGTGTTAGGCCCTGAAACCTTACTTTGTTCATCGTTGAGGTTTTAAGAGTCACCATAACCAATTTGGGGTAAATCCCTCACCCGGATCTGATGGCCTCTCCTTGTTAGTTTATAGTCAAACCATTCATTTTACTCCAAAAACAATATTTTACTCTACATCAATAGAGAGACATTTAATTTCACTCGTAGGTTGAGAAGAATATTAGAAGTTGTTTCCCCCTACCTTTCGCTATACTTATCAGTCGAAAAATCACTACGTGAATAGGATAATTTAATTTTGTCTTAATGTAGAGTAGAACCTTTTGTTATACTTAACAGTCGAAAAATCACTACATTTCACTTCATCAAGCAAGTTTATATTACTATAAAATTAGACTGAAATTTTGACTCGAATAAACTTTATTTTTTCCCTATTTTCTTCAGCTGATTTTGCATGTAGTTCAACTCTGTAATAATGTCAAACATAAAATATCGCTCATATATTTTTGTTGATTTATATTAGTGTCAGAGAAGAAAAATAAAAGATTTTTATCAATATCAGAAAGAAAATTGTTAGAAAAATCTAAAAAAAAATTCCTGTTTATTCTAGACATAGTCTAACATAATATTTTCCATAAAAAAGCTGGTTGATCGGTCAATGTCTCATAACTGGCTTTATATTCCTTTTTTTAAATTTTTCTAAAAAATTTTGTTTGGAAATAGGTGGCATGTAAAAATGGATAAAAATTTGAGTGAATACTTTATTTCTACACTGTTAAAAAAATCTGCTTGAAAATTAATGTAAATGTACTGGAAGCAAATTTCATAACAGTACATTAATTATTTTTTCAGTACTTACATTAATTTTAATGCACATTGCATTAAATTTCAAGCACAAATACATGAAATTTAATGCACATGAATCGAATTTCGAATTCATGCACATTGCATTAAATTTCAAGTACAAATACAGGAAATTTAATGCACATGAATCGTATTTGGTATCTTATCATGCAGTTAAGCAAATTCAAATGCTTTGATTGAATTTAAAAAAAATTATCTAATTTGAAATTGAACCTTCCGTGTGCAGGTCTAAATCCTAGAAGGCCATATATATTCAATGAACAATTTTTATACTACAAATTTGATTTTATATAGATTTATGTTATTATTTTAATTATGCTATAATTTATTTTAAATTGATAATACAAATATATAAATATTATATGTTAAGATCGGCATCCCCTTAAATGAAAAAAAACTTTCTTTCGATGAGATTCGAACCTGCGACCATCCGAATCAGAGTCCAACACCTAGTCCACTTGACCACGAGTCCTTGTTTGTATATTACATTTATTTCGCACTTAAGAGCAATTCGCAAAATTGAGTTTGAGCATTATATGAGAAAAAAGTTATTATTATTAAACAATAATTATTGTACAACATTTATTATTTTATTCATTTTGGCGTTAGATTTTCAGGATTTATCCTTTAAATTTAATGCGACTACATTGAAATTGTTTGAATGTTTTCATGTTAATTAAATTAAATAAACTAAACTTATTAAATGGTCAACATGCACATATAAAATAAATAAAACTTAATTTATTAACAAAAAAAAAGATGTAAAAAAAAGCTCCATAAGGGATTTGAACCCGATCCAAAAAGTTACAATTCCAGCATGTTATCCACTTAGCTATCACAACATTTAGTAATACATGGCAGGACGTCGCATATGTTCATTTGCAATAAATTTTTACATGAATTTTAATATGGAAGTACATTAAATTCGAGTACATTCACAACAATTCAAACATTCAAATTGTTGTGAATTTACAATGAATTTAATGTACTTTCACATTAAAATTTATATAAATTTAAATTGAATTTAATTAAATTTAACTTTCACATTAAAATTTATGTAAATGTGCATTAATTTTAGTTAATGCATGTCGTTGAATTTTAATGTATGCCTACTTGAATATCTACATTAATTTTCATGCAAATGTACATTAATTTCCTTTCCAGTACCAAGTACATTAAATTTACAGTACACTTGTCGTTGAAAAGTGCTGTAAAATTCAAGTTCTTTTTAACAATTTTTTAACAATTATAATTTTTATTTAGAAGAAATAAAACCTTTATACTAGTGCTATAAAAATTAGCAACTAAAATGTACCTTTTTTGAAAAATAGTTCTCTGTTAGAGATCTTGAAGTAAAACACAACTCTAATGTACATAATAATCTTTTTTTTTCATGTAAATTTACGGGAAGCTCTGTCTTAATTTTTGCAAAAAAATGTATTGTATATAGACTTTGATAGACTTTACCTTCTTCGCAATTATTTAAAAAAAATTGAAACCCAACTTTTAAATTATACTTGAATTATTAAAAGTAAAAAAGTTGTGTAATAAAAGTAAAAAATGACATTATTAAAATTTAATATAAAAAAAGAAATAAAAAAATTGTTTACGCTGCTTTTGCGTCAATTGAACTGGCTTTGCAGATCGAAACGAAGTTTGAAAAGTTCATTACAGATGAATGTGTAGAACAGCTGTATATGTTTTAGGAATTATTTAAAAGTTGTTAACGAGAAAAATCACGGAGTAGAACTAGAAAGATAATGTATTTTTTTAAAATGAACGAGTGATTGATGATTAAAAAGTTGAAATTAATTCGTGTATAATTGACCTTAAAAATGTATAAAATTCCAATAAATGTTGCTCATTTAATCTAACAGTTTCTCTTCTATTCATTTTGCTTCGGAACTAAGTGCATCAAAGAGAGACCGATGTTTACTCACTTTAGGTACTCACGAGGGTGTGCAGTTCTCTCAGAATTCATTTGTCAGTTCATAGACTATTTATAATCTGCTCTCTAAAGTAAGTTTGTTTACATTATCTTTTGAATTTTAGAGATAAATGAAGACGAGGCTCAGATTTGAACTAATAATAACTCCAAAATAATTTCCCTATTGCTATTTTGTTCCATTTTCGGATTTATGATTCACATTAATTTAAAATGAGTCAAACAGCAAACTCGGGCAGCATTGTTTTAAATCAGAAAATAGATTTTCAGTTTCATATCCTTCGGATATTTTTGGAATCTTAATGATCAGATTTAAAATTCAGATAAATGAGCAAATCTCTCTTGAGACAGCATATTCGATTTACATTTAATATATTTGTATTGTAACAAATTAACATAAATAATAACCACACTATTATATAAATCAATTTTTATTCATACAAATAATGAAATCGCGTCAACTGCTTGAAAATCGAAAGTCAGCTAATTGACAGCCAACAAATTCAGGTGGTGCAGAAGAACATCAAATCAAATATATCACATTTTCCCCCTTTTCTTCAGATTTTCGTCTCGAAAATTTTAAAAATTCATTGTGGTAGTGTTGTAAGATCTTTATCACTAGGGTTATCATCTTTATTATTGTCAATTCTTGCAATTTTATCAGTATCATCATCGGAGTGATCCGTTAATATTTAGTTAACAACCGAAAGGTTATTCTCATCAAACGAGTGAATTCTCTTTTCATCAGCATCCGTGTGAATAAAGGTACATTTTTTGAAGAAAATAAAACTTTTCAAACTAAAAATATTATCTTCAAAGCGGGTTAAGGGGATAAAACACCCCTTTAACATAAAAACTTACTATCAATAATAGACGAAGTAGATAATATTACCTTTAATTTTCATCCTCGGAAATTACTTTTCGACCTTTCTAACCTTAGCCATAACATTTCAGACGAAGGAATCTAGAGACCTGGGACAAAATGGAAAATGTTTGAAATCCTGAACTGTAATTTGAATTCATAAAACAACAAAAAAATTAAGTTTTTTTGCTGTAAATTTTTTCTGAGCATTCAAATGAAAACCTCTATATTCACGCAAGAATGAAAATGATTCCAAACATTTTCCATTTTGTGTCAGATCTCTAAACCCATTTGTTAGTTCAGTAACTAATAAAAACCTTGTTCAAGTTAACTACAGTTAGAATGGTCTAAATATCAAATTAAAAGTCTAATTTTAACATAAAAATGATCACTTATCTTCTATTACTAATATTAATTTTATTAATGATTTTATTTTTCAATTAATCTGTCTCTTAAATTAAGACAATTTTTTAGATACGAGAATCATAATTACCCTTATCATGGTTAACGTTATCATCATAATCATCGTTTACACCAGTAATTTTTGGATTTTAAACGACATTCACGTACATAGAAGACCTGTCTCCTGTTACTGGAAGTATTCCTTCCAAATTCAATTGCCTTTGCAGATCTTTCTTTTTTTCAGTTGATTTCAATCGTCGTGTGTTCGTTTGTGCGCATTAAAACGATTTTAATAAGGTTAGGCCTTTTTTTGTGACGTAGGAAAAAGAATTAATTTTAGTTTCAGTAATACTTGTTTTCTTTCGGCGATTTTTCAATTTTTCGAAAACAGTTTTTTGAGTTTTTTTATGATAGGGTCAATATAGTGGAATGCAAGTAATTGCATACGACAGGGTATATAATTTTCGTATTGAATTTTTTATTGGCTATCCTTATTATTTTGTTATAAGATATGCATGATAACATTTTTAGATTATTTTATTATTTATTTCTGGGAATAAATTATTTTTTGGAAAAAATTCATTTTCTTTGCTCCATGATTATTGGGGTAAAAATGGTCTATGAAATTTGGGGTATACCTTCACCTTAGAAATATTTTAGAACATTTTTTATTTTTTACATTATTCAAACTTTTTTCATCAATGTTACCTGAACTTGGATCTTTATAAAATAGATAGAAAATAATAGATTGTAACTCAAGGGCGGGCAAGTATCTCTCTGTTTTTCAATATTTCATTTATACAATTTTTTACAAGCAACTTAATTGTCTTATCGTGTGCTTTATGATAGTTATACGAAATTTGAATTTTTAGTTGATTTTGAGATCCCCATAAGAAAAGTGGTCCCAGCAGCATCCGGTACCGTATGTTACCGACGAGGAAGAGCCTCCCCTTTTCTCGTTCTAGAAGATCAAATAAACATCCCCCGTACATATCGCTACGGTCGCTGCAAACTAGTATCCCAAGTTTGTACCAGTATCCTAAGTGTGCGCACGAGTATGCGTATGCATTGGAATTTCCGGTTTAGTTCCATCCGTTGTCTTTTGACGCATCTCCGCGCGAATCCGTCGCCGCCTAATCCGGAACTGGCTTTTTCTTTCCTGAATCTCCCCCACCGACCAACGGTGAACACGCGACTCTATTTTCGACGCATCGATAGCACCACTAAGGTATATAGCTAGCAGTCGCGAGTCCCGCTCGTAAGAGTTTATTTCGTGCACACTCCTATTTTCGGTATACGTGGGTGCCCTGTTTCTGCCCCTTCTGCGTTGTGAGATCTTTAAAATACTTACCGAAGTCGCGTGCGCGTTCTCCTGCGTCACCGTGCCCTCGCGCTGTCTCATTATGCCTCCCCGCAAGGAAGACGGTATAGGCTATTCGTTGAAGCGGCCTTCTTGACGACCCGATTTCATGCTGAGAGAAATGTCATTTTTACAAAAGTTTCAGTAAATTTTGGTCACGGGTTGATCATTTAGACGCTATTCGGTATTCCGTAAACTGAATGTTCAGAATCACGAGAATGGAAATAAAAATAGTATGTTTGATATACATTTCAGAGTATTGCGATAAATGTTCGGAAACGTTCGGAACTATAGGGTAGCATAAGAAATCTACAGAAATATACATAAACTACAAAAAAGATTTTTCCTTAAAAAAATTATTTTCATTAATTAAAATGTTCATATCTGAAAGTAAACAAACGTACGTAGTATTACACGAACGTATTTGAATGTATTATAGGTTTCGAAAATATGTGGAATCGTACGATATTCTACGCAAAGTTATATTTATCAAAAAAATCTTTATCTAACATTTTTTTTACTTTCTAATATTCTTTTAGCCGACCGTACGATGACGTTCGATTTACTACGATTTTGTACGAATCACTACGATTTCATTCGATTCACTATAATTTCGTTCGATTCACTACAATTTCGTACGATTCATTACGATTTCGTACTATTTGATACATTAAGGTACGTTTTATACAACGCCGAACGAAATGTCCAAATTATAAAAAAAACGTACGAAATCATGCGCAGACGTACCCGAACTTGTGGAGATGTACTTTACGGTAATGTAAGAGTTTGCAGTTCCATTTTTTTTCTATTCGGTCAGTTTTGAAATTTTACTTAAAATTCTAAAACAATTACTAAACTATATAAGTAAAATTTAAAGAATCATAAACACTCAGAACTGCATTTATGTATACTAATTTTTAGAAGGCAAGTTTGGTAATTTTTCTTAAATTTGCTGTAAGAATGCACCGTAAAGAATAATAAGGGTGAGTGCGAACGCCATCACCTGCTGATAATTATCATGCTCATCAACAAGTTGTATAAACTAACTTCAAACAGCCCCCTCATTTTGTACGTTGCGTACTCGAACTCACAAGTGGCTACATATTTGTTCACTTGTACTATGAAAGAGTGTTTCCATATTTTATGCACGTGTATTACTAAAGTAATTGTACATTACATATACAGGCTACCTTATCTCAAAATAAGACATCTGCTTAAGCGATAGTATTATGTTTTACGATTTTCTGTTAAAAATTAAACTGTTTGGAATATTTAACAACTTTAAAAAATGTGTTGAGTCAGTTATCATAAGTAAGCTTAGAGAAGAAGGGGTGTGAAATACATAAAGTACAACCTGCGTTTAGAAGCGCTTCTGCCTTCGGTGGAAATTAATTTATGTGGTACTTTTTTGCAATTTTTAAAAAGTATATTCCATTTTGTCCTTTTTGTAGATTATAGATGTGAAACAGTTAAAGTAAAGATAAACAAGATAAAATCGGATCTGCTATTTGAAAACTTTAAAAATAAAAAAGCATATAAATCCTTAATATTAATATATAAACACGAAAAAATGTTATACTATAAAAAACCCATTTATGTGTTTGATGTTTTATTAACTAATACATTTAAAATAGCTATGATAAGTAAGTATAAACTGTAGGAATGTTAATAAACTTACTGTCACTGAATAATCAGTTGAAAAAGATAGGAATTCAAATTAATATTATTTAAACTTGTAATCAAGATCAATCACTAAAGAGTAAAAACCTTCGACAGAGTTCCAAACAATCGCTTTTCAAACTTTCCAAATAATGAAAATAAAAATTCCTTTAGGGACTAATGACTCTATAATTAAACCCACATCATTGCTTTCGTGTTTTAAAAATATGCAGATGGTTGCAGTGCCGCAAATCCGAACAATACTGCCCACGATAAAATGTATTTTCTATTATTCTAAAGAAAAATACAGTACACCAAGGAAATATTTAGTTGGTTTCAACTCTTTACTAATTTAAGTTTATTTGTGAAGCTTAAATGAACTTCGTTATTTTAGGAATAAGTACAAATTAAAGTATAAATCAGCTCCAATTTTAAGATTTAGGCACGCTTCTATACTATTAAATGTCGCTTCGCTTTCAAGGGGTCTGAAAGTCAATTAAAAATTCAAATTTTGCGCCATAATACAGCAGAGAAAAAACAATTAATTTGCTTGTAACAAAGAGTATAAATGAAATATCGAAAAACCCTTGATATTTTACCCTTCCTATCATTTTACAAAGTTCCAAGTCTATGTAACATTGATGAAAGAAGCTTCAATAATGTAAAAAAATTATATTATTCAAGCTACAACAAAATCATATTATTTTTAATTTACAGTAGCTCGATAATTATCCATCAGATCGCAAAATGCCAATAGGCAAAAAGAATTTGGCTCTCTACCCTGTGTGTGAATGACCGGAAATATATTTTCTCCACCGTGTATAATAATTTCTACTGTTTTAAAAGTACTCACTAAAAATTCACTATTTTGAAGTGAATATTTACTAATTTGCTCAACTAAAAACCGTTCACTTCAAAATAGTAAATGTAGTCACTACAAAATTTATTTTACTGAACATTAATTCTTCAGTGAATATTTACTAAATGAATTAGCGTATTACGTTACGCACACGCACATGCACACGCACACACACACATAGACTTTGCACTCTGAAAGTATAAGTACGTATATCTAAACTATTTATGATGGTTAATATCCACTAAAACATGGTGAATTTTAGCTTTTATATAGTGACTAGGTCACTATTGTTGATAGAGAATATTTACTATTTATTTAGTGAAATATAACATACTTGCTTGTTGTCTAATTAGTGGTTATTCACTGAGTATAAATTGAATTTCCTTTTTAACTATTTAAAAAATGAAATGTTCACTATTTCAGAAGTGAAAAACATGGAGCGGATTTACCGTCTAGTTCGTCCATCTATATGAAAGATATTTATTATCAAATAATTTAAATTTTCTTACGATTAATAATAAATAATGTATATAGGAAACGTGACAACGTCGCATAATAAGGATAGGTTAGAGATTCAATTATATTTGAAAGAAAAACGTAAACAATGTCCTCCGCCTCTGTCACACTTACCTACGTTCTGTGTGATGTACCAGCTTTCCTAACTATACGAGTCAAATCTGACACTTACTAAAAAATTCTCTGCTTGGACTCGGCAGTCAGGTGCTAACCGCACCTTAACCGTTTAACTAATTGGGCCGGTTGTTCGCTTCTTTTTTGCAGAACATCGCATCGAGCCACACGAGGTGATCATAACACCACCTCTAGAAGAGTTCCAGCAGGCCCAGCAAAGTTTGCAGTCGCAAGTGCTGCGCCTGAGCCAGGCGAGCGAGGCGAGTGAGGCACCGTCCGAGGCGTCGAGCATCGCGACGGAGGCGTCGAGCGGTCTGGTGGCCGCCGTGGCAGCTAACGCGACACCAGCTGGCAAGCTGCGTCGATACCGCGGCGACACGAGCAAGCGGCGCAAGGGGGTGTACATTACCCAGTGGCCGGAGCCCGGCGAGGTCGAGCTGCGCGGCAAGCTCACCGGGCAAAGCAGCGAGGAGCGGGATGAACCGCCACCGTCTGCCACGCCGAGCGATCTCTCCGACTGCGAGGGACAGACACCGAGGAGGTCAGTCGCAATAAGGAGATTATTTTTTATCGTGACGCGCGCTTCAGATGCGACGGTGGCTGACGCATCTATTCGTTTACTTTTTTTTCTTCTCAAGCTTGCATTGAGCCACCCTCGAAGCCGTCGATCGCAAATTTGATTGGGCTTTGCTACTTTTTGCGATGTAACACGAATGGTCGCTTGTTTGTCAAAGCTTTTGGGATTTTTATGTGAATATTTTTAGTGGATATTAAAGTAGATTACTCGAGTTTTATTACGAAAACCACTTATTTTTACTACTTTCTGTCGGATATAAACAAATTATGCTTCTTCGGAGTACAAATGTCTCCTACATTTTACAGGGTGTTCTAAAAATATTTCCGGAAAGTTATACCATCGGATAGAGGGATAAAATTTAATAATGTACGCCTTTTGGCATTTTGTGATATAATAGATAATTATCGAGTTATTATCAATTGAAACTTTTGATAATTATCCAATCAGTAGCCACGCAGCAGTGTTTACTCTGGTAGGCCCTGTCCGGCGAATCGTGACTGACCCATTGATTGAACAATGATTGTAATATTCAAAACACAATAACTCGATAATTATCCATCATATGGCAAAATGAGAAAAGGGAAATATTGTTAAAATGTGGCCCTCTATTCAGTGATTTAACTTTCTGGAAACATTTCTTTGAATGCTGGGTATATATATGATACATCAAAGAATTGCAAACATATAATTTATGAGTAGCAAATTGACAATATATTAGATATTGATATTTGATATATATTGGTTAAATTTGATATATATCGGGCTCACGTTATTCCGTTAACACGTTGGAATTAATTTGTTAAGGCGTATCCAGGAACGTTCAAGAATATATTTGCAATTTCTAAAAATAAGCATATGTTGGCAAAAATTTGGCAAATTAAGTTGATCGAGTTATGGCGCATGCGCGTTATAAAACGGAGTCGAACATAACCATACCGGAGTTTAATCTGCATAAAAATGGCTAACTGCTGGTGAATGATTGATGAACGTTTCTATCAAGACATGAAAACGTTAATCACTTGGATATACGTGAACAGAATGCCACCTAGCGACGCATCTAAAATGCCTGCGAATTCAGTATTCAATAAACGTCTCATACCAGAGATTAGGAAGAGATTGCCACACTGAAAGAGTTTTGGTTATTCGATACCCCCGTATACAGGGTGTTCAAAAATGAACTGGCACGACCAGTATATCCGTGTTCAGAATAACATTCTAAGCATTTTTTCACTTTTGGCATATTTCGTAATTATGGCTAATTATCGAGTTATGGTCAATCAAAAACTTCGATAATTAGCCAATCAGCGCTCTAGCTGACGCTGGTAGACGGGGTTTACTCGAGCAGCATGAGCCGCGCGGGGAGAGTCATGCGGGGTTCATCATCAAATCGAGCGCTGATTGGATAATTATCGTAGATTTTAATTAACAGTAACTCCATAATTATCCCAAATTCTGAAAAATGCCAAAAGTGAAAAAGTGCTTAGAATGTTATTCTGAACACGAATATACTGGTCGTGCCAGTTCATTTTTGAACACCCTGTATGCTGGATATTCAGTACTTCAAGTTATGTCGTGTGCTACGTTAAATTTGGTATGCGGATATGGTCAAATCTGACTGTGTAGATGACCAATACATTGAATGTTCCATATTCCAGTTTGGAATCTAGGCACTAACAACTTCGGAACGCCTGGGCCCTTGTTTCTTATGTCGTCAAATAAGCCCGAGTTGGGCGTCTGCCATGCCCAACGAGAGCAAAACATAAATCAGAGTTATAGGTTACATGATCGAATTTGTTTCGCAGTTTGATGTATACAGGGTGTCAATTAAGTCCCGGGACGGCTGAATATTTTCAGAGGTAAAGTAATTCTGATAAAGGTCAAGGTCATTTCTTAAGTAACTTTCAACGAGGAATCTAATGGTGACATTCACTTTGACCTTGGACTTGACCTTGAAGGTTATTTCAAGGTCAACTGTTTTTTTTTAAATAGGAACCCCCATTTTTAAGACTGGTAATCGATAGAGCGGGAAATTTTACATTCAGATACGTAATTAAGTCAGAGCTAGTGTTTGAACTTGAGAGTTACTCCAAGGTTATTTACACTCCAGCAAGGTTCTTAGATACCTCTGAATATTTTTGCAAGCGGTAAAGCTATTCCTCGTGTAACTTTCAACGAGGAACTCAATGGTGACCTTATACTTGACCTTGGACGTGACCTTCAAGGTTATTTCAAGGACACCTATTGTTTTTAATGGAAATCTTCATTTTTTACACTGGCAATCGATAGAGTGGGAAATTTCATTTCGAAAATAGTATTTGACGTGATCTTTAGAAGGTCAAATCAAGGTCAATTTTGGATAAACTGTCAAAACATTGTCGTATTCAAACTTTAGAGGATTTATGAAAGACTAAATGTTTGAAAAAGTTGTGAAACCAACAACATTGACCACCTTGACTTTGAGATCAGCTTTGCACATTATTTGGAGGTTCAAGCACTTTTTAAATTAATAACCTTACTATCGCCCTTATTCTTACTTTTAGCGTTACCCAGAAACAATGACGTGGACGTAGTAACTTCTGTTTCCTTTGGGGTGCTTGATTAACGTGAGTCCCCTTGCCTCTCGCGATTGGTTAGCGTGAGTTGAGGGTTCATGGGTTCGGTGTTTCAGGCTTTAACATTTATGTGTCCAACTTCAATCCGGTAGATTTTAAAACCCATTAATTAACAAATCCATAAATTGCAAACTCATGAACCCTGAACTCATAATCTTTGAATCCTAAATCAATAAATTTAACACCCATATGGATAATAAACCCAAATACCTACAAATATAAATTCTAAAATTATCCCACAAACAGACAAACCTCCTATTCTTTTTAAACAAGTTCTTTGTATTTTTAGCTCATTTTATAAATTGCGAATAAATTTCTGTGATTTTTTTCTAAGAAGTTTTTTTATTTAATTCTGATTTTTTTTTTAAATTTCTTTCTAAACTTTTAAATATTTCTTTTGTAACTGATAGTCCTTATTTTATTATTTGTTAAAAAATTCCTGTCACTGTTCATTTTCTTAACCTTTTCATGAGTTCAAAATAAATTTAAGAACAAGTTAAACAAAAATTTTTTTATGTAATAAACATTTTCCTTCATTGTAAACATTTCTTTTTGAACAATTCGTTTTTCTTTGCAATTGATAAGTTTTTAGCTTAGTTTTTGCGGACGAGTCGCTACCACTATTCTTCTTTTTCCTCTGAATAAACAAATTAAAACTAAATTGAAATACATAAATATTCTGACTCGTGTATTATTCATATCTAAATAAAAGTCAATGGCGTATGCTAAACTTTCGACGCGAGAAAGGATAAGTTTATTGATGATGCGTGGTTGGGGAGATCGAGTCCAATCTTACCTCGAAGTTCGTACGTTGTTTAATAACCATTTTTGTAATGAAGACGGACAAACACCTATCTCAAAATCTACAGTCGAAAGGGTTGTACGGCGATTCGCAGAATTTGGGACTGTCAATGATCTTCAGAGAACTGGTCGCCCACAATCTGTAGCAACTGAGGATAAGCAGATTAAAATTGCTGAAGCATTTATTGAAAATCCACATCTTAGTTTACGTAGAGCTGGGCATGAGCATGACGTTTCTCATGAAACTGTACGAAAAATTCTAAAAAGCATCAGTTTTCATCTTTATAAAGTCCATTTGGTACAGGAGCTTAATGACGATGATCCTGATCGCCGGATCGAGTTTTGCGAAGCGATGATGAACAGAATAGACGCAGATCCTCAATTTTTATACAATATAGTTTTTTCGGATGAAGCTACTTTCACTTTAAAGGGTGAAGTTAACAGACACAATTGTAGATATTGGTCAGACACAAATCCTGCATGGATGTTGGACAATCACACACAATATCCACACAAGTTGAATGTTTGGGCTGGCATCTTAAACAATACTCTTGTAGGCCCCTTTTTTATCGAGGGTAATCTTACTGCCGCTTCATACGAACAGCTACTTAGGAATCAAATTATACCACGAATTAGAGAGATGGCAGTTGATGATTACGATGAAACGTGGTTTCAGCAGGATGGAGCAGCCCCTCATTTTGGTAGAGATGTTCGAGCATATTTGGATGCTCAGTTTCCTCATAGATGGATTGAAAGAAGGGGTGAAATCGAGTGGCCTGCTAGATCTCCGGATCTGACACCACTCGATTACTTTCTCTGGGGTTACCTTAAGAGTAAAGTTTATGCCACTAAACCGGACAATTTAGATGAACTGCGCAATCGAATTATGCAAGAGGCTGCTAGAATCGATAGAGGGATGATTCGTGATGCTGTAACTCATTTTTACAATCGCCTAGCTTTTTGTCAAGAAGTTGAAGGTTTTCAGTTTGAGCACCGCCGTTAAACTTTGAATCATTAAGTAAAACGCAAAAGACTTTAGCACACCAATCGTGAGAGGCAAGGGGACTCACGTTAATCGAGCACCCCAATCGTGAGAGGCAAGGGGACTCACGTTAATCAAGCACGAATACGACAATGTTTTGACAGTTTATCCAAAATTGACCTTGATTTGACCTTCTAAAGATCACGTCAAATACTATTTTCGAAATGAAATTTCCCACTCTATTGATTGCCAGTGTAAAAAATGAAGATTTCCATTAAAAACAATAGGTGTCCTTGAAATAACCTTGAAGGTCACGTCCAAGGTCAAGTATAAGGTCACCATTGAGTTCCTCGTTGAAAGTTACACGAGGAATAGCTTTACCGCTTGCAAAAATATTCAGAGGTATCTAAGAACCTTGCTGGAGTGTAAATAACCTTGGAGTAACCCTCAAGTTCAAACACTAGCTCTGACTTAATTACGTATCTGAATGTAAAATTTCCCGCTCTATCGATTACCAGTCTTAAAAATGGGGGTTCCTATTTAAAAAAAAAAACAGTTGACCTTGAAATAACCTTCAAGGTCAAGTCCAAGGTCAAAGTGAATGTCACCATTAGATTCCTCGTTGAAAGTTACTTAAGAAATGACCTTGACCTTTATCAGAATTACTTTACCTCTGAAAATATTCAGCCGTCCCGGGACTTAATTGACACCCTGTATATACCCTATTGAAAGGGTCTTATAAAACGCCATAAAATGGTGCAAAAACCGCATAAAACCTGATAAATAATTTATCGGATTTTATAAAATTTGTACATTTTTATAGTATTTTATAAGATAGTTTCCACGGGGTAGGTATATAGCTTGTATTTTATGGAAGCACCAAGTTGGGCTGCTGGGACGCCCAACTTCGAACAAATATTGGCCTAGTCCGAACCTATACGTAGTCCAGATGATTTGGACTAACCTCGCTACTGCAGGTTGGCACTATCGTAATTCGTAACTCGACCTATGTTATTACATATAGATATCGAGTTATATCATGTCTAAATTCGACACCCGACATTACCAACTTCAGCATGTCGGAATACCATGTTCCCTGGTCTGCTATAATTTCAATACTAGACTGCCTGTATAACCAAAACTCTTTCAGTGCAGTGCCGTGTTGAAAAAGCGTGGCGATTTCGACAACGGCGCTCCTGGCGGTGTGCGTATGAACCATACACATCTAGCTCGAGTTCCCCCACTCTGCTCGCCACGGCGTGTATAACTCCTTGCTTCTTGATTTGGGAAGGGGAATGCAAACGAAAAGCACTGGAGGAGACTTTTAAACAGACTGATTAACCTCCATTATTTTTACTTTATAATAATTTGTAATAATTAAAATTTATTATTTTTATAACTTTGGAAAAATAAAATGTTGTTGAGAATAACAAAATATTTCACAACTTCTGTTATTTCTGTTCTTTCCCGTGCAAACGATCTTATAAAATACTATAAAAATATACAAATTTTATAAAATCCGTATCATTTATTAGGTTTTATGCGGTTTTTGCATCATTTTATGGAGTTTTATAAGACCCTTTCAATAGGGTTGTTTTATTTGTTATTATTATTGCTGTTATCATTATTGATACTAAATTTTATTATTATTGTTTTTGAAACAAAATTAACATAATTGTTTCTGTCGTTTTTGTTACAATTATTGCTATTATTATCATTAACATATTCATGTTATATTAGGTAGACGAACATATGTAATTTCTTAACAGTATCTTACAAGTGACTTATTAGCAGAATAGATAAGCTCCTTGGCTAGTAAGCCTTAGGCACGAAGGTTCAATTCTCATCAATAATTTTTTTTTTACTATTATTGTATTATTCATTTTTAAATAAAATAATTAATTATTTAATATTCGCCCATCTCTTTTCTATTTTTAATGATTTATTATTTGTATTAACAGCACCCCGTAATGCTGTCGTCCAGCGAGACGCGCGAAAAGAAAACACTATCATTTGTTTACAATCGCATCTGCCTCCAGTTTTCGTTGACAGCCGATGCGTTCGCACGTGCAGCTTGATTTTTATATATTTATTTTTTTAAAAAATATTATTCTTTATTTTTACTATTTATTTGAATTTAATTAATGAATAGCTTATTACGTACTAATAAAAATTACGTTTATAAAAAAAAAAATCTGGAAGATTTGAACCTAATTTAAAAATTTCGTAGTCTATCGCCTTATCCACTCTACTAATATTTGAATTGAAAATATAAATCAGGAAGTCGCATATGCTTATCTACGTACCCACTAATAATTATTGTTTACATACATGTAATACCCATTTATAATTTTTTAAATATTGTCGAATTAGATAACAATTCACTAGCATGTAGATACAAATATGACATATGTACGAACGTATATAAAAAAACAAAATTAGTAAAATCTAAATTTCCAGACACATGACTTATCTACAATATTTATTTTAAATATATGCAACAATGTATACTTTACATTTGCAAATAGCATTTTTTCACTTTCGATTAGAAATTAATTCAATATTAACTGAAACATTATATAATTATTTACATTGTTCAAAAACTTTATATATGTTTATGTTATTAAAACATATAGTAAAAAAAAATATATATAGGGCTCTCAAAATTGATCACCTGCCGGCATAAAAATTTATTCGCCTCCCCGTAAACAAAATGTTAAAAGCGTATAAAAGTCGGTCGGTAACAGCATGCTGCGTTGGTCGAGCTTCCCCTCCACCGCTTTAGACGCATATTTCCTCACCACCGAACCCCACGAAAAGAAGCGAGCGAGGGAGGGAAGGCTAGATGCGTATAGTTCTTATACGCATCCGTAAGACGGCGCTAGTGCACGGCAGAATTGGACGGGCACGGGTTCGCTATACAATCTCTCCCTAATCTCTGCTCATACTAGGCATTCTTACCTTATAAATTAAGCGTTTGAGATTTCGATTATTTGTTTTTGAACGGTAGAGATTGTCGTCGTAACTTATAAAAGCCCCACGAGGCGCTTAATTCTTCTTATTCCTGGTAAATGCAACTAATAAACTTCTTAAAGTTTATTAAATCAAAAGTGAAACTGGCTATAATTATAGTTAATGTTGGAAGGCGTGTAGAATAAATATGTAAAACTTGGAATATATGTATTTATTTATTGAATAATATAAGAATTATTAAAACAACTGTTTGGATGTTAAAGTATTGATGTGGCGTGCTTGGGTGCTCACATGTGTGCTAGGTGATCGGTCGGCTTCTTACTTCGCAGGTCAAAATAGTCCCTTCGAATGTTTATTACTTTATTACTGTCTATTTAGTAAAGTGTGTAATCTATGCAGTATCGTTAGTATATTCAACAGTTAAAATAACCAAAATTTTAACGGTAAAAATAATATTTGTCATAACCCCTGATGTGGGCCATATTCTATTAAAAAACCTAGTAACTTGAACAAAATAAAATTAAAGTATAACCTCCTAAATTACTGTAGATGTAAATTCAGTATGGAAACATATGCATGTTTCTGAATCGTATAAAATGTACCCAATTGAATTTGCAAGTACATTTGTAAGTAACAAAACATTGCTACATAAAGAATATTAGGGTAGATGTAGCTTTTAGAATGTTCTGGGAATTTGGGTACGTTTATGCACGTTTAGGTACGAAATTTCTTATTAATCAAAATAATGCTCTTATGGAAGGTACTTTTTTGTAGTTTTCTCTACATTACCGGTTCCGTATAGATATTGTAAAATTTATTTAAATTGTAACGATACCGTACAGAATGGTACGGAAGCGCAGTATACGATACTGAAACGCGTTAGAAGAATACGATTTTTATTTCCATTGGGGAAGCTCTTTCACTGAGAATTCACTGATTTTTACTAAATATTCGATCTTCGATAAATTCTAAAGCTAATTGACAAACGAGTAATTCGTGCGTGTGTTACAATGGTATTAAGGTAGTTCTGTCGGTAATAGGATTACTGTTCAGATATTGATAAAATTGAAAGTATTAGTCGATATTAAGCCACAGAAGTTCAATTTTCTTGGGCCTAATTAACAATTCAATTTTCACGCATTTAACAGGTAGTCTTATGGGAAAGTAACTTCTTTTGCGAATCCTGCAATAACTACACCGAAAAAAAACAAGTAGTTCTTACTTTTTCGCAACAGTAACATCTATTAAACTAGAAAAAAGTAAAAACTGTTTTGCAAAGTTAAAATTACTTTATAGAAAAGTAGAACCTCTATTTTGTATTTTTGTTTAATTAAAAAAATTCTTGCTTTATGATTTATTTTCAGAAAAAGTAGAATCTTCTCTTTAAAAAAGTAGAATCTTCTTTTTAAAAAAGTAGTATCTCTTTTTTCAAAAAAGTAGATGCAGCATATTTTCCCAAGCAATTTTAATTTTTTTCACTTTAAACTAGATCTTACTTTACAGAAAAGTAGATTTGGTTTAATTCTGTAAAGCAGATACTACGTAAATTCCGAAAGTTAAATTAATTTTTTTTTTTTTCGTTAAGTAGTAGAAGTTACTGTTTTTTTCGATGTACTCTTCAGCTTTTAATCAACTTTAACAATATTTTGCATTTAATTTAATTTAATTTAATTTAACGATATTTTGCAATTTAGAAAATTTTGATTGGATACACGTGACCGCTTAATCTTTATTCAAAAACATTAATACTTGAGTATAATTAATGACAGGCAAGTAGATATGACAACACCGTAAAGTAGGTTACAAATTGCATCTTTCAGAATAAATATTCAATAAGATTTCGGTCGAGATAGCGGTATAAATATTATATATTCATTTTGAATTACTATTAACAAGTCGTTCATTTTTTTATAAAAATCTTTTTAATATATTATAAAAATATACGCATTATAAATTTGGCACATAGATGACTAAATGCGATTATACTATTAGTTTCCCTATTAAAAAGATCGCAGTTGAATTCGAAAAGTTCGAATAATTTGACTACGTAATCCGATTATATAATCCAAGTGTGGTTTTCCTGAAAATTAATTCGTAGCCCAAAATAGGACTCATTTTTGGATGATAATAGCCAAACTGGAGGATTGAGTAAAAAAATGATTTAAGTTTTTGAATTCTATTCATAATATTCGATTCATAAGAAATAATTTTCAACTCAATTTTCATGTTTAAGGGTTATAATTCACATACTAGTCCATAAAATAGGTCCGATTTCGAACTACAAATGAATTTTTATTAATTTTCAAATTGTTATATAGTTAACTACAGAGTTGGACTGTGCAGTTGGCGTACATAATAGCGAACTATATAGTTCTTTTAAATGGGGTTGTTTTACGACATTGGCAAATATAAATACTAGGCTAATGAAATGAGAAAATGTTCTCATTTGACTAGCTAGGTATCGTTGGTACTACCTTAAGGCTTTGCATGATTTGTGAAACGCCTGGAAGCAAGGCTGTCCGTCAGTCAGGTTGCTCAAGGAAAACTCGCCTCTCGGCGCAGATACAGCAAGCGGCCGTTGCGCGGCCCCTACGGCCAGATGCTCGAGGCCGAGATGGCGAAGCAGCCGCGTGCCACGGACATCGCCGGTCTGGACGACGATCTACGCCAGCGGCGCAAGGTCTCGGCCAATCTGTCCTTCAACGCCAGCAGTAGCGGCAGCACGGAAGCGCCGCCAACCCCCTGTCACCATCGTACTACCTCCAGCCCGAGTAAACTCGAGGGTCTGCCCGGACCCAGCCCCGAGCTACTTGCCGAGCTCTTGCGAGGTTCATCCGAAAGAGTGGCACGAGCAGCCACACCCAAAAATGTGAGTTCCTTTTCATTTATTTATTTTATTTATTCATTTATTTTTCTTCATTTTATTCCATAAATTGGGTAATGAAAAATACTGATTGCTTCCTACAGTCTGATTACCTTTTTTCAAAATTCGTTATTATTAAAGAAAGTCTCTTGCGAAAAGGTAGCATAAAGTAAATTCGTCCAAACGTTAATGGTAAACTCGAGGTATCTACTCTTTTTTTAATGTGTTTAATTTTCTTTGATCTTTGATATTTGGATAGTGTTATAAATATCAAAGATCGCATTGTCGATTTTTTTCAGCGAGATACCCTTATCATTCTGCAACTTCTTATTTTACAATAAAACAATAAACTAAGCATACTGCACATCTTTTACACAAAAGTTGGTGAATTTGGACAAATTATTATTTGAATCTGATCGCAATCGAATAATAATAATAATTAATAATAATAATAGTAATAAGTAATTTTTTGCATTTACTTTCCTTCATCGTTTCGAGAGTATTTTAATACGAAGTAAGCTTTTAACACGATTTTGATTGGTCGCAAATTCAGGGTTTCTACTACCCATGTGATGTAATTTATAATAATTTATGAGATAACAATATTTAGTCTTAAATATTATTAAATATTTAATATTTAAAAAAATATTTAAAATGCTAGTATTGCTTAGCAAAAATAGTACAAAAGAATCTAGTTAATTCATAAGAAATCTAGTCTATGTACTTGTTTAAAAAGTGAAAATTTTAATATCATCATGTTTGTTGGCGATAGAATTAAATTTAATGGTCAGGGGATGAATGATTCCTAGTATAAGGATTGGCTTAAACCATGTAACTCTGATCAATATAGTGTATATTGCTCTTTTCGTGCTAAACAGTTTTCCTTGAGTAATATGGGCATTGCTTTTAAAGAAAAAGACATTGATCTTTACTTTCAACTTAAAATCAATAATACACCAAATCAGCGTGACACGTTAATGTTGTCTATTCAAGCTGTTTCTCAATTCGGTGAAACTAATCAAAATATTTCATCGCAGATTAGATCAAATGCATCTTCAACTATTACTTCCTATTTACGTACAGATGAAGTTTTAAGTCTGAAATAATTTAAGCTTTAACATGTGTATGTTATCATTTATCATTGAATACTGGTGCTAAATGTGCTCAGTCTATTAAACTAACATTTAAAAATCATTCTAATGATTTAGCAGAAAAAATTTATTTAGGTAAAGACAAACTAGCTTATACGACAACATATGGCTTAGCACCGTTTTTGCTAGTTATCTCTAGATAAAGCATTTAACAGTGATGCCTACGCTATTTCTTTTGACGAGTCTTACAAATCCGTATAAAAAAAAAGAACAAAACCTCAACATCAGATCAGGTTTTGATGATATTACATGCCAAACTCAAACTAAGTACTTAGGATCAGTTTTGCTTACCCATACAAGAACATCTAACATTCTTTCTGAATTTAAGGATCAAATAAAAAAACTTGACATGAAAAAGTTTTCAATTTTGATCAATGCATAACTTTAAAATTATATTACAATTATGGCAATTATTGATATTGTCTGTTTAAGAAGATTCTACTAGTAAGTGATCTAAAATTGAAAATTTAATTAAAAATTACCGTCGTATAAATAGAAACTTCATGAATCTACAGTTAAATTCTTATGGAATGTGACCTCCATGTCGTGACATTAAGGAAAACTAAAATTGGAAATTTGCTGAAAAATTGTAGATTTATAAATAGAAGACTGATAATGCTACAGTTAAATTTTTGGAAGACTTCATTAGCTCAGAAAAATATAAGCAGAAGCTTAGGTTATGTTGCGTGGATTAGTCTGTAGTTGCTATTTTGACTAGTAATATAAGGGTAGAATCTCCTTTAAAAAATGATGCCAACATTAAAAAAATTAATCGAAGCTCAACAAAAAAAATGTAAAGAGCGGACGAAGCGTATGTGATTTTGCTAGTATCATAAACAATTAAATAACGAAGAAAAAAAAATTATTTTTGAATTTTTGAAAAGAATCAAACATTTAGAATGATTTTCCCAAATTCAGATGAATAATTGGAAATAGTGCAGTGGCTTTCTAAAATGCACGTCTTCACGCACGAGTTAAAAATGAAACAGTTGCTAAAATCAGGAGACAGTTTTGCGCATGTGTTCCGCACAGGAGGCGATTGCTTCCAACCATAATCTAATAATATTCGGCCATATTTCTCGAGGCTGACTTCTTGGACCTTGGCGCGTGTCATCAGCTTGCGAAAGAACGAACTTACTCACCCTGCTGGAAAATTAACCATCATTTATGTTGTTGTAATTAACGTCTGCCCAGATTTTTCGACTACCAACTATTTTGATAGACTGGCATGTTATGTTAAAATTATGTTTAGCAGCGAATTAAACGCAGACGAGCCAGATGCGCAGCTGTTTGCACGCTCTTTCTCTCTCCCTCTTATGTCTGCTTACAGCTCCTAAACGGTTATGTGACTATACTGAATCGTAGGTTATATTTCGATATTTTGGAGTAGCGTTGAAACATACTGTTTAATTTGTTATTTTAGATATATAAAAATAAAATGGTTCGTTCTCTAGAAGGAAACGTTACAAGTTAAAAAATATAAAGTATATAAACGCGCGGTTCCTATACCGTTATTACCTTTAATTGAATAATAGAATTTAGAACAGATTTTAACCAGCTAGCGTCACACCACAGCCTCCAAATATGTTCGAAATATGTTAAATAATCTGCCCGCTGAACAGAAGATTTAACATTTTCTGCCTAAAAGCTCCTTAATTTTCCGGCAGGGCAGTTATCCCTTGATAGCGCCGAATATTTTACGAAAAATTTTTCGATATATAAATAGATTAATTTTCACACGAAGAATCTTCCTAATTTACGATGTGTTGAGTATTTGATTTATTCAAAGAGACGTATATGCGTGAATAAATAATTTGTGTAAGAATGAATTGCGTACATCGCCTATTCGAAATTTACGCGAGATGGTGAGCTTTTAAAAGTAAAGGAAACAATAAGTTAGCGATAATTAATTTTTCTTAAGAAATTTAAATTTTCTAATAAGCAGTAGATTTTACAGAAACATACTTTGCAGAGTTATGATATTTCAAATTTTTTGAATTTTGATTCGATAAAATTGATAAAATTAAATGTTTTGCTTCCGCTTAGAGAAAGCTTAGCAGTTTGTTTTGAGAGTTTCGATTTATTTATTTTTATATCTTTTTTTTGTTTATTGTTATCTTCATTTATTCATTTTTAGAGTGTTTAATTTTTAATTTTAGAAAAACAGTTTTTCGTGTTTTGCATAAAGATATGGTCAATGTAATGAACTTTCTTTACATGTATTTGAAAGGGCATACAATTTCATATTATTTACCATCCGAAACTTTTTATTTATTAACGTCATTTCTTTGTTACAAATGGGAAAGTATAATTTTTTTTAAAAAATCATGTATTGAAAAATAATTATGAAAAATCTTTCAAAAAATCGTGTTTATCTGTACTATGTAGAAGTACATCTCACAAAATTTATAAATGATTTTATGAATTAGTTTTATTTAACAATTGCTTTATAATGATAGTATAATCGATGAATCTACTTGATTTTTTTATTTTGTTTTGTTTTTGTAAATTTTTTGACATTTTGCGAGGTACATTAACTTTTAAGAAAATTAAGACTTTTATTTTTTTGCAAATTTGTTGAGAACGGTTGGGTCTTTTATGTTCTGCAATAGTGATTCTCTTCGTTTTCACAAATTTCCTACATAAATGAAAATATGATCATATTTCTAATATATTTTTGTAACTATGGATGTATTGTCTAATGCATTATAACAGATCACGTAAAAGATGGACATATAATTGGAACAAGATGCCAACACTTGCTAAAAACATAAACATTGTAATAAAAATAAGCAATACATACACTTCATAAAGAATGAACAGGGCAATAAGAGTAAATAAAACAATTTCAAAGTAAAAAAGTAAGCAATTCTTGCAAAATACTATCAAAAGGAATTCCAAACCCTCCAGGAAGCACAATTAATATTTACAATAACAACAGAATGACATACGGGGACATAAATTACCTTGGAAACAACAAAGCACACTTATATTTCTACAGAGTAGTTCGAGGAGTACAAATCTTTTTAAATTCGATGCATCCAATTTTAAAACAACCAAAATATAAGGATATTATATAGTCCTTGATGGCACCGTGTTCAGATCCACTTGTAAATATGATTCTGCCCTACATCATCGGGAAATGTTTCCCCACTACAGGGTCACATGTACAGTGGGCTTAACTTGTCCAGCGAGGCTAAGCAACTTTGAAAAAGAAATTTACAAGAGGAGCAGAAACGCGTCTACAGAAATATACACCAAAGCGAGTTCAATGTTAATTATGTACTGGTAGATTCATAAATTTTGAAAACTATAAGGTAAATTTTTACATATTTGACTTGACCTAGTAACGATGTTACCAGGAAGTAAGTCGAGAAATGCACTTTTTCTTTATAAACATTACAGCAGTAATGAAATCAAAATTAATAGAAAAAAGAGTCAAAATAAATATTCTAAATTTACAGTTATTAAGTATTATAAACATTACATCAGCGATAGAACAAAATGAAAAGCTAATAATAATAATAATAATAATAATAGAGTAAAAGTAAATAGTTTTAATTTTTTTAGTTATTGAGTAATTAGTTCTAAAATTTTAGTTTTATATATAGAGTTAGACTAGCAAACAGGAAGCTTTTCTTCCTCTGCTGGGTTATTGTTAAATAAAATTATCTGTATATGCATTTGTATTATTATATTTGTGTATTATATACTCTGGCAATAAATAAATAAATAAAAATGTAATTAAAAATTAGTTTATTTTATAATAGATAAAATTGTTTAAGAAATTCTTTGTGGAGAGAGCTAAATGCCAATATACTGGCAGCAGTCTTTTAATGTTGGTTGTCCAAAAATAAAAGAAAGACAATAGTTGGTGAGAATAGGATAAGTGCAATATATAATATTACTGTTATTGTCAGATGATTATAAATAGCTGGCAAGAATAACATGGTTGAAAACCTGATATTTTCCGACCTACTAACATTCTAAAGGCATCAAGATAATGTGAAAAGACTAACTTTCAAAATTACATGTCTGCTGAATAATAGTGCCTCCACAATGACCATCAAAGTTATTCAATGTTGCGGGTAGACTCAGTGTGGATGCACAATACAAAGCATACAGAGCTTGCAAACTGAAAACTCACCGAGTGGATATTCTTAGCATCGAATAAAAAATAACTTGGAACACGTGGAAAAAGGTTCTTTTCATTTTTATAAACAGTAGTGGACATTGAAATAATAAAAGTTCACAATCAATAAAATATGATAGTAATGTTAAAATACATCATTTTTAACATCATTGTACAAAAATTGTATGTATTTTAAAAAATGGTATATTTCGTTTTAATTAAAAGAAGTAAATATACGCTTAAAATTTATAATTTTCATTTTCTGCAACTATTAATTTGATGTTTAAGCTTCAGATGCATTGGCATTACTTTATCTGTGAGTGTAATTGACCGCGGATTCATGCAATGATTGTTTGCGTTGTTGTTTTAATAAAATGAGGCGAAAACGGATTTTTCTTTATAACAGCCATGTTTTTCTGAAAACCATGAGATACTTGCTCTTTGTTAGGTAACGATTTATCAATTTATAAAATTTCAAGATCGCATAACAATATCTTGATGAGAAAAGTTTGAATAATTTAAAAAAATCATATTATTCAAGCTTTTTTCGTCGAAATATTGTTATATGAACTTGGAACTTTATAAAATGATATATCATTACCTAGCGAAGGGCGAGTATCTTGTGATTTTTTTATATATTTCATTTGTAATCTTTGTTATGAGTAAACGGATTGATTTTTCGTCTGCTATATTGTGGCGAGAAATTAAAATTTTCAATTGAATTTCTGGTTCTCTTAAAATCAATTTCATTCGTTAAACTGAAAATATTGAAAGAAGTGCATACGCGATTTTTTTTTCAAAATTAGCCACTTCAACTTGCCAGTTAACTACCTCGGTGTGTCTACTGTCTATCCTTTCAAGCTTCAAAGCTTTTAACTCTTACGGGAAGTAAAAAAGCTACCAGATAACTGGTAGCAATACATGCGAGATGAAAAAAAAAAGATTTCTTTGACAAGAGAAGTGATTTTGTTGCAAACGTGTTAAAGTGCAATAAGGTTAAGAGCAACTGATCTTATTATAAATAAACGCATTTTTGAACATTCTTATGAATTTTGAATTTGACTTTCAGATCGCCTTAACAGTAAAAATAATTTTTTCCGAAACTCAATAAAACTACAAACGAACACCTAGAATGTTAGGTCACAAATACTAAAAATATAATTTCGAAATTAAACAGGAATATGAATCAAAATTACTATGCAATGAGGTAAAATTTGCTATGCGGTATAGTAAAATTTAATAGAAAGAGTATACCAATTTTTAATCATCTGAATTTTTACTATATAGTTTACAAATATTTAATGAAATATGTGTTTATCTCCACGTTACTGAAAAGTATAGGAATTGTAGAGAATTATTGCAATTTTTACATATAAATTGCATCCAGTTAGTTAAGTTATTATTCAATGAATTTTGAATTAGTAGTTCTAGACTTAAGTTTGAAGTTGGTTGAACTTTTGTTAGCTTCCAATAGGCTGGTCGAAATTTTCCTGTTTTCACATATGTGCCTTATAAGCTTTCGATATTATTGACTGAAATAGTAACAACGGTATTTTCTCTCTCGAAGAGTGAAAAAAGTGGTGAGCATTACAATACGACATGGATAAAGAGAAAGAGCTGGACGATATATACCGTATTATGCAATTCCCAGAAAGTTCAGGAGAATTTCTATAAAATGTGCGAGAAGGCCGATATTGAGCCTTTTGCATTGTGTACCAAGGCGACCGGCAAACAATTGCATTATTGTGCTGGATATTCGTTTCGCATTGATTTTCAATGGGACGGGATGACAGCTTGAAATTGAGTTTCACTGTCTTGCTATTATAAAAAAAGCCGCTGCTTCGCTCTCTGCAAAGGACTTGCCATAAATATTTATCGCTTTATTCAGCTTAACTCAATATGTCGAGTATTTATAGTATATAATATTTACAAGTGCAGTGGAATGCAGATTAAAATTATTAATTTTTTTACTGTCTTATATAGTTTATTTTACTAATTTGATAATTGTAAAGAAAAAACTGCAGCCGATTCATTGGCATGTAGATTTTTTCAAAATAAATTAATGTTTCTATACATAACGCAGAATTTCAGGATCTACATGAAATGACCGAAAATTTATAGAGTATATAGGTGATATAAATCTGTATTAATATAGTACATTAAGCAACGAGTGCGCAAAGCAGCGGATTCACGCACGAGTTGCGGTTTTCGCCCGAGCGCAACGAGGGTGACACAAAAGTCGAGGGCGTGAATCGCTTGCGCACGTGTTGCGTATACTATTTTTTAACATTTCGTGCATAAAACGGTATCAATAAATTAAAAAGTTTATGTTTAATTAAAATGTGCACGAGTCGCGAGATGTGCAAGACGGTTTGTCGCCCGAGGGCAGCGAGGATGACAAAGAAGACGAGTTCGGGAGGCTGTGGGAAGGAGGGTTCAGGGGCGCAGCCCCGGTGGGGGTGCAGGGGGCGAAGCCCCCCCCCCTCCAAAAAAACAAAAAATGATAATTTAAAAAAAAAAAGAAAATTTTATTGAAGAGCATAAAAGCCAAATACTGTTTCAAAATATTTGTGTTTATCAGTATTTTAAAAAAGAAAAACTTTTTTTGTACAATATTTATTGTAAAGACCTAATTGTTTTCAACGTCGAAGTTGGATTCGAATAAATGTTATCAATGGAATAATATAAATAGCACATAAGTTCATTAGGATTTAAAAGCTTTAAAGAAAAAAAAAATTTTTTTCGACATATCTTTAATAAATTGAAATTTTTTATTAATTTATAACAATAAATAATTAAAAATGTATAATTCTATGCGTGGTATCACGCAGAATACCCAGTGCTCAAAGCAAAGTGCTTTACACGCTCAGTGCGTAAAGCAAACTGCTATACACATTGCTTTGCGCACTGCTTTACACACTGCTTTACACACTCAGTGCGTAAAGCAAACTGTTTTACGCACTTACAGATGGCCCAAAAAGTACTGTTTTACGCACTAAATGTTAAAAACCTTTTTTTAACATTCAGTGCGTAATACAGTACTTTTTGGGCCATCTGTAAGAGCGTAAAGCAGTACTTTCACGCACGGTGTGTAAAGCACTTTGCTTTACGCACTGAGTGTGTAAAGCAGTTTACTTTACGCACTGAGTGTGTAAAGCAGTGTGTAAAGCAGTGTGTAAAGCAGTTTGCTTTACGCTAAGTGTGTAAAGCACTTTGCTTTGAGCACTGGGTACACTACGTGATACCACGAATAGAATTATGCATTGTTAATTATTTATTGTTATAAATTAATAAAAAATTTCAATTTATTAAACATTTAACGAAAAAAAATTTTTTTTATTCAAAGCTTTTAAATCCTAATGAACTAATCCTAGTGCGACGTTGAAAACAATTAGGTCTTCAAAATTTAAAATTGTACAAAAAAGTTTCTCTTTTTTAAAATACTGATAAAGACAAATATTTTAAAATAGTATTTTGCTTTTATGTTTTTCAATAAAATTTTTTTTTTTTAAATTATCATTTTTTGGTTTTTTGGAGGGGGGGGGGCTCGGCCCCCTACACCCCCACCGGGGCTGCGCCCCTGAACCCTCCTTCCCACAGCCTCCCGAACTCGTCTTCTTTGTCATCCTCGCTGCGCTCGGGCGACTCGTGCACGTTTTAATTAAACATAAACTTTTTAATTTATTGATACTGTTTTACGCACAAAATGTAAAAAAATAGTATACGCAACACGTGCGCAAGCGATTCACGACCTCGTCTTTTTTGTCACCCTCGCTGCGCTCGGGCGACACACGCGACTCGTGCGTGAATCCGCTGCTTTGCGCACTCGTTGCATAATGTACTATTTTAAAATTGCTTCAATGTTTATTTGTCGAATTCGAACGTTTTAACAGATTTAAAAAAAATAGTTTAGCTCAAATTTCTCAAATACACTACTAACTATAATACAAAACTTCAAATAGATTGAATGCTGTTTTTTAGGCGCAACCGTTAAACAAAAGGAGATTATGTAAGATTTCATTTTATTACATAAATATCTCCTTTATTATGTGCAGAAAAACAATAAGAAAAAAATCATTTTTTTCATTATTTTGAAAAAGACGTTTTTCGAAGTAGTCAAAATTTTGCTTTTATAAAACTTCCTACGGAGAGAGCAAAAGAATAGTACATTTTTATACGGGTGCGGAAGTGAATTACTCGCTTCGCTCGGCCTAAAAACGTCTCCCGAGGCAAAGATTCACTTACACACCAGCGTGAAACCGTATTTTTCTCCACGAGAGCCGCAAATCGCATGCAAACATGCGTATTTGAGGTTGGAGTGGAGAAAAAACTTTTCTAGACGTCATTCGCATATGATCTGAGCATACTTTTCAAGGTCGCTCTAATATTTCCACAGCTTACAGATTTGGAAACGCATGATGCTTTGAAAAACAAGCGTTAAAATAGTGTTCCATTCGAATACCAGAAATTGCAAAGATAAAAAAAATGACAAATGAAGAAGCGCATCATCAGCTTTCCAGAGATTTAAGACGGCGAACCGAAAATAGAGAAAAACATCAACAGTAGGCGAGAAGATTGACGCAGTTTCACTTTGCGGATGATACGTATTTCCGGAACTGCCCACCAGGAGGCTGTGTCGACTGAGCGCCGAACGATCGAGTAGCACGATAGAAGGAAGGGGGGGGGGGCGAAGAAGTCAATTACAAATTTAGAAGCGCCGGAATGTATACACACAACTCTGCATTTGTGTCTTTTTTGCAGTGCGTCGACAGATTTCTTGGCTGCCATGCTGTCCACGAAGTATTTGCGCTATTATGCGTACAGACGGTCAAATATACTGCCTCTCCATCGGAACTAATTGTTAGTCATGCGAACTCACGTGTCACCCTTAAGAAAATGTCCTATGATAAATCCTATAAGAATAAATATCATGTAAGATAACCCATAGGAATCCTATAGGAATTCCTATAGTATTTTGCACTAGAAATCCGACAGAATTTTCCCGTAAATTTTCCTAAAATCTCATAGGAAATTCTATAGGAGAACCTCTAGGATTTTTTCTGCGAAATAGTTATAAAAATCCTTATAGTATTTCCTACAGGATTCATATATAAAAATAAACTTTCCTTTGGAAACCCTACAGAAGTTTTTCGTAAGGGTTCCCTTCTCTTGTAATACCACCCCGATTCCAGTAATGTACTTAAGAGGATCCGAAAATGAATTAAAAATTCAAATTTGGCGTTATAATATACCACACGAAAGAACAATTAATTTGCTTATATTGCTTGTAACGAAGAGTGTAAATGAAATATCAAAAAACCATCTTTCTATCATTTTATAAAGTTTGAAGTTTATATAAGAATATTTTAATGAGAAAAGCTTGAATAATACGATTTTTTACGTTATAATAACAAAACTTTAAAATTATATTATGATTAAGGCGATTATTGATATGAGCTCGTTAAAAAAAGGAGCCAAAATTTAAAAAAAAATCTAACTAAAAAGTAACCTGAGAAGCGGAGTATAAAGAGAATTAGTTTTACAGAAGAGAATAGAATAATTGCTGTAGTAAAGTACTGAGAAAATATTAAAGAAACTAATTTGAAATGATAAATATACGTAAATTAGTAGTCAATAGCTGCATTTTTGGTTAATGCGTCGGTCTGGAGCAAGATGGCGCCATCTCGGAATCTAGTTAGAAAAGGTGCCATTTCAGACTCCAGGTGTAAACAGTCCGAGATGGCACCTTTTTTAACTCGGTTTCCGAGATGGCGCTGTCTTGCTCCAAACCGGCAGATGTTTCTTTATCGTAAAAAAAAATATTTTCATATTTTATCAATCTACATATGACTTCAGTACGAGTTAAATTATAAATGAATTGAAATATTTAAAAAATGTAAAGGTTTTGGTGAAGTAAATTTTCTATTACGAGTTTTCTTTCCACGTGCATATGAGTTTCCTGAAATATCGTGTCACAATCGCTTTTCCATTAAAAGTAATGACCTCATTCGACTCGATGCGATTCGCTTCCAATCCTAATTAAGGTCATCGACAGGGAACAGAACACGAAGGAAAAGAACAACAAAAATCTCAGAATCCATGACGTCAGAGTTAACGCAAATCGTCACTCGGTAAAATGAACAGATTACAAATGATATCTTCACTCGTATGTGATAAATACAGAAAACGGCGGAACTGTCGCGAAAAAAAAAATTAGTCACGTGCCAGTCCAGAGTTCATCGACGTCAGTGCGACGCGACACTAACGTCACGTATAAGAGCTCGCCACTCCTTTACTTTTTTGGTTCAGCTATGCCTTCATCTTTTTCATAAAAATTTATAAACATTTACAAAACAAGAGTTTTACTTATACAACAGTCAAAAACATCAAGAAGAATGTAAAATTTTTAAGTATTTACAAATTTCATAAAATGACATTTATCGGGCGTCCTTCAACATCTTATATTAAAAATTGTATACATTTCAAGTTTTGAATAATAAACGATAAACTACAAGTAAAAAGGATTATGGAAATTTATTGTGAAAAATTACGAATGAAAAATCGAAGAAGAAAATCTGTTGGTATATATTTTCTGTCTATTAGTGATTATCCTCGTTGTTCAGAATTCAAGAGCACGAAGTGTTCAATAAGCTTAAGATAAAAAAAAATTCACGAATTACCGTAAAAGACTCAGCTAACATTCTTTTTTACTTAGTTTCAAATTAAAAATAAAAATTATAAATTAAAAAACATTTAAAAGTTTAAAAAGATTTATTACAGTATAAATTTTCATTTTTAAAGATGTAAATGTAAATGTATTTAAAAAGTAATACATTTGAAATTTACGAGGATATTGTAAATGATTTAATAGCAAATTATGTATCTATAACCCTGTATAATAAATTTCACTTCGGTTGACAATTATGTGTGATCTGAGATATTTAAAGGACTGGTATAAATACTATTTTTTTGCCTGGCGGGCCAAAGTTGTATCCTTTTCTTTCGGCGCCTGATCGAAAAGGTTACAGTTAGACGAACTTCCTTTAGTATATTTTCTAAAATCTTTACCTCTTTAAGAAGAACCCCTTTCATATCAGTTTCATGTCCAGATCTCTTCTCAAATTGTGTCATCGAAAGTGAAGTCCAATATTTGTGACTCGTCCCCTTTTAACACTTTTCTTATGGTACTCGGAAAGAAAAATCTAAGTATTTTACAAGAATCCATATGATTGTAATTTAGGAAAAGTTCCTTATACTATTATAGTATTTCATACTTGTAAAGTTTTTATACATACTTTGAAAGTGTTTAGTATAGTCTTCTAAGATATAACTTATATTATTGTATAATAGAAAGGACTACATATAAATATAATTTATTCACATATAAATAAAGTATGTGTATGGTCCTCTAGGAGCAGAAATGCTATAGAACTATAGTATACACACTTTCCTCCTCTCGTTCTAAAGCTTCCATAGCTTTATACTATGATTCGCTTATTACAAAGCTATGCCATATTCGAGTTGCGGCACTTGAAAAAACGTAAACCGTCAACTGTTCCACAGCGTTCATACTCTTTTCCGATGTTGCTTATAGAATCGTCTTACTTTTTTAATATGAAAAGACGCCTACTTTAAAAGCTCAAAATCCATGATTATTTGCATGGATTTTCATACTAATAAAGTAACGCTGGTAATAAACTCTACTAGTACCCCCATTCTTACTATAAAAGTTAGATTTTTCTTTCCGAGTAGCTTCTCAATGAAATACATTTTTGAGTTAGACATTGGCATTCGTCTTTTTACAACTTAAATTCGAAGAATAAAGCTTATAGCAAGAAGCAAACATTTAAAAAAATGTTTCGTAAAAATATCTGCCAGTAGCTGTTGGAGTGTGAAGACAAAGAAGGAAGCAATGGAGAAGGATAATACAGATGGGAGTAAACCAAATTGTGACCGACATACCTTTAAGGATCTCTCCATCATCGTTAATGTGGGCTTGGAAACATAGAACAAGTTCAATATTGTTTTACCTATTCAAAGATGGCACGCGTTTGTTTTATATATCTTATCTTACATCTGCGAAAGTTTTTTCAATTAATTGTAATAAATGATCTCAATTTTTAACGATTGTCATGGCAAGATAAAATCGTGATGTTAAGTAGGAAAAAAGTAAATACTTTTGATCACTTTTATTCATAGTCACAAGTACAAAGTAAATTATAGTAAATTACAATAGTTTATAGAATTATTTTTATAGAAAATATGATAAAAGAAAAAGAAATGATGATTTTGTAACGTGTAAACCGATATTCGCCGGGTCAACGAGACCCGCTTACCGCTTTGAGGGTTAATGTAGAAATCTAGTACGTAGTACATATTAACTATAACCGAATTTCGAACCTAGTAAAAGAGCATAAATTCATTTTTTTCTTTCGTATTTTTCAGATATTTGTGTATTTAATTTTTGAGACTCTTTTTATCCAGAAAAGTGTAAAGGTTGAGGGAAGAAAGCTTAAGGTATCTCTTCTCTTCTCAAGGAATTATGAATAATGAATAATTATGAATAATGCCTGTCTTCGTTCTTACGGGGTAAACTGATATATAAGATTCTTCTATATTATTGCATATAAATATGTATACATGCACTTTCCCACATTTGAATGGTGCTTTTGCAAAATGGGAATACTTAGTGGATTAGTATCCCTTGATTACTTTTAAGGCCAGTCGAGTAGAAGCAGAGAAAGAGAGAGATAGATAAATAAAGAGACAGAAGCTTTATTTGTGCTTATTTATGTTCGTTATTGTGTTTATTTGTTAAGACAACAGTAATACAAATCTTAACTGGTTATACGTTAGCTGATAGCAAAGGAATACTGATAAAAAGAGTGGATTGCTTGATAAGTCAAAAACCAGTGTCAATATATTGACAGTTAATTTCCTTCATAAATCTTTTGTAAAAACATTTTATCTATTATGAACTACATTATTGAAAGTTATTAAAAAATGAAGAGAACCCACCATTGCAGACCGCGAAAGACCCGACCATTCTCTAGATGTAGTAAATACAAAAAAAAATTCAAAAAAACTTTTTTGGTATAATCCGATAATAAGACATTCATACACATACTCGTCCATACAAATATTTTCAAAGAACATGATAAAGTGATTGAGAAGCCCTCAAAACGAATTTCTAATGCGTTTTTACGGAAACATTTTTTTTACTATTAAAAAGCTTCTTGTAGGAAGAAGCAAACATCTTAATAAGTTGTACATTAGAAAAGGAATACTGACAAAAAAGTGGCTCTCTGGTTAAGTAAAAAAAGAAATACACTTAATACATATGCGTATGCATTAAGCAATATGCGCATTAAATAAAGTAAAATAAATAAATTAATTAAATAGCTAAATAAATACAGATTAAAGCGAGTAACTCAGAGAGAGAGAGAGAGAGAGAGAGAGAGAGAGAGAGAGAGAGAGAGAGAGGGAGAGAATGAGAGAGAGAGCAAGGACTTTGGACAGGGGAGGAGGAGGGAATGCTCGATAAAAGAAGTTCGGATGCGCGCCGCACGGGCGATCGGCGGCAGCGGCGTTAAATTGCGCGCCGGCGTCCCGGCGGCGCGCGCGCGGCACCGGGCTCCCGTTCGAAGGCGGGGGATCGATCATCCCCCGCAGCCGGGGTGGCTGGCGATGCACGCGCGGCTCAGCCCTCAGTCGGCTCCCTCTCGGCCGTTGCGCGGGATCTGCTCTCTTGTAAAACGCGTAGTGCGCGCTCCCGGTGCCTCCGAAGGCGCCCGTTGTTCCGAGGGGTACGGACGCCGGTTGCTCGGCCTCGAGACCAATCTGCGCACCGCAAGTGGATCTGAACGCCGGCCTGCCAGTGATAGCGCACAATTCGAGGGCCATTAGTGAGCGCGACGCGCGACTCTCACAGCTGATCTCTCGGCGAATGATAGCCCATGTTGTACCCGTGCTTGCTTATGTTAGTCCTTCGTTTTTCATCCTCGAACATTACTTACGTTTGACGCTGACGTTTCTTTGCCTGCTGGAGACAGGACTTTTTTAGCAGCTGTTCGGTCGCGCGGGGATTTAGTTTCCTTCTTGCTTATTATGTTTAACACTATATTTGACGCACTTATTTTTTTTATAAAAATTTGCAGGACATGCTGCAGGAAGTCTTGCTATCCTCGAGGTAATTCGCGGTTTTTCCTACAGGAACGATTTCTTGCAGCATATACTTTCAGGACTATCCTGCAGGAAATCGTTCCTCTAGGGAAAACCATGAATTACGTACAGGACAGTAGGATTTCATGCAGAATATCTTGCAAGATGTCCTGTAGGATATTTTTGTAAGAGCGTAGTTATTAGACATTTATGTAAAGTAGGTTAAAGGTAATGTATTGATAGACTTGGTTATTATTAAAATGGTGTTTTTCCAGTTGCATCACTGGCTAAAAATACAATGCCATCATTAAAGGGTCGCGTTTATAAGAAATATGCATCGGTGCCTTGTACGACATTTTTTTTATAAAACTCATTTGCGGTGTTTACCTACAAAGCTGTCCCAATGTTTTTAATTTGTTTTTCCTTAGAACAAAGGCATCTTGTACGTTTCTTTTTCAGTCGACAAAAAAAAATCAAATATAAACTGTACGCATAAAATAATTATCTATCCAAACAAATGAATCTCGGTAAAATTAAAGAAAACATCGCTTCTTTAAAAAAGCCTTTGAAACGCTTCTGACGAACCAATTAAAGCGTTAATTGGTAAGCATTGGTTGTGGGTATACATGACACATACAACCGAAAATGTTAGCGGCTCCTTTATTTTTCTTTTTTATTCATTTGTTAGCCCTAGCGTTAAGAGCGCCTTTGAGAGGAGGCTGTAGAGAAAAAAGTCCTGGATCGCGCGCGCGCGCGCGACCTCGCCCCTCTCGTCCCCCGCCGGCTCGCGAGCGGCAGCCTTGAGCCTTACCCCCTAAGCTAAGCCCAAGGCCGTTTCCTTGATTTCGTCCTTCTCTATCTCTCTCGCTCGATGCTCCACCCTCCACGACAAAAGGAAGGGAAGTGTAGGCATGGACACGGCGCGACGCGAGGTCGAAGCCACGATTTACTCCAGATGCTGCGCGTGCTTATAAGGGTGGACGCGTATGCCTATCTTGACAAGCTTACTATCCGAGTGCGGACTCTTGGCACGAAGGCGAATGCACGCCAATAAGGGAGTCTGAAAGTCATTTAAAAATTCAAATTTTGCGCCATAATAAAGCAGACGAGAAAACAATTAATTTCCTCATAAACAAAGAGTATAAATGAAATATTGAAAAACCTATTATTTTATAAAGTTCCAAGTTCGTATAATAATTTCTGGGCGAGAAAAACTTGAACTCATGTAAAAAAATCATTATTCTTCTCTCGTTGAGAAAGCAAAAATCCGTTTATTAGCACGTCGAGTTTTGCGACAACCTGTTGAGATGTGCATCGAGAAAAGCGCCAAGTCTCTGTGATTAAAGATGCTCTACCGCTACATCACTAGTCAAAACAGAGACTACAGACAAATACGTATACATTGCCTTGTACGTATGAACAAAAACATAAAGCTATATTTGCTTTGCCTTACTCACATCTTTGGGCACAAAGTAACTTAAGCTACTTTTCATTTATATATTTTCCTTCTTTCTGGGCGACTGAAGCCTTCCAAAAATTTAAGTGTAGCTTTATCAAGTTTCTACTTACAAAAACTGTAATTTTCATCAAATTCTCAATTTTAGATCAATTACCTATAGAACCTTCTTAAGGGGGTTAGAACCTAAATCATCGTACGTACGACTTAAGGGAGACTGAAACTCAAGTAAAACGTTTAATTTTTTGGCATAATATAGCAGCCTAAAGAAAAGTGTATTTGCTTACAACTAAAAGTATATAAGAAATATCGAATAACCAAGAGATACCTGCCCTTCGTTAGGTAATGAACCATCATTTTATAATGTTCCAAGTTATGTAAGATTACTTGAATGAGAAAAGATTGAAAATGTAAAAAAAAATCATATTATTTAAGCGTCTTTAGGAGGGACTGAAATCGAGACTGAAATCACAACTTGTACAGCCAGTGCAGAACTGTCACCATTTATGATTTCACATCTTTTTCTAAGTAATTATTATTTAACATCTGCAGTTAGGGATTATACTGGATTATTATTGACCAATAATATAAAATAAGTTGCAAATGCATCCAACAGCAGTAATAGTGTATTTTTTCTCCAAAACTAGTTTTCAATACTAGTGCGTCAGAAGTGACTCTTACGAGTGGGAGGTTAGCGCTCGAACGAAGCGAGGGTAATCGTTCGCACGAGTCCAGAAATCACTTCTGACACAAGTGTCGAAGCTCCTCCGGCTCGTATCATCAGCTCCCGAGGGCAACTGCCCATTCTCCCTCCGTTATCATTTGTTTTCTCCAGTACTTTTTGGAGAAGGAAAACCAATTGGTGATTTCCAATACTGAGTAAAAGCCCAGATTCGCTCTCGTGTACGGGAAAGAGAAGATAGAAAGAGCGAGAGAGAAAAGCTTAGTCACGCGGCTAAATTTAAATCAACTGATAGAGCGTACGCCGACATTCGCGTGCTAACTAAAAGTTTTGATCCAGAAATACGAGAAAGCGCAAGTTCGAGTGCTGCCATACACAGTCCGCGTCCGGCTTCACTTTTGTCTCACAATATGGGACACCATATTCGAAGATTCATAATAGAGTTTCGTCGAGATTAGTCAATGAAATTGTGTCGATTCGTTCATCGAGATTTTACGTTTTGGAATACTGACAACATAAGTACCATAGTTTCGTATTTTTCTACACAGTAAAGTGCTCAGTAGAAGTGTACATTGTGAACTTATATTGCTACATACTGCACATTAAGGGGGTCTGAATCAATTGAAAATTCAAATTTCGCGCCATAATATAGCAGACGAAAAAATAATTCATTTGTTTATTCATATATCATTTTATAAAGTTCCTAGTTTATATTACAATGTCTCGACGATAAAAACTTGAATAATATGAGTTTTTTTACATTGTTCCAGCTTTTCTCACCAAGATATTGTTACATGAATTTGGAACTTTATAAAATGATAGGAAGTATCAAGGGTTTTTCGATATTTCATTTATACTCTTTGTTATAAGTAAATTAATTGTTTTTTCATCTGCTATGTTATGGCGCAAAATTTTAAATTTTAATTGAGTTTCAGACGCCCTTAGGTTGTAACAGGTTTTCAATCTAATTTAGATAATTAACTCTTAATTTTTAAGAAAGAAAACAAGTAACCATAAAAATTATCGTAAGCAAAAAATGGATTTATGTATTCCTGTTTGTTCATGCAGAGTACGTATTGAAAAGCCAAATACGAATTAATTTTCATTAAATTCGCAAAATTATGTCAAAAAGTGATAATATAAGAAGACGCGGATGAAAAGTATGTGTAAAAATTGGGAAGGAAGATATTTGATCTTAAATGGCGCTGATAAAGTTATAAAAAAGTAGTTGGCTGAAATGCACAATGTGACAATAAAAAAAGTTTTTTAAGCCTTAATAAAAGTGCGATATTCGGAAAATTCATTAAATTTTCTAAGGTCTATCTATTGACATGTCCTTGGCTCGAACTTAAGCAGAAGAGAAAGCTCAGCACTTATCTTACGTCCGTGTTTACGGTGCAAGGATGCTTCCGCATGCCAACGCGACAGTTTTGCACTGTGAAATTGCATGAATGAACGATCTTAGCTGTCGAAGTGAGTTTCTGCTAGCCCAAAGAAAAAAACGAATATTGATGCATCAAAACTAAACTAAAAAACCGCTGCCAATAGACTGGCACTTAGCCTCCTTAAGCATAATTTTAGATTTCCTTTTTTCAAATTTATTAATAATAATTTTTTCAAGTTTGCTTATATTCCTTTTACGTAAGCAGATATGTACATATACGCTAAATCGGTTGATAAGAAATAGAATGAAAATTAACGCTATTGGAGCCAAATTTTCTCTCCAATTTTATATTAATTGGTATAATTAGTGAATATGATTTCCTTGAACAAACATGTGCACAACCATACAAAAATTGTCTAAATAAACCGGTTTAAAATTCTTTAAAATAAGTTTCCGGGAAGTTTTAGCAAAACTTAAAATATTACCATTACTAAGCTTCCTCTATGAGGAAGCAAAATAGCACGCTGCTCATTTTCCTCCTTAAGTTTTTATAAATGTTTACTTTTCTTCGAATGGTGATAAGGCTCCTAAATAATAAATAAAATGTATAGTTAATTATTGATATCAATCTATTTGTAAAACAAAAAGATTTTAATGAAAATTTGATAACAAAATGTTAGTAATTACTTGAAACAATAATTAGTTATGTGAAGGATAATTATAAACAATGAAATAATCGGTATGCGAAGGTGAAATGGGAATTCCTGCATGCAAAATTCCGGCAGTAAAGTAACGGCCACCGAAAGTGCTTGATCCAAAAGTCATTAAAGCTCAGCAGTTCACTCTAGAATAGAAGCTTCGATGGTCGATGTGCGCGTCAAACGTAAGATAAACTTGGATCGTGAAACAGTGTACTCATAATTATAAATTGCTTTTCAAGATGCTCTGCACTGGATGCTGGGCCAGCCTCGAGTAGCGATGAAATGGGGAGCTTTCGGAACAACCTACAGCAAGTGAACGTCGCGATGATCTAGCCTATTTTTGGAGTTTTTCCACTTTTTCTGTTACCTTATTCTCCTTCTGTTCCCTGCAATGCTCAAGTGACAAGCGTGTACTATTAATAATAGAGAATACGGAAAAATGATGAGCGTTGAGAATAGGTTTTTCAGTCAACTATCCGTCGACAGCGAGGACGGTAGGCAATCGTCAAAGGACTCGGTGGGTACCGTCATATTCAAAAATGCTCTATCCTTATGCATATGTTGCACACTTCTTATTTTTTCTTTGGCTAGTTTTTCTCAGTTCTTTTTCGTTTTAATTTCAATGTTTCTATTAATTTATTGTACATTATATATTTGCAAATATTATATTATGCTGAGCCATTCTTTTTTACTTATCATGTAGTACATACTATTTATCGGTTTACCGAGATCCAAATTATAACCTTTGGATAATTATAATAAAAAAGTATATTTACGTGACAAGGGAGGTAAAATAAGAATGGTCCCAGATCATACATAAATTATCACCCGAGCCGAAGGCTCAACAAACATACTTCACTTTTATATTTCACGCAAAATCTGTATTGGTCAATATATTTCCTTCATTGGATAATGTAGATAATTCTTAATTTATTTAGTGTTTAATAAATTTCTGTTTAACCAATTAAGGTCTTCCGAAAGTCAATTAAAAATTTAAATTTCTCGTTAAAATATAGCAGTCGAAAGAAAAGTATATTTGCTTAAAACTAAAAGTATATATGAAATATCGAATAACCAAGAAATACCTGTCTTTCGTTAGGTAAAGATCCATCATTTTATAATGTTCCAAGTTATATAACAATATCTGAATGAGAAAAGACTTTTCTAGGAGGAACTGAAATCGAGACTGAAATCACAACTTGTACAGCCAGTGCAGCGCTGTCACCATTTATGATTTGACATCTTTTTTCCAATTGTTTAACATCTGAATGTAGGGGTTGCGGACCAATACACTGAGAAAAATTGTTTGTAAAATTTATTAGAATTATAGTAAAAATTACTATAAATTATTGCAATGCGGCGACATAGAGGAGCTTGATAAATTTTTTTAATAATTTGCAAAAATTTAACAATTTTTAAATTAAATTATTATAAAAATTATAACTCCCATAATAAAAATTACTATGTAATACAGCAAATATGCCTAATTATAGAATTTAAAAGAATTTATATTAAATTTTATCCCATACATTACTATTTTTCCTATTAAATATATAAGTATTTACTATCGGATAGCAATTTTTGCTACATGATATTGTAAATTTACGCTAAGTTCTACGAAAATGTGGATGCTGCGCCACCGCAGCTCGTCAAAAGCTGGACATCCGCGCGATATGGCAACGCCGCTTTAACATTAGCCGAGTGACAAAACTCGCTCTGTGTTACTCGGCCACGTTTTTACTGTTTCGGGGAATGCATCGATTTTAGTTAATCATTAACTTATTAACGAAAAGTAAGTATACGTTTATCAATATTTTAAAAGTTAAAAGTTAAATGAATATATGAATGATTGAGTGATGTATGCTATTGTATTGTATTCTCAGTGTAATAATTCATATGCTTATTTCAAATATGCCGCCAAGTTGTATCCAAAAAGTACAAGTATACATGTAGGTGGCGATCACTGATTTTTCTAATTCGCAAGCGGACAGGCATGTCTCCGGTTAGTATATAAGAGCAAATGCTCTGAAACTCCGTAAGCGAAATAATATGTACATGCGTGCGTGATCATAAACGAGCGAATTATTATACTACAGCGTTTGTAATTAGGTTAGTTATGCGAGAAATGTGAGCGAAATAAAAATATCTTTAAGACGTCGGTAAATTGTGATTCAAAAGTGACGGACAAATAAGAAGGTCTTCAGAAGAAAGAAGTTAAATTATTTTTTCTACAATAAATGCAATATTGAAAATTTGTAAAATCTTGTTGTAAAAATTATAACACGAAGTTGTAAAATTTACAATATCGGATTGTAAAATTTACAAGCATTGTATTGTAAAATTTGTAGCATTCAAATTTTACAATATAATATAGTAACTTTTATTAAAACTGAGTATGTCGCCGCGTTACAATATTTTATAGCAATTTTTACTATATTTTTAATAAATTTTATAAAAAAATTTTCTCAGTGTAGTAGAAAATAAAGTACATATATAAATTCAAATATATCAAACTGTAGTAAAGTGTATAGAAATATATTTTTGTGCATTTTTCCCCCAAGCGCATAAGAATACATTTTTTGTGTTTAGTCCCAGATCTGTGTATTGGCCTCTCCGGTAAGACATTTACCACTATAACAAATCCAATTGTTGTTAGTCGCTAACTGGTATCGCGGATTTACAACACTTTTTTCAGTTATAGCGAATTTTTTAATAAAGTACATGTTCTTTGAGTTACAATTTCCACTTTTATTGTCAAAAGTTGAATTATTTGTAAGCAAAAACTTTAAATTTGGTTTTGAAGTTATTCTTGAAAGTGCTATGTATATTGACCGTGAAAAAGGAAAAAAGTGGATTTGGGAGGTATATACCAAGTTTGCTGAAAGTTTGACCTTGCACGATTTGTTAATCGTGATTACGTATCCTAATTTTAATAGAAATTGCCATTTTTTTTTATTTTGAGAGAAATTTCATTTTTTACTGATGTTAAATCAGAACAAGGTATTAAGATAACCATTGCGGTTTTATTGCCGCTTATAATTTCAACACTGATATAATAAGTCATTAATCTTTGAACAATGAATCGAGTGCTATTAAATAAACTGTCATGTAAATTAATATTTCGAAGAAGGGTAACTACAGCCTCTTCTTTTAATTGCAATTTATGAGGTGATAAACCATTAAGTGTTACAGTATTTAAAAATTCTAAAGGAAAAGTTGGTTATAAATTATTATTATCATTGTCAGTGCAAGAATCAATAATAACGTACTCTATATTGTATCTCCTTTAAAACCTTCGATAATATCTCCCTATTAATCATTTGTACATTTATGTTTGTTAGAGCCAATATTATAAACGTAAATATAGTCAAAATTTTCACCAAAAATATCTGCAATTATATCTTGGTTTAATAAAAAATTTTGTTTTGGAATTTCAATTGCACAATTTTACATTTCAAAAATATTACAACTTTTTTCATTGCCGATATTTAACAATCATTATTTAAATTCCATTTCATTATTACATACTTTTCTTATAAAATTTTTCTCGTTTGATTAGATAGTATTTACATTTCACAATATCGTAAAACAAACCAATAAGTATTCAAAACAAATGTGTATTCTATACAGTGTATATACTTAAAAGATCTAAAAAAAAATCAACAACTTTTTAAAAGAAATTCAAATAGTGAATGAATAATATTTATATACTGCCATCTCGATCGAGATCTTAATTTCAAAATGTATATTACATTTTTAATCATCAAACTATTGAATTTTATTGAAAGCTGTAGGGTAGTTATTGTCGGATTCGCACAGGAAGTTGGCTTCGTATAAGACTACATGTTAACTGCGTAAAAATTGACTTACTAATTACTTTTTTCGAGTATACCCTAGGCCCAAAAAAATAAATTCAGCCTTCTGTGGTTTAACGTCGACCAATACTTTAAAGGATAATTCGATTACCAACAGTACTACCTCGATTTCAATTGTTTAAGTTTACAACTTTGGAATAAAAATGGGTTGAAAACTTTCTAAATACTATATAAAAGTAAGATTTTTTGGTCAATCACTTATCGTGGCTTGGCACGTGGAGCTTTCACGTTTCACGCCGCTGAAATGGACTACATGCGCGCGTCATCTTCGCCGCGTGAAGCTGCCATAGACACGTGCGTCTCGTGCCTCGTGGCATTTTGCTCCCGGCATGCTGAAACACACTCAGCCTCTCATGCGAACGAAGAATGCTTGATAGTCATAATTGCAGACGTAATAGAGTCCCGACCCTTGAGACCTTAACGCTGCTAAGTACCATTCTTTTTATTCCTTCTTTTTCACGTGTTATCTCATTCTGAGAAAAAAGTTTTGCAAAATTTATAAGAATTTCCAGTAAAAATTACTATACTGCATTAGAAGCCGGCCATAGACTGACGTTTTATACTTTTTACAGCTCAGTTCTTAAATTTTACCATCTTGGATTATAAATTTTCCTAAACTGTTAGTGGTTTCTGATTTGAAGCGTTCCGTCAGTTGAAAGAAAAATTTATTTCATATCTCCTAACGAGATACTTTATTGTAGTTACAGATGTTTGTTGTAACTGCGGTATAATCTCGCTTAATTTATCGCAAATGTCGGATTCATTTTAAACAGCTATACCTTGTACCCTATCGGTAAACATGCTAACATAATTCGCAGTTTATCGCTTATACCTACATTACTTACATATTTAATGCTCGCAGTTATTTAAAGATACTCGAAACTGTCTTATATAAAAAACACAGCCGAACCTATCCACTCGCGAATAAAAATAATCTTATCGCCACCTATTGGAACTCATTCTTACTCAAAGTCCGACATCCAGGTTAGCACACTCTTCCGATGAGAATGACGTACGCGGTGCAACTTTGAGGTTATGCAAACAACATCAGAATGTGAGAACTATTCCCATACTACTTCATGGTCTATGAAAAATTACTATTTTGGTTTATAAGATTTACTACATTTCTAGTCAAATTTATAAATAATATGATAAATTTTGTGATTAAGTCACATACATTTTATAAATAAGAAATTTTACCAGACGACCTAGTAATGTTATTACTATTCGACATGTAATTTTTATTATAATACACGAATAATAAAAATTGTGGCCGGCTTTCCAGTGCAGAATAGTAATTTTTACAGGAAACATTTTAATTTTTTAGAATATTTTTTTCTCGGTGCTCACATGTGCTTTTCAAACAGGTGCATTGTATGACTACTATACGTGCACAGATTTTGTACACGACGCATCTTACAATTTAACTTCAAAATTTAATAAATTTAATTCTTTATTTACGAGAAAAATTATAAATTAATAAAAAATTTTTCTCCACTCCAACCTCAAATACGCATGTTTGCATGCGATTTGCGGCTCTCGTGGAGAAAAATACGGTTTCACACTAGTGCGTAAGTGAATCTTTGCCTCGGGAGACTTTTCGGCCTCGCTTCGCTCGGCCTAAAAACGTCTCCCGACGCAAATAATTCACTTCCGCACCCGTATAAAAATGTACTATTTCTCCATCCCTCGGGCAAAAGTACGAGGTTTCGCCTTTTGTTTACGCTAGAAGAAGGAGCATTTTTAGCCACTGCATGTGCGTCATTTGTTTTAAATTCGAAAGCTCTGTCAGGAAGATTTTGAAAGTGTAACCCCTTTAAGTTCGGTTCAATTCTAATAGCTAATAGACATTCATCAAAGAAAGTCTATGTAGATAATTAGCGTCCTTTAAATAATTTATATACCACAAATGTGCAGGTTGTGTTTGTAGTCGTATGATTTTCGATTTATCCCGCTTATAACGCAATAGTACATTACTTTACAAGGGACGAACGACGATCATTCTGCCCGGCGCAGTGATTGGGCCCCGAGGCGAAGCCGAGGGGCCTAATTCGCCGGGCATGATTAGCGACGTTCGTCCCGTGTGAAGTATACTATTTTTCTTACTACCCGGCCGAAAATTTGTGATTAATTAACAATATTTAACACAAAATGTGCACACGAGCGGTATCAGTCTGCCTCGAGATCGATGACCATGCTTAACATGCAGCGCCATCTCTGTACAAAACTACTGTGGTATACAGATAAAATTTTCCTCCCTCCTATAATGTGTGTATAACGTCTCTGTCTGATAAGCTAACATTTACAACCCGAGCGAAGCGAGGGTTGTTGGTTAGCGGATGTTTAAAAGCCCTGAGCTAAAACAAACACCCTTTTTCAAAAATTTACTAACATTAATTCATTACACCCAGATTATTAATTTTTTAACAATAACATTACAGTATTAATTTTTTTTGTACAAGACTGAAAATCTAAAAGCGAGCACGTGTCCACGTTTTTGAGGTTACTACTTATACAGAGTGTATTGGCAATACTGGCATTTAAATTCGAGTTGGAAGCTTCCTCCTGCACAAATAGATGGCGCGCAAAAGCGGACGAATTTTCGCGTTTCGGTTTACATGCACAGGGAGGAACGGTAAATTTTCGGCCAGGGTAGTAAGAAAATAAAATTCAATCCCCTTGCTAGCTTTTTTAATTATCAAAAAGAATGCTAATCAACCGTACACTTAAATTAGAACATTATATTGAATGTTATTGAAAATGTAGAAATAAATACGAATACAGTAAATTGGTTAAAAAAATTTGCATTAAATATGAAAATTCTACATTTAAAGGCAATATTGTTAACAATTTTTGTTGTGAAATTATAAAAAATGATTGTAAGAAAGTTGAAATAAAATTTGTGTTTTAAAAACAAACAATTACATTTTTATTAATTATTTAATTTACAAATATTACGTTTATTTTGCTTGTTTATGTATTTTCGATGCCCGCCCCCAACCAGCAGCACTCGCTACGCTCGTGTTGCAATTGTTGGACGGGCATCAAACATATATAAACGAGCGATAGGTACAATAAAAAAATATAAGCAGAATATTCTAAACGAACCCGTGGCGAAAGTAAAAAGATGGCTGTGCAGAACAGCTGCCAGTTGAGGTCAGTTTAAAGGTTAGAAATTGATTATTTTACTATTTTCTAATCAATAATATAACCGTACTTTCGCCCGGGGATAGAGAAAAATACTATTTCTTACACGGGAGAAAAGTGAAACTCATGCACGGACGTGTATGACGTCCTACCACGTCCGTGCGGAAGTTCCATTTCTCTCCCTTGTAAGAAAATCTACTAATATTATAAATAATAAATAAAATATGTTCCCGGAAACTTATGTCATTGGATAGAAGGGCAAATTTTAAGAATATTTACCTTTATCATTTTGCGATTTGGTGGATAATTATCGAGTTATTGTGTATTGAAAATTACAATAATTGTCCAATCAGTGGCGAAGCCAAGGTCCGGTGGGCGGAGCATACCAGAGTAAACACTACTGCGTGGCTGCTGATTGGAGAGTGCCTCGCGTCTACTGAATGAATAATGATCAAAATTTTCAATTGATAATAACTCGGTAATTATCTATTTTATCACGAAATGCGCTAAATGGATAGAATTCTTAAAATTTACTTCACTATTCGGTGAGATAATTTTCCGGAAACATTTTTGAAACACCGTGTATACAAACAATTAAAAAAACTACTCTTTTAAATTAAATCAATTGTGTCTCCGCCCAGTACAATTACTACTGATTCTTTACGCTCAAAATATTTGAAACAAGAAGAATTGATTGTTTTAGATTGGAAAGATGAGTATTTAATTTAAATTAGTACATAAAATATATCTTTACGCATTACTTGTTCCAAATAAATTGAATATTCATGTTTAGAAAGACAATTTTCTTTTCTAGTTGTTCAATGTCCTATTATTTATTTATTTTTATTTTGAAACTGTTTATTCTATCGCACTGCTTCTATATTGAATCTATTTTTATTTATATGCATGCTATCTTAAAATTTCGAAAAGAGTAGAATTTAGAGAAAAATATTGAAAATCCTAGATGAATAAAATAATTCATGAACAAACCTTTTCCGCATTAAATATTTTAGTGATAATTACGTTAACGATTATTTGTATGCATCTTATATTTTTTTTTACAGGACACGCGGACTCATGTTGTGGTCGAGCTATTTGATACTGAACGTTCCTACGTCGAGGCCTTGCAAATACTAGTCAACGTAAGTACTTAAATATTTCACGTATTCTGCAATTAATTGATTGTTGGAAAATGATGTTTTGAACTTTTGAAGATGTAGATTGAAAGATGTGTGTTTGAAACTATTTTTCAAAATATCATTTTTTTCAGTTTGTCCCCTATACTGAAAAAAAAAATCAGCTAGTACTGCATAAAAGGGTCGAATTAGCTTGGTCGAGCCGACATAACCTCCAGGCGGCCGGGATGACGCCGATTGGCATCATGAATTATATACCAGTCAAAAATTGTATACAGGGGTTTTTGGGGTCGCTGAATACGAATATGCTATCGGAATTTCGGAATTCGGATTTCAAGGTGGCAGATTCAAGCGTTTATATCAAGTCCATTGGAATTTTTTTCTATGGAAAAAATTTTCAAAGTACGACTTATGGACTCTCAAAAATGCCGGCCGCCTGGAGGTTAAGAGAATGCCTATCTTAATTTCCATGCTCTACTATACCGACAATTCTCTATATACTCTGCTAGCATCTAAGGCAAATTTGATTTTTCAAATAATTTTAATTCTGATTGCAGCAAAACATTATTTACAATTCGTAGAATGCGCGTAGACTTCTTTTTTAGCTGATTTCAACTTCCATTGCTGAAAATACCGACTTATTTTTGAATTGGAATTGATATCAGCCAAAAAAGTCTACGCACATTCTACGAATTATAAATAATGTTTTGATGCAATCAGAAATGCCATAGTTGTTTTAAAATTATTTGAAAAATCAAATTTGCCTTAGATGATAGCAGAGAATATAGAGAATTGTGGGTATAGTAGAGCGCGGAAATTAAGATAGGCATCCCCTTAAATATCCTTTACAGTATCCAGGAAACACAGTGAAACTCGCTCTGTCTCACTCGTAGGTGCGAGCGCGCCAAAACCTAGCGAACTACTTATTTACTTTTACATTTAGCTAAATTTAACGTACACGTTCACAGACAATAGGGGGTATCCCCTCCGTCTTATCCATTCACCAACAACCTCCTCCCATGTAGGGGGGGGGGGGGGGTTTGGATCTAAAAATTTACAAAAAATCAATTTTTTTTATTGTATTTTTTTATTGTATACATTAAACTACAAAAAAATTAAAAATTTAAGAAGTTATAATAATTATTAAGTACAACAAAATTAATAAATTCGATTTTTTATTATTCTTATTAGGACATAATTACTAATAACGTATTTCTAAATTCTAGAATGACATCCAAATTGTTTGTAACAATACTGTTCAATAAGTGTCACTAGCAATATTTAATCTCATTTTGAATGTAGGCTGTTGCTATATTGCAAAATATTTTATACGTAGTAAATTTAACAAAAAAGAGTTAAACTTATTAAATATACTGAGAATATTGGTGATTGATTAGATTTTAAGACGTAGTAGGAATAAGATGTGGGTTAAGTTTTCAATTTATTTCCAAGAAAACTCATCATTTAAGTGGACTATGTTACTGAATAGAATATGTTCTTACTTGCAAGTACTTTCAATCTTGCCAAATATTAAAAAAGAAATTTTGGAGCAGATTAATCAATGTGTTCTGACTTGTAGGTATTTATAATAAAATTAACTATAAAACTGTTTTTTGGAAAATATGAAAATAAACACTTTGGTGTAACCTGTGGTGACCCACAGGTCACATCGGTGCATGAATTTTAATGGGATAGGGCTTAAATTGTTGGTATTTTATGTGATTCTGGGCTGAAGAATTGTAGGATTTGAAATTATTTGATCAAGTAGTTGAACAAGTTCTAACCATAATAAATTTATGAAATTTTATAAATATATTTTATAATATTTTTAACTACTTAATCTAATAACTTTAAATCTTACAATTCTTCAACTCAGAATAACATAAAATACCAACAATTTTAGCGCTGCCCCTTTAAAATTTATGCACCAATGTGACCCACAGGTTACACCAAAGCCTTTTTTTTTAAACAGGTACATCGGAGTATAAAATGACCTTATAAATACTTCTTTCTCGGCTCACCGGCGTAGAAATCGAAAAGATTGGCAAGATATTGCCAATGTATTGGACATATTGATTGCGCATATATTGCCAATACATTGGAAACACAATATCCAATTTATTGGCAATACTTCGGCAAAGCTACATCCGCCAATGCTTTGCCAATACGCTGCCAATATGTAAAAAAAAAATTTATTTAGCTATTGGAACTGTTTTACCAATATATTGGATATACTGATCGCCAATTTTACACATATTATTTATTGATTTATTATTTACATATTTTAAGTAAATACAAAACATCCCGTGTAAGAAAAAATTTACTTCTATCTGGATTTGAACCTACGCACTTCTGCTTTCTAGGCTAACGTTTAGCCAACTGAGCTATTTGATTGTTTTCGTTAAATAATTAGATTCAGGTTAAAACAGAATTATTAGACTTAACCTTCCAAATTTCGTTATATTTGGAATTTAGTCATTTAATACAAACAATCAAATAGCTCAGTTGGCTAAACGTTAGCCTAGAAAGCAGAAGTGCGTCGGTTCAAATCCAGATAGAAGTAAAATTTTTTTTACACGGGATGTTTTGTATTTACTTAAAATATGTAAATAATAAATCAATAAATAATATGTGTAAAATTGGCGATCGGTATATCCAATATATTGGTAAAACAGTTCTAATAGCTAAATAATTTTTTTTTACATATTGGCAGCATATGTGCAAAGCATTGGCGGATGTAGCTTTGCCGAAGTATTGCCAATAAATTGGATATTGTGTTTCCAATGTATTGGCAATATATGCGCAATCAATATGTCCAATAGCATTGGCAATATCTTGCCAATCTTTTCGATTTCTACGCGGCCATTTCGTAAATAATTGGTAAAATTTCAAGAATATTAGTAGAATAGTTATTTAATATTATGCTTTTTATTTTTTTGGCAAATAGAAAAAATCTATAGGTCCAAAGCCCCTTTAAAATAAAACAAAAATGTATCTGATAAATTTTGAGGTTTTTAGGTTAGAAAAATAGCGTAAAGAGAAGTACCCCCCGCCTTGTAGAATGAAAGCCCATTTTGTCATTTCGATGCAGATTCGTGACTGAATTTTCCCAATTAATCCAATATCTATGGAAGTAAAAAAAGTTCCGAGTATAATTCAAGGGGATGCACAAAGCGAGTTGCCCGGAGAAATAGAGTTACTTTAGGCTTGGACAATAGTCTCACTCCGCTACCGTTGCGGACAAAGTACTTATCGGCTTGAGTAGTTCGAGGGCGGCGCATTCACTGTTCCCAATGCTGATAAACGACTCTAACGACGGCGACCATAACATGCGCGCGTATGTGTGTTTGAGTACCAGTAACGTGTGTATGTATCACGTGCATGTTTAAGCGCCTGCGTACGTGAACGCATGCGTGCGTGCATGTACGTGCGCGAGTGTATGTGAGGACGGATGTTTAGGTGGATGAGTAATCTTCGTAGGTAGTATTATTCCTTTTTTAAAAAAGTGGTGGGTTTTGTTAAGAAGCTTTTAATCAGTCATTCTGATTGATTGCCAATATATGACCATATGATTGGTTGCCTGATTTTTATATTGGGTACGATTTTTCAATTTTGAATATTCAAAACTTTAAAATTATATTATAATTATGACGATTATTGATATCGTTTCTTTAAAAAGGCATCAAAATTTAAAAAATTAATCAAACCTACAAAACCGAAGAGCGCGCGCTAGATTTTGTTAGTTCTTCAATGCATGCACTGAATAAAAAGTTTAGTTGGATTAACAAATTCCCGCTGTTAAATGTATCCACTTTTTTTTCATTTTTATTTAGAAGATACAAGAATATAAAGTATAAGTTTATATCGATATGTCCACAAACTTTTTAAAAGAAAGTCAGAGATGCGCAATCCGTAATTCCTGAAGTTCAAAAATGCTCTCCTTTGTAAACGGCACCAAATCAAAAGGGAAAAACTGGAAGAAGAAAATTCGTGTATGTTGAGGCGGATCTTAGTACGAATATCTAGTCAGATTTCTGTCTGCAAACCCCCCGCTTTTTTCGACGATTTTTGACAAAAACGTCTGGGGTTTTATAAAAAAAGTTAATTAAAAAAAATAAAATAATAAGATTCTGAGATACATATAGTCACGCATCCACACACACACACATCTATAAATAAATTATCAAAAGATATAAAACGATTTAGAAATACTCAAAACAAACTTGCAACATTTTTTTAGACAAATGCTTTTTTTTAGTATATAAATATGCGAGTGTAAGAGGGGAAGAGCCGCCTTGAAATCAATTCGATTCGAGAGCGTATTTTTTTCAGTCAGGGCTATGCACGCGCCTGAGGTCATTGAGCGCCGCACCGATTAGGAATTATCGCGGTGTGCATTAACCAAGTGCCGCTTTTCACAGCCTCAATCTTTAATTATCGTTTCAGAAATACCTGCAGACGCTCAAGAGCCCGGAGAACATGCATCTTGTAGACGCCGCAATCGTTGACGAAATATTCTATCAGGTACAGTGAGCTTACTGGTACGATAATTAATCTGCCAATCGATTTCTCAGAAATTATTTGATTAAAGTTATTGATTCCTGATTCTTTAATTTTTTTTTATAAAAGCAAGAAAAAATTAAGTAAGAAATAAAAGAAGGAGAGCACATAAACTAACAGCTGTTTCTCTCTTTCGCGCAGATTCCGGCGATTCTCTGTCACCATGAGGTATTTCTGGAGGAATTACGCAAACGCTTGGAAACCTGGGAGCTGCGGCAAACAATTGGCGATGTTTTCCTCGAGGTGGTAAGGGTCGCGCCGTATTTTTTCTGCCTCTCCTTTCCTTATTTACCCGTTTGATTAACACAAGGAATAGTACTTTGAGAGCCCTTCTATCCTCCTGAACCCTTCCTTCTTAATTACTTAATCGATCACTGAAGCTCGAGCAGAGCCACAACAGTTTCGACAATGATGGGAAATTTCTTTCTTGCAGTTCACAAAACCCGTGGTCCTTGAAACCTACACTATGTTCCTCGACAATTGGAAGTCAGCGAAGAGAGCCATTAAGACTACTTGCCAGGCCAAGCCGGCTTTTGCCCGCTTCCTCGAGGTGGGTGCATTACGACTGTGCAATCGATCTTGCAAATGGAAATTTCAAACATCAAATTTTTTATGTTTTCCGCACAATCTCTACTACTTTACCGTATATATTTTTAATGTTAAAAGATTGCAATCTCTCCTTACTCATAAGGCCATGCGAAAACACATTCTCAAAAATTGGCTGCATTTAACATATAGGCTTTAATAGCTGCGCGTCAAAAAATTTACTTGTTATAACGGAAAAGTTTATGAATTTACTGTTCAGTTGAATGAAAGTTATTTATTATCAAATAATTCAGTTTTTCTTAGGATTAGTAACGTAGAAGAAACGTAGCAGTCCTGGTAGAAAAAGTTTAGTTAACCGTTCTACGAGCCAATGCCCAGTGAACCTGCTGAATTCATTACGCCTGATTTATAATTCTTCTCGTAAATAAAGATTTAAATTTATTATATTTTGAAGTTAAGTTGTAAGATGCGTCGTGTACAAAATCTGTGCACGTATAGTAGTCATACAATGCACCTGTTTGAAAAGCACATGTGAGCACCGACAAAAAATTGTTCTAAAAATTAAAAAGTTTCCTGTAAAAATTACTATTCTGCACTGGGAAGCCGGCCACAATTTTTATTATTCGTGTATTATAATAAAAATTACATGTCGAATCATAATAACATTACTAGGTCGTCTGGTAAAATTTCTTATTTATAAAATGTATGTGACTTAATCACAAAATTTATCATATTATTTATAAATTTGACTAGAAATGTAGTAAATCTTATAAACCAAAATAGTAATTTTTCATAGACCATGAAGTAGTATGGGAATAGTTCTCACATTCTGATGTTGTTTGCATAACCTCAAAGTAGCACCGCGTACGTCATTCTCATTGGAAGAGTGTGCTAACCAGGATGTCAGACTTTGAGTAAGAATGAGTTCCAATAGATGGTCACAAGATTATTTTTATTCATATATAAGAAATATTTAAGTATCTTTAAGTAACTGCGAGCATTAATATGTACACAGAGAGAAATGTTGTAGTAAGAATTACTATATTCCGTAGGAACAATGGGACATACTCGATCTATAACGTTTTTTACTATAAAACATGCTAAAAATTCCTATGTACAAAGCAAAAATTTCTATTTATATAGTAGAAATTGCTATGTACATAGGAATTTTTAGTATTTTTTATAGTAAAAATTTCATAAGCTGAGTATATCCCACTGTTCCTACGGAACATAGTAATTTTTACTATAACATTTCTCTCCGTGTAGGTAATGTATGTATAGGCAACAGACACATGAAATAAATTTTTTTTACACACGGCGCGTAAAACACTGTACGCTTTGCGGGCGAAAAACAGAATGCGCAATTTACGCCCCGCGTGTAAAAAAATAGTATATGCACCATTGGAGTAAGTAAAGAAGGGATTCTTCTCTCGACTTCGGCTCGGGCGACAATTTACATGCGATTTGGGACATTCCTTACTTTTACTCCCTAGGTGCATCTACTATTATTTTAACTGACGGAACACTTCAAATCAGAAATCACTAACAGTCTCGGTTGCTCAAAATCATTTACCAACCATTGATGAATAGGCCATTTTAGTTGGTTTATTTTCTACCAGGGAACATGCCACAGTAATGGAAGGTTAGAGATTCAGCTACATTTGGAAGAAAAACATCAACACTATTTCTTCGTCTCTAGCGCGCTTACCTGCGTTCCGTGTGATGTTGTCAGCTTTCCTAACTGTACGAGTCACATATGAAACTAACTTTTAAATTCTGTGCTTGAACTTGGCAGTTAGGAGCTAACTGTCATAAATAATATCTATCAGTACAGTAAATTTTAAAAAATTCTGCATGGTGAATCCTTTTGCGGTAGTACTATCCTAAATCCGAGGAAAAGAAAGGAAAAAACGCGAAAATTGATCAAGTCCGTGACGGCTTGGAATTAAAGACCCAGGGGCACTTTGCAGACGATGGAGCGGGAGCACAAGGGCAAACTCGGTCTGGACCAGCTACTGATCAAGCCAGTGCAGAAGATACCCCGTTACGAGCTTCTTATCCAGCGACTGCTCAAGCACACGGATCCCTCGCATCCGGATTACGAGCTACTCACAACCGCGCTCAAGGAGGTCCACGAGCTCGTAGTCAAGATCAACTGCACGGAGAGGGAGTCGCTCGAGTGGGAACAACAGCAAACCACGCTTAAGGAGGTACAGTCGCTCGTTGAGGGACTTGCCGGCATCGTTACCAATGACAGGTGAGTCGGACGCTCGATCATTGCACGCCTCGCGATGTTTTGCGTGTCTAATTACTCCATCCTTTTTTGCACTCGAAACTCACTTCACTAATTGCGCTGTATGCAATTTATTTGCTTTTGCTTATGTACCAAATGAAGAAATTAACCTCTGAAGGTGTCTATAAGCAAAAGTAGATGATAATTTTATTAAATTATCGATTTGCACTTCTTAAGAATGGGATAAGAGACTTGGTTTTTCTTTTAGGGCTTTTATACGACACGACTTAGTCAGCATCGCATCAAACCAAGGCACACGAAAAGAACGAGGACTTTTCTTGTTCTCCGATCTACTTGTTATCACTAGCATTAAACGACGAAGTGGGACCATTAGAAAGCCATCTACGTAAGTAATTAATCTTTTCAATTTAGCTGTTAATTTCAATTAAATTATATAACATGCAAAAAAGTACTTATTTTTAAACGTCAATTTTGTCAAAAATGTAAATATAATATTATAAAAATAATAGAAATAATAAGTTTAAATATGTAAAAATGAAATTTCCCATTCTTATAATATTAATAATTGTATGATGCGTTATTTCAAAACTGTTTTTTATTTGCGAAACATTTATACAAAGATATTTTTATATTTTTATATGTCGAAATTCTGCAGTTTAGAATATACCGTTATATTATCGCTATCATTATATTCCATCATAGTCACTATCACTATCACTATAAACACTACTACTACAACTATTATTATTATTATTATTAATTACAGTAGCTCTTGTCCAAACAGTTTAGTTGGATTATTGGAAGCTAATAAATACAAAATGCTCATGAGGATTCCATTAGATGACTTAGAAGTTATGAAAGGTAATTGTTATAAAATTTAATTTTAAATATTAACGTAAAACTATTATTACAAAACGTTTACATTGTGCTCAAAATATAATAAAAAATATGAAACAAGACATTTTATCGACTAAAACGGGTTCAAGAGTTATAGAATTTTTTAATCCTTTTCTACGGAAACGGAAGCACATCGCGGTTCTGATGAAACCGTACCTTTTGTTCATTCTAAGAAACACAATTTCTAATAATTAAAAAAATCGTTTGAAAAATTTTCGCAGCCAAAGACGAGAACCTGAGGCGGATGGCTCGAGAAGTGGACCTCTTACGTGAGGACTGCACGATACTAAACCAATTGCAAGAACTTGCAGCGGCACTGCACGGCTCAAAACAACAACTGGAGGATCTTATCAAGGAAATGCTCAGTCAAACGCAAAAGCAGCTGGCTGAACGTAACGCCGCACACTCGCAATTGGCCTGTCTGGAACTCACTCTCAATACTCAGTAAGCTGTATATTATCAGTTATTAATAATATATGGGATATTTCACGTCGATTGAGAAGATCAAAGTTTTTATTTGCTTCAAATTTTTTAATAATTGTTTACAATTGCTTTCAAAATCCTACTAAAATATCTCAGATGAGAACTCACTTGAGAAATTTTGCCGAAAGTTTATAGCGGCGAAAATGATTCTAAAAGGTTCTAATAAGTGATTTTCCGATGTACCATGAGTATGATAACAGCAAAAGGCACACTGAAACATAAAAATATTTTGTATTTAAGGGATTATAGTGACAATGTAAATTTAATTTTAAAACTATCATAAGATTTTTAGTAGTGATTGAGTAGTGATTGAGGTAGGATTTTTAGTGAGGAATACAGATACAACTTTTCAGAGCCCCATATCTAAGCGGTCAAAAGATATCTTACTTTCAGATTTGCAGTTTTGAGGGTCTTTAATCCTCATAGAAAATTCCCAATTTAAGTTAAAAATATTTAATTAATTGTTATCGATCTAACCATGCATTCGAATTGTATACCTCAGTATGATTTTTCGCCTTCGGCTCGGATGCCAATTTACATGCAATCTGGGATCACTTTTCTCTTATCACGTAATGTATTATTTATGAATTATAACTGCAGGGAGCGAGGGAGGAGGAGGGGGCGCAAGAATAATGAGGTGAAATCTACGAATGACTTAAGAAAGGACCAAAGCGGTTACTGAGGGGGTACAGAGGGAGGGGGGTTCAGCTGAACATAATGTATGGATGATTCCACATCAACTTAAAACAAAATTTTTTATGCTCAATTTTTTTTCGCGAGTTCATTTTAGCACCAAAAGAACGATAAGATCAATACTGTAAAAAGTTATGACTCATATTTTAAAATTTTTTAAATGCACCGATATTATTAGTCTACATTTCAATAGCCGGATACGTATAAATATTTTGTTTCAAACTTGTGATAAACATGAAATTGAATTTCTTTTTTGTGCAAAAATACTAATCTTCTTTACTGAATGAATTGTATTGTTTTAGAGCTGGAATGGAGAATATTTCTGTGATGTTTGCAAAGCCGGATAAACGAGCAAGCTGGGAGGAAAGCTTTAATGAAGTCAAGCAAAAATTAGGTAAGTATGAGAAAAGAATTTATTGTACTAAAAAACCACAGACACTTTGATTATATGTAGCACTTCGGAATTTCCATATTACTTATGCACCAATATATATGAAAATATAAGATAGATTATTTAAATCACGGCGGCGGTGATATATTCTTATAATATAAAAAGGAAAGTGTTTATAAAAAGGGGGGAAAGGTAATGATTATAAATTGATTTTTTCAGCTGCTTCAATGGATCGAAGGCCAGTGCCGGAGTTCGTGGGTCCGTTGCCGATTCGTAAAACCCGGGCTGGTTTACAATTCACATGCGCTGCACCGACGCTCGCCAACGGCCAGGGTGCCCGCGACGTTTGGGTTTGTAATAGCGATGGATACGTCGGCCAGGTCTGCGTCCTAAGTTTGAGCCCCGAACCACCGCAGGTCACATCCTGTAACGGAGTATGCAACGCCAGAATTCTCTGCGTCGCTGGGATTCCCGCCTGCACCTCCGTGTAAGTTTCGCAGATTCTAAGTCCTAAAAATCTGCTAACAGTTAAGGGGCTCCGAAATTTAATTAAAAATTCAAATTTCGCGCCGTAATACGGCACATGAAAGTACAATTCATTTTCTTATACACGGAGAGAAACGTTCGAGGAAAAATTACTATACTCCATAGTAGGCGCGGGACAGACTCGAATTATAATGATAATTGCTACATATTTTGAAAGTTTTAACACAGACAATATTAAAGAATACTAAAAATGCTGTAAAAATTACTAGATTGCATAGTAAAAATTATAGATATAATAAACGATATACGATCTTGGAAATTTTAAACGAATTTATTGTAATTTTTTCTATAATTTATATTAAAATTTTGCTATACAGTATAGTAAAATCTAAAGCTTAGAAATATTATTATATGTCCTCACAAGTCTTACAATACAGAATAGTAAAAATTAAGTAACTCTGTATCGAAAATACAGATGTCGCGGTATGTCACGTGACCTGCACCTCCGATCTGCGGCGAGTTTACAATGGTCACGACTACGCTTTCTTTTCACTGTAATGTTTTTAGGTTACATTTTTAAATTTAGCGCCATTTAATCGTATAAGACAGAACTAGATGGCGTCTACCCCCGCTGTACAACTCGCAAGTGGACAGACATCTGATAAGGACGATTTGAATAATCTTCAACACTGTGAATTTGCGTTAGTATGTTGCGTAAAATATTATTCTCACGCGTCGATAAATAATCAGTTAGTGTAGGTGTAGGCAGGCTAAAATTATATTTGTAAGCGAGCGAATTTCCAATCGTAAAGTATATAATATACAATAAATAAGTACAAAATGTCAAAATCATAAAATCTTCGTAGGTTCCAAGTTTGAAAAGACCAGAAGGATTAAATAAAAAGGATACACAAGAGAATTCTCTAATTCTCTTTTTCCTAATCAGTTGCATGAAAAATTACTATTCTGTCACAGTAAAAATTGCTATACTGGCATAGTAAAAATTCCTATCCGGTATAGTAAAAATTACTATGTTGTATTGTAAATTTTCGTAAAATATATGTTAATTTTTATTGTATTTAAAAATTACTATACTGTAAAGTAATTTTTACTAGAATTCAAGTCTGTCCTCGGACTCCTAAAAAGTATAGTAATTTTTATTAAAATTTTTGTATTTTTTACTTAAACTTTTTTCTCCGTGTAACAAAGAGTACAAATGAAATATCGAAAAACCAAGAGATACTTGCCCTCCGTTATAGATAATGATTTATCATTTTTTAAAGTTCCAACTTCGTATAAAAATATCTTGATGAGAAAAGCTAAGCCACAGAACGTTCAGTTAAATTGTTGGATCTAGGGTATACTACAAAAAAAACTCTATTGCAACTCCTGCAATAACTACCCTTCAGATTTCAATAAAATCCAATAGTGTGATAACTGAAAATATAAGCAACATTTTGCAATTTAGAACATTTCGATTGGATACGCTTGACCGTTTAATGTCTTTGTACAAAAACTTTTTTTTCTAACACCGCCAAGTAGGTTAGAAATTGCGTTTTTCAAAATAATAAACAATAGGTAAGATCTCGGTCGAGATGGCAGTATATAAATATTATTCATTCACTATTTGAATTTCTATTAAAAAGTTGTGGATCATTTTATAACAATCTTTGATATATATTTACTATAGAATACCCAGTACTACGTTAACTGTTTTTTCGTCTGCTATATTGTGGCCCGAAATTTGAATTTTTAATTGACTTTCAGACCCTCTTAAAAGTGAAGCTTGAACTTTAAGTTGAATTTGAAGTTTGTTAATTTAAAAACAAATTCAAATATGAAGTATCATTATTTTCTACCATTTCCTTTTCATTATTTTACCTAAATTTTTCTTCAACAATCTAATAGAGGAATGTTTATTTTCTTGAAAATTTCTTTACTTAAGTCCCTGCACTCTTTATAGATCGAATTCCTGTGCACCTAATAGTGCCCTTAACAGTAAGAGTGGTGTTGGTTTGTCAGTTCAAAATACGGATACGAGTAGTGGAAATATTCATCTCGACAGGTACTTGCAAACATCGATCAATTTTGGTCGCTGCTATTTTTTTGAATAATTGCGCCTACAATAATCTAAATCTAATGCGGTGCTACTTTTGAAATAATGGGATGTGAAACAAATTAACATTTATTAATAAAAAGGAAACTAAAATTGCTAATTATTTACAATTCTAATACTTTTTTATTTTTAGATTCTATTGTGTGTGTCTTATAGGATATGTTTAAAAATAAATCTGTAGCTCTTCTTTTTATAGTTTAATATTTTTATTTGAAAAAATGTGCTTGAATCTTCAGAATTTTACTGTTAACAAGTCACAACAAGAAAATTGTTTAAACAGCTTAAAGATAGTTCTTTTCTTAGTACAAAAGGTGTGGGTTTGGTAGAACTATATCGGTTGAATTATCTAAAGAATCTTTCTATTCAAATATAGAAATATATTTTTGTAAGACGATTTTTTTACATCTTAAACTCATTATTATTTTGATAATTTCTTTATTATTTACTAATTATTTTTTGAATTTTTTTTTTTACAACTCAAAATGACGTACAATAAGAAATGCACTCAAAATATTTTAATATTTAATAAATTCGGTTTTTATTAAATTTTTATGTACTTATGAAATAGTGAAAAAAAGAAAAATTCATCATTTTTATTTTTTAATCTTCCTATATACTAATACGATGAAATTGTTCACATATCACGTTGCAAATACCTTTTTATTACTAATAAGGGACTTTTTTCATCTTCTATGCTATAAAATTCAACAGGTTCCATATATGCGCATCCATAATAATTCATTGCTATGTAAATCATCGAAAATGCGTGTAGACCCTTAACATTCATTGTTGAAAAACACATTGAGTTAAACATCATTGATACTAACAGGGTTCAATTCAATATTATTAATAACTATTATTTAACAAATACAAATTACTTCAAAATATCTGGTGTGTTGAACAAATTTACAGCTCGAGCTCCGACGATTCGGACTCGGACGACATTCCATGCGCGGATGCGGCAAGCGTCTCGATCGGCGGTGACGCATCGAGCCTCGAAAGCGGTGCCATCGACGGGGAATTTAACCAGCCCACTATGTGGTTAGGTACTGAAGATGGCTGCGTCCACGTATACAACTGCAGCGACAATATAAGAATAAAAAAAAATAAGGTCAAGTTACAGCACGGAAGTAGCGTACACTGTATTATGTAAGTACCTTAACTGCAACATTTTAAATTATACACGGTCCTTAAAAATTGTTTATCACTGGACAGAGGGGCAAATTTTAAAAATACTTAATACTTTTGAAATTTTATGACATAATTAATAATTATCAAGTTCTTGTACCACTTATGGATAATTATCCAAATTTTTAATTGATAATAACTCTAATTAATTATAACTATAACTAAATAATTAATTATGTCACAAAATGGTCAAAATTGTTCAAATTTATCCCTCTATACTGTGATATGACTTTTCGGTAACATTTTCTGAACACCGTGTATATGACACTGAATGAAACATTATTAGATTTAAGTAAAAATTCCCTTTTTTGTTGGCTATTATTGGAAAAAAAAAAAATAAAACCATTGTCAAAAGATTGTTGTCACATTAATAAAATCGTTTCTTAAATCAAATTATTTTACTTTTAATTTTCTAATTTAATGTTAGTTTGCAAAATAATGAACATTGTTTTAAAGAATTATTTAATAAGTACTGTTATAATAAATTTTTCTACCTCAAAATGTCATCTTTAATGCCAATTTTCGGTCTCGTGCTATAAAATATCATATGAGACTAGTGCGAATGTGATTATTTAAGTCGTGCGACTTTTCACCCTCGCTTCGCTCGCGCGCAAAACATCACACAAATGAGTCTTTCAAAAACATCACATACTGAATCTTTCAAGTCTTGCATCTTCATCGAACGACATTTTAATTTTCTATAAAAAATTACTGTGTATATATATAAAACATTGATTTTATGTCAAATATTATAAGAAACAATTGATTTTTTTAGATATTTAGACAATAAAGTATTCGTATCATTGGCCAATGGTGATGTCACTGTATACTCAAGAGATCATTGTAAGTATATTTATACTTTTTAAGGTATATTAAAGAAGCTGGAATGCAAAATTATTTTCTTAATATTACGTAGAACTGGATGGGAAACGTTGAATTAAAAAAAAATTGTAACTCAAATAGATCGATGATTTTGGAAAATGCACAAATTATTATTTATACGTATTTCGAATAATTATTGTATAGTGTTATAAGGCTATCTGCACAATTCCAGAGTTTAATTTTACTTAAGTCACGAGCAATCCTCACGAATTAATTTTTATCGATTTGTGAAAATGCATCAAACGGATCGGAATAATTTTTTTTTCAAATATAATAACATCAGTTTGATAAAACGACTATTACTAAATGTGGCTTTTGAAAGAAGTAAAATAAAAAATAAAATAAGTAAAAGTGGATGAATTGACAGTGGGCGGTTGGAACACAGCGGAGCCGATGACACTGTCGGTTGGTACAGTGGCTTCACCTGTGAACCGAATGCTGCCGGTTTCGGGGAAACTGTGGTGTGCCAGCCACAACGCGGTGAAGATCCTCAACACGTACAATCTGGACGTCGAGCACACATTTAGCGTCAGCAGCGACAACAATAAGTCAATCTCGTGCATGGCCAGCTCTGGTGGTCTCGGCGTCTGGATATCGCTCCACAACAGCGCCGTGCTCAAGCTCTTCCACGCCGGAAGCTACGAGTGCCTCACGGATGTCAACATCGCGCCCGCAGTCACCAACATGCTTGCCAGTAAGTGTCGACTCCAGACCGCGTCTCAAACAAGTATCCTTCTCCGGAGGAGGCGTATCGGATGTCACTGTTTATTCAATTGTATAATTGAAAATCTAATGGACATTTCCCAATGATTTATCTTTAATTGTCTTATTTTTAAATATTTTCTTATCTCCCTAGATTTTTCTCAAATTTTTCACAATTCTTTTTTAAGGGGCTCCGAAAGTCAATGAAAAATTCTAATTTTGCGTCACAATATAGCAGAAAAAAGATAATTCATTTTTTCAGAACAAACAGTATTGACGGTATATCGAACAAACAAAAGATACCTTTAGCACCTTAAATGGTAAACTTTAAAAATTCAATTTTCAAAGCCTCTAAGTCGGCAAAATTAACTGTACAGTACTGTAAATACACAGAAAATCAAGATAATTTTCAAACTTATAAGATTAAAAAGTCTTTATTGCTTCAATATTTTGAACAAATTGTTTTCAATCCTGTTCATATGTATATAATTTCGTAAAATTAGTAAAAAATATTTTAAGTTTAAATAGTAAAGTGACTTTGCAAATGCATGAAAATGAAATATTATTTATTTAAATCTTTCATGGTTTAGACAATAAATATAATTAAAAAATTTTAGAATAAAATTTTGATATTACAACGTATTGTATAAAAAGTTGAAATTGGACATCGAAGGAAATTCAATTTCTTGATTTGAAGATGTTAAAAATAAATTAGAAAGAAGAAATGCTTCTTTGAACGTTGAGATTTATTTTAACGTAAATATTCCTCTCGTTGCAGATTGCGATGACATAATTAGGCAGCATAAAGCTGCGTGCTTGAGGGTTACTGCTCTATTGGCGTGTAACGAACTTTTATGGATTGGCACCAGTGCAGGTGTTCTTCTAACAGTGCCCATTCCTCACATAAAACCGTCCATGCAAAGAATGTCACAAGTACCCGTAGTTACAGGTATATATAATATCATTAATTATTATTATTATTGCACAAACATCTATAATTTAGTTTTATTCATTTATCGTCATTGAGTAAGGCTGATTTCAGTCTTGAGAATTTACTTTTATTAATTAATTTATTAATTTGCATAAAATTATACACGATAGAGAAAAAATATTTATGATCATTCACACATCGGGCAGAGGGATAAATTCTAAGACTTTTTTGTCTGTTGACATTTGGCGATCTGATGGATAATCATCTAGATATTGTAAATTTAAAATTACGATAATTGTCTAATCACCAGAGTGAGTGGAACCTACTTGACATATTGAGCGCTGATTCGAGAAAAAAGATTAATTAATTCAAGAATAAATTAGCAATTGAGCTTACTGTTCCCAAGGATAGATAGCTTAGCCTCTTTGTGGTTTCATAGGGGTGGATTTCGTCTTTAAAAACCGGATTCCACAAAAATAAGCGGTCGTGCCTATAAACACGGGATTAGTATTTTTTAGTGATCTATCTATCTGCAAAGTGCCATTTAAATCGGTGAATGACCGGAAATATTTTTTTCCACTGTGTACAATGGACACTATGAAGAAAGTAATAATTCTGAAACTAAATATCTATTAACGAATTCATTCAGGAATACCACACGGACACACGGGCCATGTAAGGTTCCTCACTTGCGTCGAGATCGCCAGTCCACCGAAAAATGAGCCGCGATCCAAGATCAGTCGCTACTCGCTCAAAGGAAGCAAGTCTCTAGTGGCCCAGCAGAGCAGCACTAGTAGTACCAGCAGCACCGGAAGTACCGCAAGTTGCACGACTGACCGAGGTCGACTCCTTGTAATATCAGGCGGCGATGGTTACGAAGATTTCCGAGGCCCTCAGGCTTCCGCTGAGCTTCAGGCTGGACGCGAAGATTCGACTAACCATTTATTGCTTTGGAAGGTTAGTCATTCAAGATCAGGCTGATATAACAATGTTAATATTTGCTTCCTCATATAGTGTTTCAATTATTTTATGTTATTTTTTGAAAATGTCTGTATGGATGAATGTTTGCCAGTGTGAATGAAGATCACAACAGAATTGCATGATTGTCATACGAGATTTTATCAGATTTTGCTGCGACAATCGAATGACAATTATGTGATCGATATGTGATCATCACTTGATAATCAAGTGAATCCCATGATTTTCAAGAAATAGTATTACGTAGCTAGCACTATATAATAAACATAGTGGCCCTGTATAATAAGAACATACTGTACATAATATTATTTTAAAATTTTTTATTGAAATTTACGATGTGTAAAATTGCTGATTTTCGTCCCGAAGGTCAAAGGTTCAAGTCCAGTCAAAGTTTTTTTCCAATAAAATATTTTTCAATTATAATTAAAAGTGAATATACGCTGTAAGCATAAATAGCATATAGCAATAATGAAATTAAAAGTTCGTATAAAAAGAGGAAAATACATATCACACGGAAAGTTGCAAACGAGTTGTAATCCGAGGAAATTGGAACCTTTTCGATTGAGAAAAATTTATTTCGCGATTTAGAGCGATAGAAATTAAAAATTGTTATGTTGAAAATAAAGGTTTTGATAAAGGTTTTGATAAAGCATTAGACATATTATAAATAAAGTCGATCGTCAGTTATTTTAAACTGCCAATAATGAGTAATCGATTTGACTGATTGCAGGTTTGATAGGGACTAAAGAAACTGGGTCCAGGGATGGATACCGGTGGTGAAATTGGTGACGCCAGCGCAATATTCGGCCATGGAACGCCGACGCGCTCGCGAAAATCGTTAGTACGCCAACAACAGCAGCAGTCGCCGCAACTCGATGATGATTTTAGGCGCCGAAGACGCAGGGCACTTCGCGACAGGAGGTCCACGCTGCAGTTGGCCCGAAGAGAGTATCACTCCTCGACGCGTTAAGGGAATTTAGCTTGTTGCTTTTCCTCATTCTTAGCGAAAACGATACGATTAGGGATGTGCGTTCAAGTTTTACCACATTCTTTTTATTTCGATAATAATTCAAGTGGTAAATGAAATTTTATAAGATGGCCATGTCGGATGTAGTTTAAGATAGTACTTTATAGTGTATCGGATATTCACCTACGGCAATTTGAGTACGGCAACCCCGCGTAGAAATGATACCTATGGCAAATATGTTGGCAATATATTGGTAGGTTCTAGTACCAATATATTAATAATACAATCTCCAATATGTTGGATTTATAGTGGCAAACGACAATATCCAATATATTACCAACATAGTACAAATATATATGTTTTAAATGATACGTTCTATTAGCGATATATCTCTAATATATTAACAATATAATCGAAAATTTAAAAAAAAAGAAAATTTTATAAAGAAAAAATGTTTACTTTTATCTGGATTCGAACCCACGAACTTCTGCTTGCTAGGCTAACGTTTAGACAACTGAGCTATTTAATTGTTTTTGTCAAATGACTAAATTCCAAATATAACGAAATTTGGAAGGTTAGGTCTAATAATTCTAATGTTTTAACCTGAATCTAACTATTTAAGAAAAATAATCAAATAGCTCAGTCGGCTAAACGTTAGCCTAGAAAGCAGAAGCGCGTGGGTTCGAATCCAGACAGAAGTAAAAATTTTTTCTTTTATGAAATTTTTTTCTTATTTTTTTATCATATTGTTGATATATTAGCAATATATCGCTAACACGTACAATTTAAAACATGTATATTGGTACTATGTTGGTAATATATTGGATATGGTCGTTTGCCACTATAAATCCAACATATTGGCCATTGTATTATCAATATATTGGTACTAGAACCTACCAATATATTGCCAACATATTTTCCATAGGAATCATTTCTACGCGGGACTGTGAATGCTAAAATGCCATCTAATATCATCGCCGAAAATAGAGGAACGCTTTTTATTTTGCACGGAAATTCTCTGATCTACTAATTTTAATTACCTTGAATTTTTATAATGAATGTTTTACGAAAGTACTATACTACTCTGAACTACAGGAATTGTGTAAAAATTTATAACAATTGAATTTTGTTATGAAAACGAGGATTTTTTATAAAGTAGAAGCAAAAGAATTAAAACATGGATGCCGCCTCACCGAGTTCGATTACATTAAAATTAACAAAGATTTTTTGATTGCGGTAAGTAGTAGCTACAATAGGAGCGGAGTGAAGTGCAGAACTTTTGATTTACAGTAGCTAATGTAATAATAACATTGACACTTTCTAAAGCTGACATACGTAAAAATGTAAATGATATATTTAATATTAAAAATTGTATAACGATATGCCTTTTAATACGATTATTTGCTAAAGAATTTCCACGTTAAATATTAAATTATTTAGCATTTTAAACCAAAAATTAATCTTTGAATGGTAATGTTAATGAAAAGTGTAGATAACAAGAATGTACCATAGAAACTTGAAAAATTATTAAGATTCGATTAAGAAAATGTTTCAAACATTCGTTAGTTTTGGTTTTTTGCCAAATGTTATTTTCGTTATTAAGGGATTCTGAAAGTCAACTACGGTATCCGTTACCTAAGACCTTCTAGAAAAAACATTTTAATAAAAAAATAAAATTATAAAATAATTGTTTTATAAGAATATAATTGAAGCGTTTGTACTTAAAGATGCATATTTCTTGCGTAAACTTCCAAACAATTGGAGGTTACTTTTTGATAATTAATTATTTCATAATTTTGGCATGGCAAACCTCTAGACAATTCTTTAAGAAGTAAAATTTTAAATTATTTTTTTTCAGTTCTTATAAACTAAATCTTTTCAACGCATTTGATGTTTCACATAATGAAATGTTACTTAAGTGCATTAAGGTGTTTTTTTAAAAATTCAAATTTTGCGCCGTAATGTAGCAGATAAAAAACAATTAATTTGTTTACAACAAAGAGTATAAATAAAATATCAAAAAACCAAGAGATACTTGCTACTACTATAAACAAATTGTTTTTTCGGCTGCTTTATTCTGGCGCCAAATTTAAATTGTTAATTGACTTCGGACCCCCTTAATTAGAATATATTATTGTGCTAAACTTTATTTTTTACTTTCTTGAATCTGTCATGAAAATCCTTATCATTTAAAAAGTAGATGATTCTAAAGAATGGCAAACGTTTTCTTCGTATGGAATTAATGTTGATTCAAGAAATTATTTTTTTAAAGTACCTGAAAGGATTTTTGTACTATGCCGAGCTTAAACGCAAATATGAAGAAAACACGAAATGTTTTTCGTGTATATTTTTAACTGATATAACATAAGCCTAAATTGTGAATCGAAAAAATATGCTATGCTACTATAACATGCCGTACTCTTTACAGTGCGAATAAGTGCCAAAATTTGTCTATCTCTATGTAAATAATTCGATATTTTTGCTAGATAGCATGATAAGCTGTTGAGAAAAGAAAGAAAGAAGCAAAACACATGTTTTTCTCTTTAATTTATTCACTGATTCAAGTTCACATAAAGGGATTACCTTGAAACTGAATATTGTAAATAATTATGATAGGAAACTACTAAAATTTTTCGTTTATCCACGTTCAACTTATATTTTCAAAATAAAATAGCATAAATTGTGCATAAAATATTAAAGTTGTGTAAAGCTGAAGCTCAAACGTTGAAGTAAAAAAAATGAATTAAATGTAAAGCATGCAAACGTAGATATAATTACACATTTACACGATATGCTTAAAGTGTGTACAAAAGTAATTGATATTTACTAAAACATGATTTTTAGTACTTTTTTATCGATTTTGAATCGACATGTAGGTAAAGAATTTTTTTTAATGTTTATTTTCGAACAGAAACATATTTTACTTAATCAGACTATTTGCAGTCTATTGACAATTTCGAGTTTATTATTGGAAAATATTACTTGAGTGAATTTTTTTAAACAAGTCTTGTGAGTAATGCTAAGCTCAAATTTACCTGTACTTAAAAATGGCATCTCGTTAAAAATAATAAAAAATTCTTTTTTATTATTTTTTTAAAAATTGAATGTTACTTAATATTCTTTCATTAAAACTCTGCGCTTTTTGTGAAATGTACTTAAATTGTCCAAATAAAACCTAATTTACATACTATTCTTTTGTGTATTATGGTACAAATAAGAATTAATTGTTCTATTAAAAAACAAACTCAACAAGTTTCTATCATTACGTACCTTGGTAGAAAACAAATAAATCCAGTAAAGTATAAGAGTGTTCGAAGGTCAATTTAAACATTCAAACTTCTCGGTATAATAAAGCAGATAAAAAAAATAATATATTTGCTTATAACAAAGAATAAAAAGGAAATATCAAAAAACCGACAGATATTTGTCCTCCGTTAGGTAACGATCTATTCTTTTATAAACATCCACGTTCATATAACAATATCTCGACGAGAAGAACTCGAATAATGTAAAAAAAATATATTATTCAAGATTTTCTTATTAACTAATTAATCTTATATCTTATAATCTTATATCTATATAGATTATAAGATATAATATTATAAGATATAATATTATATCTTATAATCTTATTAACTAATCTTATTAACTCTTGGTTGCTCAACATTTCATTTTGTACTCTTTGTTATAAGCAAATTAATTGCTTTTTCGTCTGCTGTATTACGGTTCGAAATTTGAATTTAATTGCCTTTCGGAACCTCTTAAAGAAGAAATAAGTAGTTTTATTAAATAATAATTAAGACTATTTTGGCTAGTAGTTCATGAAAAAAATTTTGAATCTTAAAGATAACTTATAATGAAAACTTTGATTTTCAATAGTTATTTATATTTCTAAGAGAATATTCAATTTCTACCAGGGTATTAGATTTGAAAATATAGAAATGGCTCGTCAAAATTGATTACTTGTACGAAGTATTTAATAATGTCTGATATTTGAAAAATCTAATTATCTGTCAGTATAACATTGAAAAATAAAAAACAAAATAATAAATTTTCCATGGGCTTGATTAGAAGAGAATTTTTTATTTTACATTATCCGAATTGTGTTTTTAGCCAGTTACGTATATATTATTCAATACAAGAAACAATTTTGGTTACATCTCATTGTCAATTGCTGTGAAATATGTAACATACCATAATGGTATTTTCCACGTGTGTGTGATGTGAGCGTATATTCAAATGTAAAAATGAGCAAATTGTGGCAAATTATTTATTATAAAGCGTTGCATGTTTTCGTGATACGAAGAAAAATTGTGGTATTTGTAGATTTAAATAAATCAATGCTATATATTCACTATATTTTTAGGATTTATTATTTAAACGAACTAAAATAACTCGTTCCTGCAAGCCTAATCCTATTACAAAAAAAGTTAAAAACTTTGTAAGCATTTTGATGTCCAGTATCATTTGCATTGATACGTGAGAATTAGCTCATTGGTGTTAAAGATACTAGATCGATTATACCGGTTTTAGCTATTCTCAGAAAGTTTGAAAATTGTCTTTGTGGACAAAGATATAGACTAGTATAATGTGCATGTTTTCAACATCCATTTAGGAAACGCATATGCGGCCATGTCATAATTCCGTCCAGCAGATTAGCAGCCGAAGCGCCGAGAACTTTTTATTACTCTCAACTGTAATAAAGAGGGTCCGCTCGCACGCTCGTTAGTCCGTTTTTTTTCGCAAGACGCGAGTCTGACCGTGTCACATGCTCGATCTCAGCCATCTTTTACCCGGAATTTCGTGGGAGTAACGCTCCCTTCCTCTGCGATTTTCCAGGGAATATAGGGTGGCTCTTCGGCCTCTCGTCCGATCTGCATGCGGCTCCGCCAAGTAAACGCGATATTTATATTTGCATATTTCTTGTTTTATTTCTATTGAATAAACTGTATTTTAAGGTAACTCTATAGTTTTTTACTATTTCTCAATTCTTATAAATAATTGATAGATATATTCACGAATATATACGGAATATAATGAAATAAAATTGGAGATCAGTTATCGTGGAAAAATAATAAATAATAATATTGAAAGTTGGGGTACTCAACAGTATCTCTTATGAGAATATTACTCATACAGACAGGAAATGAAAGAAATTTTTATTCTTAACGATCCCTGACAAAATAGCAAAACTGTGTTTTAATAAATAAATTTCCTAGCTTTCGAAAAATATTAAAATTATTGTGCATTACCGTGTAAAATAAAAAGATATTAATTATTAAAGTCAGCAAAATCTTGTTTCGATGGTTAGTTTTTGAAGTCAGTAGAAATGGCGCGAATATCGCACTGTTTGAATTACGCCGGCAACAACCATGAATACACGTTGTGGTTATTAAAATTATATAAAAATCTTTTGCGAAATTATTTTTTTTTATAATCGAATAAAAATAATAAAATTAGACTTAATTATTAACTAGTTAACAATATGAAAAGTAAATAATAAATAGCAAAACATAACATAACGACCTCTGTCGGGTATGCTAAGAATGAGGTGAGAGAAAAGGAGAGAGACATTACACTGTTGCCACGTATTAATAACAGCATCGAATCGCAGTCAAATTAACAACTTAAAATTTTTTTAATAACGCTTTATACGAACAAATTAGTACTAAATAATATGTCAGATTATGCTAAAAATATAAAAAAATTTTTTAATACGTTTTGTATGCCAACAAAGAATTTTAAAGAAAAGTTATTTTTGTACCTATACTGACTAGAGAGTACCGATAGAGCTACCTTAAAGTTATTTTGACATACACATTCTGAGAAATCTGCTAAGCCCTATAGAGCAGACGTCCTCAGGTTCGAGCAGCCACTCGTCATACACCCTGCGCCTACCACTTATCAATCTGGCACAGTGACACAAGAGGTGCATGGAGTTTTCTAACCATCACCACAACGTCTGCATATATTTTCAGTATCCAGACCTATCCTATTTCTAAAATCTGGCAGGTCACAGAGGCCAGTCTGCCACTCTACTACCATTCTAATATCCTTCTTGGGGAAATTTATCATCTCACTCGCCCACCTTACCGGGACAAACCCTGCGATAAACGCTTTAGTATGTCTGCTTTCACGGCTCCTCTTCCATTCATTATGCTGCTTCTCTCTTATCCAAGTTACCCATTTTAGCTTAACCACGCATCTCCTCGCCAGGTTGTCGAGTAATGTCTTATATGCAAGAACCTCAGATGAGGTGACTGTTACCTTAATAAGAGCTGCAGTGGCAGCCCTGCTGTCAAAGTGTATGACAACCTTTCGGTTTGTCCACTCCTCCTCCAGTATAGTCTTCACGCATCCCGTAATGGCATTCACTTCTGTTTCAAAGGCCGTGACATAGGGCTCCAGTGAGAGTACGATTTTTCTGTTGCTCCCCTCTAGCCCCGCTGCCGCACCTACTCCTAATTCGTTTTTCGAACTATCCATAAACCAGTTATAACATGACTGGTTTTCCTCCAACTGTTGGTGAGTGCTAGCAACCTTAAAGTTTCTTTTGAATCTGCCAGCGTACTTTCACATTGTCCCGTAATCAGGATTACATTATCTGCATCCCTGGTAGAAAACTTAGCTTCCGAGTTATCTCGGATAGTTTTTGTATCTCTTTATAAAAGGTCTAAAATTTATATAGGAAGAAAATATTATTTACTAAATAGACGTTTATTTGATTCTTTAACAATAAACATAAAATTATTTATGTTTAACATGAAAATTGTTGCGAGATGTTGTGTTTATGAGGTTAGGTACTAATGTACTATGCAGTAGAATGTACATGTATAGATGTAGAACATGGTAGTGTTAGTATAGTCAAAACGCCTGATCAGCCTACACGTTTTCTCCAATGTTTTAATACGTTTCTCCATAAACCGTTTTTAAGTGATAGCAAGAATATTAGGGTTTATTTTTTAGTACTCAACTAATTTAGAAATGTTAGTGTAATCCTAGTTATATTATAAAAAACTTTATAAAATATTTTAAGTAATTTTGTCATCATTGCATAACCTCTAAAATGAGTGCAAAAAGAAATGTTTCATTTAAGACTTATCATCAAACGAAAAAGCAAAAATTAATGGACAATTTAATACATGAATTTGAAACAATGAAGAAAATATTGAGGAAAAGTGATATAAGTGATAGTGAACAAACTGAATCATCGGAGGAACAATTTTTTGAAAACTGAATAGTACTTCAAATAGTTGTAATAAAGAAATATTAAACAAAAGCCCTCAATCCACGATTTCTCAAAATTATAATCTTAGATAGTATCAACAGGACACCTCAGACTTATTAGGATAAACTTCTAAAGATCATGAAAGATTCTGCTTTTCCATCATTACCAAGATGTATTAAAACTCGATCAATTGAAGAGTTTTACCATTTTGGAATTAAAAAAAAATTAGAAAAAATAGTGAAAGTAGAATGGCATCCGTCTAACTTAATCAAGTTAGTTGCTAACATAGATGGCTTTTCACCCTTTATTGCTAGTAATTTTTATCATTTGCCCTATTCTAATAAAGTGAACATAAAGGATAACAAGTATTATAAGCCATTCAGTGCTTCAGCTTATACTGGTAACGGTAAACCTAAAAACTCATCAGACTATTTATACAAATTTGTAAGTGAAATAAATGATTTACTGCATCATGGACTTCTATTTAAATCCAGCATTATGAAGTAAAAATAAAATTCTTTTGTGATTTGATACACCAGCAAGATCATTTTTGAAGCGCATAGTTAGTCACGTAGGATTTCATGACTGTGAGAGATGTTGGATAGTTGGCAAAATAGTGAGTGGCGTCAGTGTGTTCTTAGGTGTTGATAATTCAAAGAGGACTGATAATGACTTACAAAATTTTATTGATACAAAAGGTCATACTGACGTGTCATCATCATACTAAGTATTATTGACCCTCCGTTGAACTTAATAATACAGTTTTAACCCACTAAAAGGATCTTCTAGTACTTATAACTGCAGCCTTCCAAGGATAAGGTACGTCTACGTCAACTAGACTATATGATCAAGAAAACACAAATATTGAATCTGAGCTTGGAATCGAGGATCAAGAAATATATGAAAAATCTAGAGATGAATCCACAAATAATGTGACTCAGGAAATTACAGAAAATTATGTCTCTTATTATTTTGCAAGAGGATAAGCATCCAAATAATGTAACGTACGTTAATCTTATCTATACTATATTTTTGTCAATATATTTTTGTTAATATTGTTATCATTCTAGTGCATAGAAATGGAATCATTAATTGATTCTGCGTGCTCAATTAGTAAGAGCTTCAACACTATATTAAAGAAATTTATCACTACAACAATTGGATCAGAATTTACAGCAGCTAGGAAGTCTCAAGATCCAGCAGAAACTTTTTAAGAACACTCCATTTTAACTTTTTGTTACTGACTTTATAGTTAACATTTATAACCTTTCAGTTGCAACGACTTCAGTGAGAAGGAAAAAGAATATTCAAATTTCTGAAAAGGAAATGATCAGTGCACTTAGTTCACTACTATGTAATATTACGCGATGGGAGTAGTTACACATAAAAAGTTTTGATTATCTAAATGTTAAAAATTTATGAATAAATAATAACTATTTGGATATGAAAATAATTTTATTTAAATGTTGTACAGATTTTATTGTTATACTGACTGGCTATAATAATATAATAATACCTCTCCTGTGGGTTGTAAGACCTTGACGATGGTGGAGGGGCTTAATGCCTGATGAACTGGGCTGCTCAACTTTGCACCGTCTGAGAGGAGCGTGTATGAGGATCCCCCTAAAACGTGCTCTCCCCCGTATGAATGCTGGATCCCCCTAAAAAAGGCTCTTCGTCAGGATGATAAGGATGCCCTTAAATAGTGCTCTCCGAATAAATGTGCGAGAATGAAGTGTCGTGAAGTGTGAAGTCTGCGGTAACACGCAGAAGGCCATGCCCCGTTTCCTCGGGAGGTAGAGGCTATGTTCATCAGGCAAACCAAGGAACAACCCTCGTGGTAGCACCCCGGGTGGGCTCCACGATACACTTACGCCACGTCACTACAGACTTACACAGTCGTTGTGACCCTTTTTGGCGCAGCTGTGTCCTCCTACCGTCCGTATCGGGGGGGGGGGGGGGGCGAACATTGGCGCGGCTCTAGAGGGTACAGGGGTAAAACCAGGATAGACACGGCTAGGCCGCCGGGTAGGACAGGGGCCCTGTTTACGGACAAGCCATTCGGATTGGCTGCCTATCAACCGGCGAAAAATCTCCTTCGGTCTAGTAATGCCGGGTGGCGCCCGGACAGGGCCTCGCTGGGCCAGTAGGGGGGGGACACCTCCACGGCCACTACAACGTTGCGGTGCCAGCCTGCTGCAAATTGGGCGGCGGAGGAATGATGATTTACAAGGAGGTCACTTCTATCATATGCACATACATATCTCTCACCCCAAGTCAAATTCATTCATAATGCTGAACGAAATAGTAAACGAGTACACCGTGTCCACTCCCTAACGAGCTCCCTAGCTCAAATAGTAACCTCGAACCGGCGTCTGGGCTGGTACAGACTACAGGCAACAACGTTGAGGGTGAGGAATGTAAGGTGTATAAGGGGGAACAGATAGAAGTCTGTCCGTCCACCAGTGTAGGAGGCCGGAAAGGGGGACTTGGTGAGCACCTCAACTGGCCTGACCGTAGCAACCGCTACCAAAAGGACTAGGGGAGAGTTGTCTTCAGACAACTCGACTCCCCGATAAATTAAAAAGGCAAGTGCGGATGGGATGGCATCGGCGGTGGGTTGCACAGCCGGCTTACAGTTAGGTAGTAGCCGGCCTACAGTCAGGTGGTGGCCAGCGAGATGAAGCTCGCGGTCATCCCGAAGGAAGTGAGTGCTGCATATCATCACTCTTTTGTAGCCGATCTCCGAGACGTTTGGACGTGGATCTCCGAGGCGTTTGCACGTGGATATTTTTTGTTTTGTTACATCAATTGCAAAAGGTAAGTAATTCAATTGAAGATTCTTATGCAAATGATTTGATATGTACGATTACGTATATCAAATCAATCAATGTAAACTAAATACAGATTCACGTTTAACTTTTAATTATATTTAATATGTCTAATTAACCTCTATTTTACGAACAATGTGCACGTGCTTTTCATATAAAAAATTTGAGAGAATTCATTTTTGTATTTTATTGTAATAATACTTTAGAATTTTTTTTTTAATTAATTTAAAATAATTAATTTTAATTAATTACTTTAATTAATATTTTATAAATATTTATGTATACACATTATTTTTTATTTTAGATATCAAAATGAACAGTGGAGTGGTACCTTATTCCTTAGATGAGGATTTTGACCAACTTCAAGATAAAGATAAAACTGTGTAAGATTTAGTATTTTTTTAAACGTTTATATTAAAAAATTTTGATCTAATTTTGTCTTATTTATTTTAATCTTATTTATTTGGTTGGTTTTGTTTGCTGCGTTGAAGCTCCCATTAAAGTTAAAACCTATGATTTATACAAATTTGGTCCGAGTAATGGAGAATCCAAAAAAGTGATGTGCCTCTTGTGGAAAAAATCATTAATAGATTGCTGTCTAAAATTATACCTAATCAGGTACTACTATTTTTAATATTAATTCTTTATACAGGGTGGGGAAAAAGTATGGAAACCCCTAGGTTTCCGTTAAGGCTTGGTAAAAAATAATATAACCAAGGTCAGACCTAATGTAACTTTCAACGAGGAGTTTGGTGGTGACTCTGGATTTGACATTGAACCTCACTTACAAGGCCATTTCAAGATCAGGTTTGTTTTAAACAGAAACCCCTATTTTTTACACCGAAAACGGAAAGAACGGAAAATTCTACGTTCGGATATGTATCGAAGTATGTACCATACTTTCCACATGGTTGACACACTGTGTTTTATTTGACCTTTGTTCGTCCTCTAGAGGTAATGCTGACCTCATACTTTGATACATATCCGAACGTAGTACTTTTCGTTCTTTCCGTTTCCGGTGTAAAAAACAGGGGTTTCTATTGAAAAAAACAAACCTCATCTTGAAATGACCTTGTAAATGAGGTTCAAGGTCAAATCCAGAGTCACCACCAAACTCCTCGTTAAAAGTTACATTAGGTCTGACCTTGGTTATTTTATTTTTGACCAAGCCTTGACGGAAACCTAAGAGTTTCCATACTTTTTCTCTACCCTGTATATGAAATTATTAATCCATTATAATTCTTACAGATTATTCACATAGATGGTGCACACTGTAAGGCGTTCAAATACCCAAAAATATTAGAACAGTCGTCGATTTTACCTTTAGAAATAATTATTCAAGAATCAACCACGATTTATTACCTAGGAATGCATAGTTCAATGGATCCTGTATCTCAACCGTCAAAATCAACAATGCGGACTTTGAAACCATCATCGATGCTGAAGGAAAGATATGTAAGTATTTATATATATACATTTAATATATATATATATTTAAATAAGTATATATATATATGTACTAATACATAGTAAATAAATATATAAATAAAATATAAGTGTTCAACAAATATATGTATAAAGTATAAGTGTATAAAATATATATAATATATATTTACTTTATTGTTTTGTTGTTTTTACTATATATACACTTTACATATATTATTATATAAAATTTAATTATAGTAAATACAACAAAACAACAATAAAGTATAGTATATTACGTAACAAGGGAGGTAAAATAGAAATGGTCCTAGATCGCACGTAAATTGACAAACGTGTGATCTGAGGCATTCTTTTTTACTTCCCTTGTTGCGTATACTATTTTTCGGTCTAGCGAGGACGAAATCGTAACCTTTTCGATCGGGCCCCGGGAGGAAAGGTTATGGTTTAATCCCGCCAGGCTGAAAATTATACAATACTATCTCCCTATATTATATAGTTATAAGGTCAAAACCTAAGATTATCCCGATCATCCCCCCTTCTCCACACCTCCTCATTCTTCTTTTCCTCTCCTCATTTTTTTCATTAATTTATGTTATATTTATTATTTTAATGATGTCTTTTCATATTTTTAAAAAATATTTTTGCTCTTCTTCAACTATCCTCCTGCCCTCTCCTCAGTGATATTCCTCAACCCATCCTCAGTAACATCCTCATTATTGAACCCCTCCTCAGCATCACCTCAATTTGTAAGAAATTGTAATTTTAGCTTCAAAAAATGTGGATAAATAATTTACAATAAATTTCTTAATCGTATAGCGATACAGTCTACGGTATATTGAATCATTAACATAGCAAAAAAAGATAATAATGAAAATAAAATCAATTATATCGCCAAAGCAAATGGGTAAATGAAGTTTTGTATCGTATATACAGGTAAAGAAAAGGTAAAAAATTATTTTCTAGAAATCGACTCAAAAATAAATAAATTCAATGATATCGGTAAAGTAAAAGAGTAGATTAATGGGAAAAAGTGAAAATTGAAAAATGACTCAAAAAGTAAACAGATTTAAGTGTATCGCTAAAGCAAAGGAGTATAAACAAAGACGGAAAAGAAATGGGTGGTTTGTATAACATAATAATAAAAATTATAAAGAAATTTTAACTGCTGTAGAAAAATGTTCAATTGATTTATCTGATTATAATGAAATATTTGGAGCAAAAGAAGTTCTTGCATCAAGAGATTTTCGACATGTGTTACTAATTGTTCCGTCTGGGAATCGAGTTACTGAGAGTTATTGGGAATTATAAAAAATAGGTATATTGCAACAAAATTTTAAATGTATGTCATTAAAGCCAAATAAAAAAAATTCGGAAAATGATATGGAATTTAAATTTTGGCTTTTAAATATAGGCAATGGCAGTTTTTGACCAAAATATGATCGAGAAACTAAAGTAACAAAAATCCCAAAATCAATTATATCAAACAAAAATATTATAGATAAAATTTTTGGATACTTAAAGTTATGAAAAATCGAAATTGTTATGAAAGTGTAATTTTAGCTTTAAAATCGTATACCGATACAATCGTATACCGATACAGTCTACGAAATCTTTAATCATTGACATAGCAGAAAATGATAATAATGAGCATTTAGTAAATATAATTCTAACAGAATTTTAAAACTCGTTAACTCCGAATGAATTACATCAAAGTAAATTAAAAATAAAAAATGACGCAATTATCGTGTTGCTGAAAACTTTAAATTGAAATAATAGATTTAAAATAATATAATGTTTATAAAAAACTATTTTCTGGAATTTAACTGATAAAATCCGGAATAGTACATTACAGTACAAGAGACGAAAGCTGAAATTTCAACGTTCGTCTCATGTACCGTATACTATTTTTCTTTATACCCGGTCGAAAGTACGCTAAGTTTCGATTCAAAATTTGTATTTGAAAAAAATTATTTTTTGTTAGCTCGAGTAAATTTATTTCGATGCCCGCCCCGACATTTGCGGCACGAGCGCAGCTCGTGCCGCAAATGTCGGGGCGGGCATCGAAACAATCAAGAGTATAATCTCATTACATAGAATGATAAAAAATAATAGATAACTATTTTTCCGTTTTTCATTCAAACTTTTACTAACAAAGATATAAATGATTAATAACAGTGATGTAAATATGGCGTACTATATCTATATTGTGCACAATTGTGGCGTCACTCAGATTTTTGAAACGCGCTATATTTGCAAAATATAAACAAAACCTCAACCGCGCTATCTTTCAAATCATAAACAAAACCTCCAAAATGTTTATTTTAACAAAATCTACAGTTGCCTAGCTACCAGCTCAAAGGCATGCGTGGCGAAAACTGCTATCAGTGGCGAAAGCTTGACTATACAGGGTGTTCGAAATGTTCCGGACCCCCCACTTATAACATAAAGTAAGCATTTTGGAAAAAAATGTTAAATACAAAAGTTGTTAAGTTTTGAAGGTTGAACTAAATGATGACCTTGGATTTGTTATTGGTTATCATTTTCAAGGTCATTTAAAGGTCATCTTCCGTTTTTTAAATAGGGACCCCTATTTTTTATTTCAGATTCTGAAAGAGCACAAAATTTTACATCTGGATATGTACCCACGTTATGGCTCAAAATGACCTACAGAGGTCATTTAGTGGTTAAATGATTATTTAGTAGCAGAAAGCCAAGAAATCCCGATTATTAAGAACTTTGAGCGTATCTGACCAATACTAAAGTAATTTGATTTTGCAAGACAAACTTTATGGTGGCGTTAAATTGACATTGCCCTTGATTTTCAAGGTCATTTGAAGGTTAACTTTAGTTTTCCAAATTAAGCCTCCTAGTTGTAATTCTCCATTTTCACCAGCGCTAAATTCTGCATTAGGATTGTAGAAGGTGTAATTGACACTGGCGTAAAATAAGCCTTAGGCCAGACAACTACATACCTCGGGGGGGAAAATGATAAATAAAAAAATGTCTAATCAAAATAAGCCTTATTGCTCAGGCACGGGAGGTACAACTAATTAAGGTAACATCATGGGTGATCCAGCCAACTAAGGCAAGACCATCGGCGGCCCAGCCTACTAAGACAAGAACACTAGCGGCCCAGTCAGCTAAGGCAGGACTATCGGCGGCCCAGCTAACTAAATCAAGACAGTGGACTATTCGCCCAAACTGAATTTTTTTAAAATGTCGTTTACAGGAACTTTTTACAACAACTGTTCAAATTGTTGCCCATTAACAGTTTGGCAATGTGCTAACCGATTGTAAAAGGCTGCAACAACATTTCGCAAGATTTGCTGAGGTATCAAGTCTGTTTCATCAGTGATTCTTTGGCGTAATTCATCCAAGTCACGTGGTTTTATAACATAAACTTTATCCTTCAAGTATCCCCAAAGGAAGTAATCAAGAGGCGTTAGGTCTGGGGACCGAGGTGGCCATTCAATTGTACCTCTCCGCCCAATCCATCTATTATGAAATGTTGCATCTAAATATCGGCGAACATGAATACCGTGTAACAATCGGGTTTTCTATGGGGTAGGAGGAGGTGTCCCGGTTACCCCTGAACTCAATACGTTCAGGAGTACTACTCGCGAACAGGCTCAATACGCCTGTCACAACCCCTAGCTGTCACGCTCAATACGCGCACAACTCTCACACGAAAAGAGCTCAACGCGCTCGCAAACCCCTTTACGCGGTACTTTCAATAATAATACGGATTTTATTAAACGGAAATAAACGAACTCCACTTTGTTTACACTTAAAAAACTATTCTTAATATTTATTAATCTGAGGAAAATAGAAAATAATACAGAAAATAACTTCGCTTATATACTACGGATTTCGTTGAGCGAGCTCACTTAAAACTAACGCGGTAACTAATAAAACAAAACGCGAATCTTGACCTTATCGGTACGCGGAGAGTCCAACTATCACGCTCATTACGCGTGATAGTCTCCCCATTAGGTTGGAGCTCGGCTCAGTGCGCCGAGTGGACTGAATTCGACAGTCAGCTCCCGCTCGCTCCGAGTTGCTCGATCCGAGGCGCGCCCGGTGGGAGAAACTGTCACGGTGGGAACGGCGTCTCGCGGTGGGAGAGTATCACGAAGTGGGGACACTCGGGAGCGCACTTACTCTCCGGCCGTCGCGGTCACGCTAACGCAAGTATATCTTAAATATACGCGCGTTGCGTACCGACTTATATTCGTAACAAAGCTATTGCTCGCGCTTGCCGAGCAATACCTTTGTTACAACCGTAGTGTGCAGGAGCACCATCCTGTTGGAAGTAAATTTCGTCCAGATTTCCACCCGTTAAATTCGGTATAGCAGGTATAATTTGGTCTCGAAGCATGTTTTCATACATTGCAGCATTTAAATTACCTTCAATAAAGAAAGGGCCAAGTACTCTTCCATTAAATATGCCAGCCCAAACATTTACTTTTTCAGGATGTTGCGTGTGGTCCGCTCTCATCCAATGTGGATTGATGTTACTCCAGTATCGACAATTATGTCTGTTCACTGTTCCGCTTAACTCAAACGTGGCTTCATCAGAGAAAACAATGTTATTGAGGAGCAAAAAAAAACTCTACCCTTCTATCAAAATCATCTTCAGATAATTCCTGTACCAACTTTAATTTGAAAGGATGCCATTTGTTGAGTTTCAAAATTTTGTGCACAGATGCAGCACCCATTTCATGCTGTTGTGCACAACGTCTGATGCTGCAATGGGGGTCCTCAATAAATGATTGTAATACGTCTAAGCTTTTTTCATCATTAGACGATGATTTGGATCTACCTGATTTAGGACGATCTTTAATACCACCTGTCTCTTCAAAACGTCTAATTGTACGAATTACGGTACTTTTTGAAATAGGGTTGTTTTCTTCAACTCTGAATGTTTCGTTGAATAAACGCTGTACCTGTTTGTAACCTCTCTCTTGATCACCCCACCCTCGCGTCATCAACAAAGATATTCTTTCTCGTTCAGTAAGATGTGCCATTTTTCACTACGATTAAAAGTACAATTATTGAAAATTAATACAATTATCTGAATTTCGAAGTAAGAGAACTTCACTTAACTCTTGAAAACAGAAAAGTAAATAGGAGTAAACAATTGTTAATAAACAATTATAAATGAACTGCTTTCTAAAAAGAATAGTGAGCAAAATCTTCTAAGGTACAAGTAACGATCCTGAAAATGCTATGAATCATGCGTAGAAACTCGTAACCCTTGCAAAAAATTATTGCAATAAAAACTGTTCATGTAAAACGGTTAGATTATTTTGCTTTTGAAATTAATAACCCCCAAGTGTCCTATGTAGATCATTTCGAGCCATGACGTGGATATTGTACATATCTCCAGACCTAAAATTTAATGCTCCTCCAGAATCCGGAATACAAAATGAGTCCCTTTTTAATAAGCTGAAGATAACTTTCAAATGACCTTAAAAATGAAGGCCAATTTTAAAGTGACCATAAAGTTCGTCCTAGAAAATCAAATTATGTACTTTAGTATTAAAGTACGAAATTTTTTTTTTCTTTTCGTCAAATACACCCAAAGTTCTTAATAATCGGGATTTCTTGGCTTTCTGCTACTAAATAATCATTTAACCACTAAATGACCTCTGTAGGTCATTTTGAGCCATAACGTGGGTACATATCCAGATGTAAAATTTTGTGCTCTTTCAGAATCTGAAATAAAAAATAGGGGTCCCTATTTAAAAAACGGAAGATGACCTTTAAATGACCTTGAAAATGATAACCAATAACAAATCCAAGGTCATCATTTAGTTCAACCTTCAAAACTTAACAACTTTTGTATTTAACATTTTTTTCCAAAATGCTTACTTTATGTTATAAGTGGGGGGTCCGGAACATTTCGAACAATCTGTATATGTATAATGAATAAAAGAATATCTTTCGCCATCAAAATCAGTGGCGAAAGTGCGTACTTTCGACCAGGGTATAAAGAAAAATAATTTTTTACAACCATTATTTTTATTTTTATTTTAATTTTAAATCTATTATTTTAATTTTAAATCTATTATTTTAATTTTAAATCTATTATTTCAATTTTTAGCAACACGATAATTGAGTCATTTTGTCGCCGGTGAGCTGCTGCAGGGGCGTCCTGATGATGTGCGTTGTCACCGTGTCAACTGGAATCTTCTTTCTTCTCCTGGTAGATAGCATCTTCGTTGGGTGAGAAGAGGACACAGCACTACCCTCTCAGGACCTAGAGTCTCGACCTCTTAGGCTCACTGGGTTAGGTAAAAGCTTTCGAGGTGAACTTCTGAGCAGGCTTTATTCTCGACCCTTTCAGTATATTGCACTGGAGGAGAGAGGCCAGCTAGCCGTTTCCAAGCCTCTCCTCGGGCCTCCTTATATGCTGTATAGGCCTACATTTTGATATTGGGTAGCGCGCCGCTAGGCCTTCGCCACCTAGCGGCGGCGGCGCGCAACGTAGACGCGGCGGCAAGTTCGGCTTGCGTGTGTATCGGGTTGACGTGCTGCAGGGGCAGACACGTTAACGCAACAATTTTTTAATTTTAATTTACTTTGATGTAATTCATTCGGAGTTAACGAGTTTTAAAATTCTGTTAGAATTATATTTACTAAATGCTCATTATTATCATTTTCTGCTATGTCAATGATTAAAGATTTCGTAGACTGTATCGGTATACGATTGTATCGGTATACGATTGTATCGGTATACGATTTTGAAGCTAAAATTACACTTTCATAACAATTTCGATTTTTCGTAACTTTAAGTATCCAAAAATTTCATCTATAATATTTTTGTTTGATATAATTGATTTTGGGATTTTTGTTACTTTAGTTTCTCGATCATATTTTGGTCAAAAACTGCCATTGCCTATATTTAAAAGCCAAAATTTAAATTCCATATCATTTTCCGAATTTTTTTCATTTGGCTTTAATGACATACATTTAAAATTTTGTTGCAATATACCTATTTTTTATAATTCCCAATAACTCTCAGTAACTCGATTCCCAGACGGAACAATTAGTAACACATGTCGAAAATCTCTTGATGCAAGAACTTCTTTTGCTCCAAATATTTCATTATAATCAGATAAATCAATTGAACATTTTTCTACAGCAGTTGAAATTTCTTTATAATTTTTATTATTATGTTATACAAACCACCCATTTCTTTTCCGTCCTTGTTTATACTCCTTTGCTTTAGCGATACACTTAAATCTGTTTACTTTTTGAGTCATTTTTCAATTTTCACTTTTTCCCATTAATCTACTCTTTTACGTTACCGATATCATTGAATTTATTTATTTTTCAGTCGATTTCTAGAAAATAATTTTTTACCTTTTCTTTACCTGTATATACGATACAAAACTTCATTTACCCATTTGCTTTGGCGATATAATTGATTTTATTTTCATTATTATCTTTTTTTGCTATGTTAATGATTCAATAAACCGTAGACTGTATCGCTATACGATTTAGAAATTTATTGTAAATTATTTATCCACATTTTTTGAAGCTAAAATTACAATTTCATACAAATTGAGGAGGGGCTGCGATGTTGAGTGTGTTGAGTAACTGGGTCGTAAATCCAGTTAAGCTTGAGATGAGTCTTCTGATTTCTCCTTTGGCAGTGAAACTGGCCGCAGAGCGAGTTTGGTAATTGGACGAGTAATTGTTGATGTAGCGGTTCGAAGCGTTACCACCCGAGTAAGTCCATCCTGTCCTGGATGGAGCTGAGTAATGCGAATGAGAGGCCATTTTGCAGGTGGCAACCGTTCGTCGGTGAGAAGAGCCATAGAGCCGACCTTGAAGTGGTGAGATGGATGATGCCACTTGGAGATGGCTTGCTGGCGGTGCAGGTAGTGAGCCGACCATTGATTCCAGAATGCCTGGAGGCGTTGCTGAATTAGCTGCCATCTTGAGAGTCGAGCAGAATTGAGATTGATGAGTGATGGTTTCGGGAAACAATTTAGAGCTGAGCCGATGAGGAAGTCTCCTGGAGTAAGTTCTATCTGAGACAGAAGAGTTATAAGTTCTTCAAACGTCAGCAGAGTCTGCCCAACAGTGCGTCGCAAGTGAAATTTGATGGATTTCACGAGCGCTTCCCACTTGCCACCCATATGTGGAGCAGCAGGAGGGATGAATCTCCACTGAGATCCTTGAGTAGCTAGAGCAGATGAAATGAGCTGATGTTCTTGAGAAGCTTCAGTGAAGAGTTGAGTGAACTGAGTCGTGGCTCCTTGAAAGGTGGTGCCGCAATCTAAATACATAACCTCGACCATTCCGCGCCGAGAGGTGAATCGACGGAAGGCGGCCAAGAAGCAGTCAGCTGAGTAATCAGTCACGATTTCCAAATGAGCTGCTGAGGTGTTTAGACATATGAAGACGCAAATCCAGCCTTTATCTGTCTTGCATCCTCATCCTTTTCACGTCTTCATCGTGACTGGTCCCGCGTAGTCTACTCCGGTGTGGTGGAAGGCTCGTGTGGGAGTGAGTCGTGAAATTGGGAGTTGCCCCATGAGCTGCTGAGCCTTTATGCCTCGTTGCCGAGCGCACGAGACACATCTGAGAAGCGACTTTTGTTTTTGAGCAGATTAGTGACGTCTTTGAGCCTGTGGAGGGTGAGTGAACGACTAAGTAGACTACTGCTGCCATAGCGTCCTGAGAAGCATCCGAGAAGCCGTGGAGCTCTACAGTTGAAAAACTCCAAGTTCCAAACCAACGTGGAACTGATATGCTGGCCAGCATAGTGAGTTCCTCTCGAATGGTGAGCCATCTTGAGCACACTTGAGCTGGAAGTAGATCATCCCAGCCAAGTTTGAGTAACCAGAGTTCCTGCAGAAGAATTTTTGCATTAATGATAACTGGTGAGACAAACCCCAACGGGTCGAAAATCTGAGCAACTTCTGACAAGATGAGCCGTTTGGTGAGCCGTCCACAATGAGATGAGAACTTTGACGTGAAGGTGAATGTGTCTTCCTTAGGAAGCCATTTCAATCCGAGTAGAGAGGTTGCGCAGTCGTCGAGAGTGAGCGGTGAACCATCTGTCGGTGAAGCAACCAACAGGTTCTCGTGAGTGGCATGCCATTTTGATAAATAAAATCTGCCAGCATTACAGAGCTGGGTTACTTGCTGAGCGATTTCCTTGAGCTGATCTGGAGTATCTGCTCCCCCAAAGATATCATCAATATATCTTCCTTGCTTGAGCGAGGAAACAGCGAGCGGGTATTTATGGCCTTCATCTTTAACGAGCTGCAAGAAGGCTCGTGTAGCGAGAAAGGGAGCAGCCTTGGTCCCGTACGTGACCGTGGTGAGCTGAAAATCCACCTCTTGATGATCGTGGTTTCTCCAGATGAGCCTCTAAAGATCCCAGTCGTCTGGATGCACTTTGACTTGTCTGTACATCTTAACAATGTCAGTGGCAAACAACTGATGAAAATGGCGGATCCAGATGAGCACCTCAGTGATGTTGAGCAGCAGATTTGCACCAGTGTGCATAATGTCATTGAGCGACTTCCCAGAGGAAGTTGAGCTTGAGCCATTGAACACAACTCTAAGCTTGGTGGATGCGCTGTTTGGTTTAAGAACACCATGATGCGGCAGGTAGAACGGTGAGAAGTTTGACGTTGACGTCGTGTCCACCTCCTTCATGTGTCCCAGAGCTAAATATTCATCCATAAAAGCAGTGTAGAGTGTACCCAAGGTTTCGTCTTGAGTGATTTTTCTTGACATCCGAGCGCGGCATTTTGATGCCGTTAAGCGTGAGTGTCCAAGGGCTGCTGGATCCTCCTTGAGCGGAATTCGGACGATGTACCTGCCAGTTGCATCTCTGGAGTGCGTGGAGAGAAAATGTTGTTCACACTCTTCTTCTTCAGGACTCAAACGGTGGTTTGAGTCACCGTTAAGCTCTTCCTGCATCCAGAATTTGCTGAGCAGTTCGTGGAGGTCGTCATCGTAATTGACAATGCCATGATGAGCAGAGACAGATTTGGCAAGTTGAGTTTGATAGGGTCCAATAATGAGCCATCCAAATATTGATGACTGAGCAACTGGAGCTCCTGGGTGAGCTTAGATGATGCTGGAGTTAACAACGATTCCGTAATAATCAGCTCCGATGATTATATCCACTGGTCGTGGCTGGAAATACCGTTCATCTGCAAGATCTAAATTCGTTAAATGCGGCCAATGATGGTGGGTGATCTTGGCAGATGGTGTCATTGAGGTGACCGCTCGCAGAATCTGAGCCTCAATGATGATAGCCTCTCTGGTGAATCTAGAGTGAGCTGAGCTGAGCCGAGTGTTTGAGCTGATTTACCCCCTCCAATTCCGTGTATCGCCAGCGATGAAGCACGACGGGGGAGCTTGAGCTGGTGAACTAAGCGTTCGGTTGCAAACGTTAATTCTGAGCCGGAATCGATGAGCAGACGAACAGGATGGTTGAGCAGTTGAGTTTGTACATGAGCGATGGCTGTACCTAAAAATGTTGCTTCTAAGCAATTGACATGCGACGAGCTGACTGGTGGGTTGAGCAGAACAAATTGAGATGAGTGGTCTTAAATTTTGAGTGGTGAGCCGACGTTTGCACCAACACTTCAATGTTGTTGAGCTGATGTTGAAGGTCGAGCCTCTTGTGAAGAGCTGGACTGCTGAGGAGGCACTGGAGCTGTTTGTTGAGCTGACGATGGTTGTTGAGTACGAGCGGGGGCGTGAAGCATGATGTGATGCTTCTGATTGCACACCTTGCAGAGTGAAGTGCTCTTGCACGCACTGATGCTGTGCCTTCCCAGGCAGTTGTAACACAGTTGCTTGTTACGCACTACCTCCTTGCGTGCTGGTACATTCATTGTCCGGAATTGCGGACACATAACGATAAAATGCGGCTGCTGGCACTGGTCGCATAGATGAGCTGTGTGGCCTAAACTGTAAGCCGCAGTTTTCGATTGAGCTGATGGAGTGGCTACATTGGCTGAGCGTCTTTGAGCTGACTTGGATTTAGCAGTGTCCTCTTCCACCCTCTCGAGAGCTCTAGCTCGAGCTTCGAGGAAGTTCTCCACTTGATCTGATGATGGAAACTCGTTAGATGAGCCGAGAGAATGCTCCCAATTTTCCTTCGTCGCTCGGTCCATATTCCTGACCGTCAGGTGAGTCAGGAGAATGTCACCAAGCTGGTCAGTGATGTTGAGCGCTGCCAATCCCTTTTTGACTTGACCGAGGGTTATCTCCAGCTCGTGCAGCCCATGAGCTGATCTATTAGTGAGCGGCTTCATGTCAAGCAACTGATTGAGCAAGGACCCCACTGCGAGCCGCTTGTTCTCGTAGCGCTCACTCAGCTTAGTCCAGGCTGGTTCCAATGAGCTGTCGTTGATAGGAAATCCTGAGATTACCTGAGCTGGCTCTCCCGACAAACAGCTGCTGAGGTAGTAGAGTTTCTCAACTGGAGCGAGGTCGACTTTGTCCATGATGAGGCTTTTGAACAGATCCCTGAAGTGGGGCCACTCCGCATACTCTCCTGAGAACGTTGGCAAGCTGATGTCTGGGAGCTTTGAGTGTCGTTGAGCTGGACTAGACATGAGCTCTGGCTGACCTGGAAGAGCGGGCATGGATAATGATATTGTTCTTGATATTCGATGAGATAATTTGACGCTCTGAGCAAAATAAGTGAGCTTGAAGTACGGCATGGATGCTGCCTCAGACGTCCACATCGTCTCAATGAACTCATGCTCCTTCGTGGATGTTTCCAGAATGGAGTTCACTTGAGCCTTGCACTCGATGAGCAGACTTGCTGGGGAAGAATCGGTCGTCATAAGCTGGTCATAAATATCCACCAGGACCGAGTGCCTCATGTCCTGAGCATTGCAGCCCACTTGGAGCTCCCTCTGTCTCCTCAGGAACGCTTGAGCGAGAAGAAGAGCGGCTCCGAGCACCTGGAGCGTCGGCGTTGTTTGGAGGGACGAGCAGGTGCACCGGTGGCAGCTGAGAAGAACAAGGTCGATCCAGATCACCGACGGAGGAGGCTGGAGTGATGGGCTTGATGTCCTCTGCCTTCTTGTCGTCAGCCATTGCAGAAGTAAGCAGGAGTCAGCAATCAATAAGCGGAAGAAATGAGCGGTCGGTAGCTACTTACTCTCGTGAGCACTTTAACCTTAAATGAGCCACGTGTCACTTACGTGTACACACACGCACTCGCTGTAAACTACCCGTATCCGGCTCGAAGGACCAAATGTTTGAGAAATTGCTTGTTGAAGGAACTGAGTAGTTACAGCGAGCGGGGACTTTAAATAAATACACGATTCTTATTGAGCACATTGAATTTTATTCAGCCTCGAGTGTAGGCGAGCATACCTTAACCTCAATTATTTATGTTTGAGTTTGTGTGTAATGAGCAGAACTATCTTGACTGAGCTGGAACGATGTAGCGTTGAGCTCGAAAATGCAAAGCCGGTTGGTGATGCAGTGATTGAGCTGGATGATAAAAGCGGGGTTGTGCGCGTCTAAAAAGCCTTGGTGAAAAGCAAAAGCGTCTTTCCCTGTCAAGAGCTGGTCGTAGAGAGAGCTAAGATGGCGTCGAGGGACGCTATCTTTGCCGTGAACGCGCCTGAGCGCGCGCGCGCGCAAGTTCTCAGCGCCATCTGAGCTGGAGTGTTGCTGGAGTTCGTAGCGCGCGCAATTCGAATAGAGAAATCGCGAACAATCACAGATATTAAAAATATCACAGTCAAGTTAAAAAGATATTAAAAATATCACAGTCAAATTACTTGCGTAGATCTATGATTCACTGAACCCGTGCCCAGCAGAGTAGATGAAATTTGATATTGGAGGTTAGGGATCTATCGCCAACAGGTGCTGGCTCAGCATCCTCTTAAAAGCTGTATAAGATGACAGGTGGCGGATAGGAGCAGGAAGCGAGTTCCATAAGCGAGCTCCCTGTACTTGGAATGCCCTAGCTCTAATTTCAGTGCTCGCTCTGGGGATGTTTAGTTCCTGCGGTTCACCCCTGGCAGTGGCTCTCGGAGAGTACACAGAAAAGAAATCAAGTAGATAACTCGGCTCCCTCATTCTAATAATTTTGCATAATAGCAGTGCTGTGAAGTACAGCCTGCGGGAGTCTGTTCTGAGCCATCCTAGTCGCCTCCTGTAGGGGGAAATGTGATCATCCCTCCTAACTCCGTAAACGTATCTCACACATGCATTGCTTAGTCTTTGCAGTCAGATACGCGGTTCGTCCGTTGCGTCTAAGCACACGACCGTGCAGTAGTCCAGTTGTGGTTGGACTAAAGACTCGACTAGCCTCCTGTGTAGTGCCTCATTGGTGCAGCCCCGTATAAACCGTAGACTGTAAATGGCTTTGTTAACTTTCTTTGTGATGGAGTCAATCTGCGGCTTCCACGATAATTTATTATCCAATACAACACCAAGGCTGGTAACTTCTGCGCTGAACGGAACGTATACTCCGTTCCCCAGCTCAGCACCTGGCAGTGACCTGCTGTTAATGTCGTTCACATTCCTGTTTGAGCCAAAGTAAATTGCTTTGGTTTTACCGGTGTTGAACCGGAGTCCGAAGCACGCCGCCCACTCCGCCACTTTTTGTCCCACTTTTTCCCGGGGTAAAAACGGCGAAAAGCGCGTGGGCGGGGAGAGCGGACCGAGGCAAGGGCCCGAAAATCGGGAAAAGCGACGGCAGACTAACCTCCGGGCTTGGCCAGGCAAGTTGTTACCGCGCTGTTCACAGCGCTTACATTTATTTCTGCGACTGTACTTTATAAGAATTTATAAACATTCTTCTTTTATTAAAATACATTTTTGTAATTTGTTATTTGCTCGACCTATCCCCAACAATTGGTATCCCTGGTGGGAACCTTTCGAGCAAATTCGAGCAAATTGTTGACCAGTTGATCAGACACGAGCCTTGTCAACTTTATTAACACCTTGTTTTCATCATAACACCGAGAGTTTTGAAGAAACGAGTGGCAGCAAGAGCTGCAAAGCAGACATCTGCAGAAAAAAGGGCCCGACTTCAATCTGAGGACCAACAGCGTGCAACCATAGGCACCCGTAGCCGCGGCCGCGGTCGACCGACCGCCTCCACCACCAGACCAATGACTCCGTCACCAATGCCGCCGGAACGAGAGCCGACTCTTCTGCGTCATCATGAGACCGCTCTAACGCGGGAGTCATCGCCAGCCTTGATGCAGCAGTCAATCAAGCCCGAGCACAGCAGAGTATCACGCGGGATACGAATTAGCAGAGGTAGCAGCATGACAGGTACAACTGTGCGCGTGCGCGAAGGTCTCAGCGACGAGCCAAAGGCGCGCAGCATTAACAGAAACGGTAACCGGTTTAATCTATTCGCGATGATGCAATAAGCGAAAGTGGCTCACAAGCAAGTGGCCACCTAAAGTAGTTAAAAGAACTGCCCGCATTTAGATGAAGCCCATTGAAGTGGACCCATTTTGAGGTTATGTATCGCGAATCGACGCGTAATTACGGCTACACAGATCGCGAAAACCTGGCGCGGTAACAAAAGGCTATACGGGCCAAAGCGGCTGACCGAGTAGGCACATTGTTATACACAGCGGCAGATCCCGATAGAGTGATGGAGTCGCTCAAAATGCAGTTCGGTAGTAGATCCGCGATTGCCAATACCATATCTGAAGATATATATCAATTGTATTTGATGAAAGAAGGCAGATGCAATATTGTAACGTTTGCTACAGGTGTCAGCAATGCCGTAGCCGCCTTCAAATCGGTCGGCATGGCAAACTACTTGGCGGACATTAACTTAATGCAAAGCGTTATAAAGAAACTGCCCGGCGATTTAAAACAGGCCTATTGCGATTATGCAGCTAGTGTTGCGGATAGTGACGGAACAAATTTAGAAAAATTGGCCAAATTTCTAGAACAAAAGGCGCAAAATACGATTAAATCAGGCATCTTAGAGTTAGAGTTAGAAGAAAAATTAGTACGAATTTTTAAAATATCGTAACATTATGGTAGATTTCGAACATTATTTCCACTAGGGAAGGACTTTCAATGTAGCTTACTTATTTCTTCTTGATAATAACTTGCTTATTTTTAATATTGCCATATCACTTATAATATAAAGTTTTTATACTATTACACAATTTAAAATAGAATGAGGATGAAACTGTAATTGATAAGTTACACTTAGACATACGAACTTACATCTGAGCACACGGAACATGTAAACTGCACTACAAGTGCTCTCATAAGCGTGTATCCAACTGCAACTAGAAGATGATGCAATGCCATTCTACAAAATTCGTTAATTGCATTATCAATTTTTTGGCACAGTTTTTTTCGGAGAGTGCTCGATAGGAATAAAGAGCTGCAATGCTTTATTTCTAACGCTGACGGAGGAGTTGCAACCCGAAGAATACTTATTCGCTTGCTACAGTTGCGGAGTTTGTCCGGCTTCCGCGATAGAACTTGGCTCTCTTTGCTGCGGAGCCGAGAACTGTGAAATGGACAGAGAACGCAATGAGCCAAAACGAGATAAAGACCGATTGCGAAAAGGTCGGAAGTACGATGCTCTAAAGAAACGAGGAGACGCGCAACGAATCGAGTACGTTTTTACGTCAACCGAGAAGGCGCGATCTGTGAGCCGAGAGAAAGAGTCTTCCCGAGGAAACACGTGCGTTTTTTGCCATCGCGGTTCTCATGCCATCACCGAGTGTGGTAAATTTTCAAGAGAAACCACGCGCCGGAGGTATTTGGTAGCCAAGCAACTACGACTTTGCTTTCGTTGCTTAAAAGGTAGACACATGTCGCGCGAATGTCCAAAATTAGACGGATGCAAAATTTGTAAAAAGGCGCATCATGTAAAATTGCACATGAGCGAGCGGGAGCGAAATTCAAAAAATGAAAACGCTAAATGTAGTGGGTTATTGGCTTCAAACCCAGGCGATTGCAAAGGACGTAATGAAATGAATACTGCATGACTAGCACCGCGTAAGGGTCTGCTCAAGATTGTACCATTAAAAATCAAAGGGACGGAGGGCCGGTCAATCAACATGTTCGCGTTATTAGACGGAGGATCCACTGTAAGTGTCATCGACAACAATTTGGCGAAAGAAATCAGGTTACACGGCGAACTCGTCAAAATGTCCGCGCAAGGATTATGGGGCAGCACTAGGCGCGCGAACGGCAAACGAGTAATTTATGTAGTAGAAGGCGCGCGCGGAGCACAAATTATAGAGCATGCATTAACAGTTCCGAACTGAGAATTGCCATCGCAAATTATTCCCGAAAAATTGGTGCAACGCCTAAAATCTATAGAAACCCTCGATATAGCCATCCAGCAGAACGCGAGGCCAAAAATACTACTAGATCAAGATAACTGGCGTTTACCAGAAACTGACCACACGCGGAAAATTGCAGGCACAGGTTTCGTACTTTCGCGACCGCTACTAGGTTGGACGATACACGGTTTCTTCGAAGGAAGAAGATAAAGCAGTAAAAATTTTACGCGGAACAACGAGAAAAATAGGAAACACGTGGGAAACGGGTCTTTTGTGGAAAAGCGAAGCATGGCCAAAAATCGACACAAAAATAACGGCGTTAAAAAGACTACGCAGGGTAGAGAAAAACTTAGACCGCAAACCAAAATTAGCTTCCTTCTATTACAAAGAGATGGATCGATTATTCAAGAACGGGTACGCGATAAAAATAACGATGGAGGACAAACCTCCGCGAGAACATTATATATCGCATTTTGGCGTAGAAAATGTAAACAAGACCGGAAAAGTGCGTTTAGTTTTTGATGCGGCAGAAAAAACGAACGGCATCAGTATGAATGATTTGCTCAACGCAGGACCAGACCTCCTCGAGTCTCTTCTTAGCGTTCTTGCGCTCTCTCTCTCTCTATTGCGTTTCAGACTGCATCCTTTCACAGTGATAGCCGACATTAAATATATGTATTTGCGTGTAAAGGTTATTTAAAGAGATCGTACGGCACAACGATTCTTGTACCGGGGAGCAGAACAACACAGGAAGCCGTTAATGTGCCAAATGAACTGCTTAATTTTCAGATCGACGTTATCGCCGTGCAGCGCTTTGCATGTTAAAAATAAAAATGCCGAAAACTTTGCACGCGGGAAACCCAAGGCCGTCAAAAGTATCATAAAAAATAGTTATATGGACGACTACCTAGCCAGCGGAAAAAGCGTTGAAGAAATGCAAAACTTAGTTCGCGATGTAAAATTAATAAATGCCGAAGCAAATTTCATGATGCACGGTTGGGCCACAAACGACTCAAGCGTAGTAAGGGATGTGAAAAATGAAGACAAGCAAGTTAACGAACAGCAAGCAAACTTGTACAATAGGGAGCAATGCGTTTTAGTTTTATACTGGGACCGAAAAAGCGATAATCTGCGTTTTAATTGAGGCGTGCAAAAGATGCGCGAATCCTTAATGAAGGGCGAAGTTCGACCGACAAAACGCGAATTTACGAGCATTGTGATGTCTGTATATGACCACTTGGCATGTTAGCACCTGACCTTCTCGGTGCTAAGCTTATCATGCAAGATATCTGACGCAGCGGCGTAACATGGGACGCAAAAATCAGGGAAGAGAAGTTTGCGACGCGGAAACAATGGCTCAAAAACTTGGTCGAAATAACAAATTGCAGTATTCCTCGGTGTTTTATTTCTGTCTGGACGGATTACGCAAAAACGCAGCTTTACATTTTTTGCGACGCCAGCCTGCAAGCTTACGCAGCCGACGCGTATCTTCACATGGAGTCGGACAACGGGACGATTTATTTACCATTGGTCATGGCAGTTTTGCAGTGGATCCGCAATGGGCCGCGTTTAAAACAGACTTACGTGCGAAATCGTTTAGGGAAAATCGGAGAAACAACACGCGTCAATGAGTGGCGTCCATTTAAAGAGCCTATGCGATCAAACGATCGCTGGTTTACTGGCCCTGAATATCTTTGCGATCAGCCGAAAACTTGGCCTACGAAGAGGTTACTGGGCGCGACGGGCACGAAAAACGGACAATCGATAAAATGGAAGCACAGAAAGAATTTATCGGCACCGTGTTGGCAAATATTATAAAGGTTTGGAAAGCAATGCCGGACGCTACAGTTTGGGGATTAATCGATCGGGGATTTATCCTCGAGGCTGCTCTGACCCACTGGAACTTGGTTCCATGAGTATGCGGTCTACGTCTCGGAGGTACTATAGAAGTACTCCGAGGTCGCTCGGCGACCCACGAGCGAAACGAATAGAGCGAGGGAGAGAGAGAGAGAGAGAGAGAGAGAGAGAGAGAGAGAGAGAGAGAGAGAGAGAGAGAGAGAGGAGAGAGAGAGAGAGAGAGAGAGAGAGAGCAAAGGAAGGATAAAGAAGCTAAAGGTGGAGCCCCAATGGAAAGATGGACGAGATTGGCGTACGATTTGCTTTGAGGCCCCTCAGGCCACGCCCGGGGTAAAAACGGCGAAAAGCGCGTGGGTGGGAAAAGCGGACCGAGGCAAGTGCCCGAAAATCGGGAAAAGCGATGGCAGACTGACCTCCGTATTCGACCAGGCAAGTTGTTACCACACTGTTCACAGCGCTTATATTTCTTTCTGTGACTGTACTTTATAAGCATTTATAAACATTCATCTTTTATTAAAATACAACCTTGTGATTTATTATTTGCTCGACCTATCCCCAACACCATCGTCGATAGTCGATAGTCGGTCAATAGTGGAGACGCACCGGCTGCCCCTGCTCGGGGACGTGCCGACTCGCGCGTAGGCCAGATACCCATTGCGCTTTGCCTCCTAGTGTCATCAATACGAACATCGACATCCATTCAAATGTCCCTATGCCCCCAGGCTCGAAATCGGTGAAGCCTGGTATCCTCTTACCTTCCCCGCCTATAGGCTGGATCTGATCCCTTTTATTAAGCCTATAAGGCCCAGTACATTAAAGTTTCTAACATCTCCGGGCTCTAGTGTGAAGTCCCCACACACCCTCCGCCTAACTCCCATAAGTCTTGGGCAGTCACACAAAAGGTGCGCGGGGGTTTCATTTGTCTCACCACAGAGCCTACAGAGTTTCCTCCTCGTTTTACCTATCCTGTGTTTGTAATACTCCAGGTCACAGTGATCCGTGAGCCAACTCACCACTAGCCTGATCTCTCTTCTTTCGAATTTGATCAGTTCTGATGTGTCTGCACCCCTGGCTGTCGTGCCATCTTTTACATTGTTCCATTTCCACCCATTTCTGGATTTTCCTTTCTAGGTGGCAAAGCGGTATGGCAACCTTGGTATCGGTTGCTCTAATTCCCATCGCTCCTCTGTTCGCGAGTCTATTCGCCTTTTCATTGCCTTAATTCTACGTCACACCTTTCCGCGAGTTTATCTAAAGCATTGCGGCACCTTTTCACTTCTAACGAGGTGACCTCTACCTTACTAACACTTAGGAGTGCCGCTCTGCTGTCCGAGTGTATGGTGACCTTGCGGTCTCTCCATTCCTTCTCCAGCATCTGCTCTACGCAACTCTTGATGGCTCCGATTGGAATACCGTTGTTTGGTTCCCAAGGAAAGTACCAGCTTTGTGCTAGTGCTCTTTAGCCACGCCACGGCTCCTGTTCCTTTTTCACTTTTGGCCCCGTCAGTAAACCAGAGACTAGCTCCCGTTTCCTGCGGATAGACCTCTTGCTTTGGTTGAATCCCCAGTTTAAACTTCCTATCAAAGAAGAATTCCCTGGGGGTTCTGTCAACCGCCTGGTTATTATTAAGGTCCACTGACTGAACCAGTTCAGTGTCCTCGTGTTCGGCTATAGCCCTTGTTGACCTGATCTTGGCCTTAAGGGCAGCCGCTCTTACCATCAGCCCTAATGGGGGGAGGTCAAGCTCCATTTCAAGTGCTTTTAATGGTGTCGACCTCATCACCCCCGTGATGCCTCTCATAATTAATGCTTACATCCTATCCAAGGTTGCCGCACCTGTTTTCAGTCGACATCTTGGCCACCAAGCCACTGCTCCTTGTGCTCCGTGTGTATAGCCATTTCAGCATTATAGACTTGAGACCCCAGGTTGCTTCAAAAGTTCTTCTGCAGGCCCAGAAGCCTGCTAAGAAGCTGTCCCTCTTTGCCTGCAGATGTCTGCTTCAGTTAAGCTTGGAGTCGAATGTCACTCCCAAGTATTTTACTTCGTTGGCTAGTGGCACCTCTTCTTCAAATAGCTTGACTGATCCTATTGATTTTACCTTGTACCTGTTGGTGAAATTCACCAGAACCGCTTTATTAGGGTTTACGGATAGCTCCACTTCCCTGCACCATTTGGTCACTATGCTAAAAGCAAACCTCATAAGGCCTGCTATAGTGGCCTCAGTATCTCCCATGACTAGGATAGGTACGTCGTCGGCATAGGCTTGCGCGTAGATGTCCCTGTCATTGAGTCTCTTTAATAGTTCGTCTATCACTAGGGACCACAGCGTTGGTGAGAGCACGCCTCCTTGTGGACAACCCTTGGTTGCGCGCCCCCCTCCTTTCGCCTCACCCCATCCTGCCCCAATCACCCTATCAAGTAGAGTGCGACTGATCCATCTTACCAGGCTCGTTGGCACATTGTGCCTTCGTGCTCCTTGGCAGATGCTTCTTTCGGTGGTAAAGTTAAAAGCCCCTTCCACATCCAGGAAGGCTGCCAATACCATCCCTCTTTTTGTAATACCTTTTTTTATTCTGGTTACCGCTTCATCTAGCTCTGAGTCCATTGATCTACCCTCTCTATACGCATGTTGTGTCAGATATAGAGGGTTATTAGCCGGTGGCCCACTCTTCATGTGTCGATCCACAAGCCTTTCCATGGTTTTGAAGACGAAAGAAGTCAGAATTATGGGTCTGTAGTCCTTTGCTATCACATGGACTGGTTTGCCTAGTTTCGGTAGGAAAACCACTTTGGCTATCCTCCATTCGTTTGGTATGTAGCCTAGCGAGAGGCTTGCCTTATAGATACCCATTAGTGGTTCTACCAAGGTGTCTATACCTCTCTGTAGCATTGCCGGTACAATGCCATCTGGTCCTGGTGACTTATACGGTTTAAACGAGCCAATAGCCCACCTCTCCTTTTCTTGCGTAATTATTTGTTCAGCCATTTCCCAGTCCGGCGTCTGTACACGGAAAGAATTCTAGGCTGACTGCCGTCCAAGCAAGTCCGCTGACGTAGTAAATCGTCTACGGCAGGTACACTATAGTTTAAAAGCTCTGCTGTACTAACTTCGGGTTCATGCGTCTGTTTCCCAGGTTTAGGTATAAAGATAACCTTAGCCTTCTTCCATTTGGTTGGGACATAGCCGACACCAGATATGCCTTGAAGACTGTTGTCAGCGGTTCCAACAGTAGATCCACTGCTATTTTGAGTAGGGCTGGAAAAAACGCCGTCGACCCCTGCTGCCTTATAGGGTTTAAATGAGTCAATGGCCCATTTAACCCTATCCCTTGTTATGACCTGATCCGCCAGTTCTCGGTCTTGTTCGAAGAACTCAACCGGTGGTTGTTCCGGTAAACCTTGTGAATTTAGTTCGGGATAATAGGCCGACAAAAGACACTCAAAAGCCTCTTTGTTCTCAGATGCCCACTCCCCCGAAGATTTCCTAATCTGATGCTGTGTGCCACCGGACGGCCTGGCCAGGATTCTATTCAGCCTAGCTGTATCCGGGATACTGTTGAGTTCTTCACAGTATCGCTTCCAGCCTTCCTTTTTTGACTCCTCGAGATCTTTTTTGTACTCTCGCCTATTTTCCTTATGGGCTATCATCTCCACAGATCCTCTTCTAGTTTTTTACCTGTTGATTAGTTTCGGGGATTTCATCCCTAACACTTTCCTTTCAGTAGTGGCAAGGATAAATGACCCAATGATCTGACGAGACTCAAGCAATTACACTATCTTAAAGGTCTCACAACCCGTAGAAAGGTATTTACAGGGTACTAATTGAATATTTATCTGTGGTTTAAAATTGTTCAAATTCAAAATTCATTGTTATCAATCGATAGATAATTTTTTTATATGTAATCTTCCTATTGATTGTTCATTTTAGTGATATTTAACAAAAACGTCATTTTCTTACTACCCTGGCCGAAAATTTGCCGTTCCTCCCTGCGCATGTAAACCGAAACGCGAAAATTCGTCCGCTTTTGCGCACCATCTATTCGTGCGGGAGGAAGCTTCCAACTCGAATTTAAATGCCAGTATTGCCAGTACACTCTGTAAAAGTGGTAACCTCAAAAACATGGACACGTGCTCGCTTTTAGATTTTCAATCTTGTACAAAAAAAATTAATACTGTAATGTTATTGTTAAAAAAATAATAATCTGGGTGTAATGAATTAATGTTAGTTAATTTTTGAAAAAGGGTGTTTGTTTTAGCTCGGGGCTTTTAAACATCCGCTAACCAACAACCCTCGCTTCGCTCGGGTTGTAAATGTTAGCGGATGTTAAGTCCCCTCGCTCATTATTAATTACTTAACGTATCAGACAGAGACGTTATACACACATTATAGGAGGGAGGAAAATTTTATCTGTATACCACATTAGTTTTGTACAGAGATGGCGCTGCATGTTAAGCATGGTCATCGATCTCGAAGCAGACTGATACCGCTTGTGTGCACATTTTGTGTTAAATATTGTTAATTAATCACAAATTTTCGGCCGGATAGTAAGAAAAATAGTATACTTCACACGGGACGAACGTCGATAATCATGCCCGGCGAATTAGGCCCCTCGACTTCGCCTCGGGGCCCTTGTAAAGTAATGTACTATTTTTGCTAATCTGAAACACAATAAAATTTTGTCTTCAGCTCACGATATTAGAAACGCCACTGAACATTTTTTTAACAAAAATCTAGTATGGTATTCTATAAATTTTTCCACGTCTATCGATTTAGAAGCCTTGAAAATAATTTATGATTGTTTTATGATTTTTTAATTTCGGATTGGAAAAGTATCGAGGGAATTTTTGAGTTGAAAAAACTTGTCGCGACAAAGTTGTTCGTTATTTACCAAAGAAGTTTTTTGTTATGTGTTAAATCCCAATTTTTTTTAGCATCGTTCGTCTTTTGTTGCATCTCACTCCCAAATTAGTTATTATATTATACCTAATCAATATATTGATCTAGAACGTTAAAAAAAAACTTTGGAAATAACGAACAACTGTAACCGGGAGCACAGGTGTACTCTTGTTTACGGGTATGGGTTGCAGTGACTTGCTGAGTCGCCGTTGGGTACTCGCTCGCACCCCGAGGTAAGGTCTCCGATCATCCGGTGCACGCGTACGTGCATCGAACCAGTCACGTGTGTGGGGATAAGATATTCTCCACGCATAAACCAACTCTGTTATAATATGTGTATGTTAAAACATTAACCAGACCAAATATATAAAGAAAAAATTATGAAGAATAAAAGAAAAAAGTCAGTTTAGAGCAGTTTTAGTTACTATACCTATATAAAGACATTCAAATTTTTATTTGGAGAATTCAATCGTGGCATGATTGTAGGAGCTCCTGCTTTCGAATTCAAAGGATAATGTGGGGATGGCGTCAGAATTAGGGCGTCCAGTGGGAGGATACAAGTCAGGATAAATAGCGCGGCATCGCCGTGAGTGCGTGTCCGTGCGCCGATGGGCCCGCGAAGTGGGGAGGCTTGTGAGGCAACGCCCCGCCCAAGCCGCTCTCCCCGCTGGGAAAAGCGCCGCCCACCAGCGCCCGTCCGCGCGCTGATTGGCTAATTATCAGAGTTTTTAATTAACGATAACTCGATAATTAGCCATAATATCAAAAAATGCCAAAAGCGAAAAAGTGCTTAAAATATTTTTCTGAACAGGGTTATACTGGTCGTGCCAGTTCATTTTTGAACACCCTGTATGTACATTCTAGAATAATATTTAAAACTTTTAATTTCAATTTCAGTAATAATATTTGAGTATGCGCGGGTATCATTGGGTTTCCTTGGCAAACATATGGAGGCCCCAAGTGCAGTACATTATATATCGTTCCTTTTTGAATTAATAATATATAACCTTATTTTCAGTGTAGGCTCTTCATATCTGCATTGAGTTTTATAAACTATAAATTATAGAAAAATAGAATTAAACTCATTAAATCTCACACTGAGAATGTAATCTATTACTTAGATTTGAAGGTACAATATGAATTTTGTGAAGTTTTTAATTTATGTCTAGCTACTATTTCAACATTCAGTACGTAAAATACTAGTTTTAGTCCATTTGTATGTGTAAAGCATTGTGCTTTACGGTCAGAGTATGTAAAACAATTTGCTTTATGGATTGCCTGTGTAAAGCACTTTGTTTACGCATTGAGTGTACTACGTGACACAATACATAGAATAATACAAGCTCTTTTAATATTTTATTGGTTTGTAATAATTCAACATTGATTGAAAAAAAAAAACGAATTATTCCCGCGTAAAAAAAAAAGTTGGCAAAAGTTTTTTTAAAGTTTAGTTTGGTAAAAGTTTGGGCTAAACTTTAGCAATGAGACGATGCCAAACTTGGATTTTAGGTTTAATATCCCAATGTAAGTTTGGTTTAAATTCTAAAAACTTTTTTAAGATCATATTTTAAGTTTACTTTTTTCTCTTAATTATGTCCGCATAAAAAAAATTTAAAAAAGAAAAATTTTTTACTTCTATCTGGATTCGAACCCACGCACTTCTGCTTTCTAGGCTAACGTTTAGCCAACTGAGCTATTTCATTGTTTTTGTTAAATCATTAGATTAAAGTTAAAATATTAGAATTATTAGACCTAACCTTCCAAATTTCGTTATATTTGGAATTTAGTCATTTAATAAAAACAATGAAATAGCTCAGATGGCTAAACGTTAGCCTAGAAAGCAGAAGTTCGTGGGTTCAAATCCAGATAGAAGTAAAATTTTTTTTTTGAATTTTTATTTTTATTTTTTTTATTTATTCCCAGTAGCTACATATACTCAATGACAAAATAATTGATATATATAAACAAGTTACAAAGGTAACCCAGCAGAGGAAATTTTTCCTGTTTGCTGGCCTGGCTCGATATAATACTATTACTTAAACTAAATAGAAAAGTATTAAAGAAATAGAAAATAGAAAATAGAAAATAGAAAGGAAGGAAAGTACGAACGTAAAGATAGAGGTGGGGGGTTTTACAAGATAATGCGCCGTCTTTATGCCTAGTAACATTGTTACTAGGCATCGTTACTAGGCCTTTTTGCTAAATCTTGTAAAACCCCCAATCTTGTTGGTGTTGTATCTATTGTTGTCATCTCCAATATCTTATTAGCATCGCACTTGCTTTTGTGTACATCTCTGTTGACGCGTTTCTTCTTCTTTTGTAGGCTTCTTTTTCAAAATTGTTCAGTTTCTTCGGGCAAGTTACCCCAACAGCACAGGTTACTCTGTAGTGTGGAAAAATTTCTTTGTGTTCTTTGCTAGCGTAGCACTTACAAGATGATGTGAATATAATTCCGTCTAGATTAATAATGTCTAGGTTTTTATTTTGTCTCGAGATAGGTTGCATAGAATTTGTAAATGTTTGAATCCCTCTATTTCCTCTATCGAAGTATAGATATGCTTTATTATTTCCTATGTAGTTGATATCACCATAAGACATTCTTATTTCTTTTGGTTCTTCAATTTTGTTACCTGTAGGATTCGGACTCGGTTTCTGATATATTTTGTTCGTGTTGGAGTCAGCTATTTTGTCTATTCTTGAAAATACCTCTTCTATTGCATGGTTTGATTTACTATAATTAGTCCTTCTAATTACATTTATATCATCCTTTGTAATTGATATTGGGTTTAGAAAATGTATGTGTTTAATACCTTTTATTTGCGGATAGTCACAGGACACACATTTTTCTTTGATGAATTTTTGTTTTGAATTTGAATGTAAATTATTAACATTATTTTTAATTAAAATTTCTGCTAGTTTAGTTATTGTGATGATTAGATTTGTTTTATTTTTACATATTTTTTTCCAATTATAGTTTGACATTCGCCTATGTGCTCTTTTGTGGTGTTGATTGCAATGTCCATTGGAACATATATAAGTTCTAATATCTTGTACTAGTTTCACAGTCTTTATCCGATCTTCAAGGACTTCCAATGTAAGATCAGAAATGTCAGTCTCATTTACTTGTGAACAATAATTTGCAATCAAAGTATTTATTGATTTGTTGTTCCTCAGTTGTATTAATATTAAGTTATTAATTTTTTGACAGTCTATACTGTTTTCTATTATTGATTTGTTCTTATCCATTGTGTGATTTTTGTTTTAATGATATTTTTGCTTTTAAACTCTTTGAATTCATTCGATAACTTATTAAAATTTGTTACTGCCCTGATGTAGCTATTTTTTATACTTATACTTCTATGTCTTTTAGGCATTTGGATACTTCTTTTTCTAGTTATGGTATCTGAATCTAGAAATTTTTGTTGCATTTCTTTAAAATAGTACAATAACAATTCTTGTGTGCAAGATTGATCTAAATTAAGCGGATTTTTATCCAGTACAATAGTACATTACTTTACAAGGGACGAACGACGATCATTCTGCCCGGCGCAGTGATTGGGCCCCGAGGCGAAGTCGAGGGGCCTAATTCGCCGGGCATGATTATCGACGTTCGTCCCGTGTGAAGTATACTATTTTCCTTACTATCCGGCCGAAAATTTGTGATTAATTAACAATATTTAACACAAAATGTGCACACGAGCGGTATCAGTCTGCTTCGAGATCGATGACCATGCTTAAAATGCAGCGCCATCTCTGTACAAAACTACTGTGGTATAGAGATACAATTTTCCTCCCTCCTATAATGTGTGTATAACGTCTCTGTCTGATAAGTTAAGTAATTAATAATGAGCGAGGGGAATTAACATCCGCTAACATTTACAACCCGAGCGAAGCGAGGGTTGTTGGTTAGCGGATGTTTAAAAGCCCCGAGCTAAAACAAACACCCTTTTTCAAAAATTAACTAACATTAATTCATTACACCCAGATTATTATTTTTTTAACAATAACATTACAGTATTAATTTTTTTTGTACAAGATTGAAAATCTAAAAGCGAGCACTTGTTCACGTTTTTGAGGTTACTACTTTTACAGAGTGTACTGGCAATACTGGCATTTAATTTCGAGTTGGAAGCTTCCTCCCGCACGAATAGATGGCGCGCAAAAGCGGACGAATTTTCGCATTTCGGTTTACATGCGCAGGGAGGAACGGCAAATTTTCGGCCAGGGTAGTATAAAAGTCTAAGCGACTTGCGTATGCTTGACGCGAACGATCCTGACGGATCGGCTCGTGAGCACGCTCTGGTCCTCCAGGGGCCAGGAACGCACGCACTATTTTTGGACTTGGATCGAGTGAGGTTTAAAGAGATGAGGCACTTGTGAATTGACTGCTGATTTATTTACACTATGTACACAATAAAATGCTGGCGTCAGCGCTGTGGCGCAACAGAGTTGTGTGCCAACGAACGATAACGGTTAAGGTCTCGAAGCCGCGTACTCTGGTGAAGACCTGATGGCTGCAGGGCGTCGAAGTGGTAGCTGACGCGCCTGGGAGGTTAGCTGCGTTCTCTCTCGTGAACCTACTCGCGCAACTGCCTTATACTATAGATGGGCCGCGGAACGAGCGCTTGCTTCCTCGGGCGGCGCTGAGACGCACCCGGTGACGGCGTACCGACATGACCAGCCGGTAACGATGACTCGAGGGAAGGCGGCGCTACAGCCACTCCCCCCTTGGAAGGCGCCTGCTCTGAAGGCGGCTCTGCGAAATTCGCGTGGTCCTCTGGCAGGTTAAAGGAGACCCTGCGGACTAGTGAGCCTTGGCGCTGCTGGTCTGGGCGGCCCTGTACAGGTGGGTCAGGCTGAGGTGAGGCGACTGCCTCGTCAGGCGCCAAGTAGGCCGGCTTGAGGTGGTCCGTGGAGACCGTCCTGGGCTGCCCGTTCACGTCGATGACGAAACGCTTCCCATCAAGCCTGTTCAGGATTCTGTGAGGACCTGTAAAAGGTGGAGATAGTGGAGGTTTAATGGCTTCGACACGCTTAAAAACATGTGTGCACGAGGCTAAATCTTTGTGCACAAAATGTCTTGATACAGAGTGATGAGCTGTCTGTCTGGGTTTCAAGGCTTGAAAATGTAGACGAAGCTTCTCTGAAAAGGATGCAGGTGAACTTGGGATGTCTTGTGTTACAAAAAATTCCCCTGGCAGCCTAAGAGTCGTGCCAAGTAGCATCTCTGCCGGAGAAGCACCCAGGTCTTCCTTGTAGACAGCTCTGAGACCTAAAAGCACCGTGGGAAGAAGCTGAGGCCATGGGATGGACGGCGAGCACATGAGTGCGGCTTTTAGCGTGCGGTGCCAGCGCTCCACCATGCCGTTGGATTGAGGATGGTACGGCGTGGTTCGAATTCTCTCTGCGCCAATCATTCTTGCTAATGCCGTGAACAGAGCAGACTCAAACTGCGTACCTTGGTCCGTCGTAATGGTTAGAGGTGATCCGAATAACGCAATCCAGTGCTCATAAAACGCTGTTGCTACGGTCTCAGCTTGCATATCCCTCAGTGGCACGGCCTGCGGCCATCTTGAAAAACGGTCTATGATGGTGAGGCAATACCTGAAACCTTGGACAGGTGGCAAGATTATGAGGTCGAGATGAACATGATTAAAACGCGCGCCTGGTACTTCTATATGCTCGGGATTAGACCTGTTATGACGATGAATCTTTGCCTTCTGGCATGCGACGCATTTACGAGCCCAACGGAGGGCGTCCCGGCGAATTCCCGGCCAGGCGAACTTCTGTCGAATCAATTTGGACGTTACCCGGCCACTGGGGTGGGCCGGGCCGTGGACGACGTCAAAAGCCTTTCTGCGAAGCGATGGTGGAAGGTAAGGGCGAACGATGCCTGTTGCTATGTCACAGAACATGCGATGGCCTTCTATCAGCAGAGATTGTAGTGCCAGGCTCGACGACGGCCCAGGCTGCGGCATCTCCGGATCCTCTTGCTGCGCCTGGCTGATGGAGGCGGGATCCAAGATGGACGGCATGTTAATAGCCTCTACGCGAGAGAGAGCGTCAGCGACAACATTGTCTTCACCTGGCAGATATTCCAGCGTGGTGCAGAACTGGCTGATGAAGTCCAGCTGATGGATCTGGCGCGGTGATGCTTTTTCCGGCCGTTGGAGGAACGCTCTGGTGAGCGGTTTGTAATCCGTCCTAATTGTGAAGACACGGCCTTCTAGCAGGTGTTTAAAATGCTTGAGTGATGCAAATACTGCGAGCAGTTCCCTGTCATAGAGGCTATAATTTCTTTCTGCTGCCGACAGCTTGCGTGAGAAAAACCCGAGAGGTTTGCGGACGCCGTCTATGATCTGCTCCAGCGCGCCTCCGATGGCTGATGCTGAGGCATCAGTAGACAGAATTAGGTGTGCTTCGGGATGGAGAAAAGCCGTAGAAGTGGCGTCTGCGAGGGCCCTTCTGGTGGCCTCAAAGGCTTCCTGCAGCTCCGGTGACCAGACAATCCTTGTCTTGTCGCCTTTCTTGGCTCCCTTGAGCTGGTCGTTCAGTAGTGCTTGCGCTTGCGCTGCGTGAGGTATCTGCGAGCGATAGTAATTGACTGCTCCGAGGAATCTCTTGAGGTCGTGGACCGTCTCTGGACGCGGGTAAGTGATGATGGCCTCTACCTTTTCCGCTGGAGGAGCAAAACCTGACGCGTCAACACGGTGCACAAGGAAGGTTACTTCTTTCTTCGCGAAGCAGCACTTGCTCCAATTAATTTCCAGCTTGCTCGCGAGCAAGATGTCGAAAACGGCTCTGAGGTGCCGAAGATGTTCTTCTTCGCTGGCTGATGCGATGAGTATGTCGTCGAGGCAGATAGTGACGAAGTCAAGATGACCTAAGATGCTGTGCATGTACCTCTGGAAGGTCTGCGTGGCGTTTCTTAACCCGAGCGGCATGCTTAGAAACTCGAATAGCCCGAAAGGCGTGATGACCGCTGTCTTCTCGACGTCCTCGTCGGCAACCGGGATCTGAAAATACGCCTTTTTAAGGTCTATGGTCGAAAAAATGCGCTTTCCGTGAAGTTGTAATAAAAGATCAATGATCCTGGGAAGAGGGTACCGATCCGGAACTGTCTGGACGTTTAAGCTCCTGTAGTCCCCCGTTGGACGAAACTTCCCTGATGCCGACTTAACCATATGCAGCGGACTCGAGTGAGGGCTGCTGGATGGACGAATGATGCCCAAGGATAATAGTGCCCGATATTCGGCCTTGGCTGCTTTGAGGGGCTCGCCGAGGAGGGCTCTCGCCCGAGCGTGAACTGGAGGGCCAAAAGTGACTATATGATGCCTTACCGATGCCTTAGGACCGATCACGAGCCGTTGGTTGCGTAGGACCTGCTCCATGTAAGACGCGACAAGGCACTCGACCTCCTTGGCGAATCCTGATTCGGCGTGCTGCACGGGTGACAGCGCTGAGATGCTGTGGTCCGCTGCAGGTTGAAGGAGTCCTTGTGTAGAGCACGTAGTTGTCTCATCAATAAGCCTTCCACGTTTGAGATCCAGGAGCAGACTGTAGTGCGACAGAAAGTCGGCGCCGAGGATCGGCGTGGCGATGTCGGCGAGTAGGAAAGACCAGGCAAACGTACGCCGCAGTCCTAGGTCCAGTTGTAGAATCCGACGACCATAAGAACGGATCGGAGTGCCGTTCGCGGCTGCGAGGTGGGTGTCGTGACATGCCGTTGCCTTGCCGTAACTATGACACGGCAGGATTGACACGATGGAGCCGCTGTCCACCAGGAAGCGCGTAGCTGTGTTGCGGTCGGCGATGTGGAGTCTATTCTCCTTGAAGCTGCCTGCAGGGCTAGCTGACGCGATGGTGGTGCTGCTGGCTGCTGCAGGGGCAGACAGCAGCCCTACAGGTTTCCCTGAGTGGTTCCAGCTGCCGAGAAGTTATATGGCTGCAAACAGTGCTTTGCCCCTGTACCGTACTTCGTGTGGTACTAGCATGTTCCGTTTGTGTGTGGTCGAGGACGAGAATTCGAACGGCTCCTGTTTTGCTGATTGCCGGGGGTGGCATCTCTCCTTGACTGGTGGCCGCCGCCCTGACTGGAGACCTTGGCAAGTACTTCTCGGGTCACTGAAATGAGTTGAGACAGTAATAGTTTGATTTCGCTGAGCTCGGACTGTTTCGGAGAAACAGGAGCTACTGAGTGAGTGGGAGGGGCCCAAGAGGCACCCTCGAGCAGAACGTCTGCTGCTTCTGCTAGCTTGTCTAAATCGTCAACACCTAGCGCCTTTAACACTGTTTGCGGGTGAGATGGCAGCAAGGCTAGCCACTTAACCCTGATTAGGTCCTGGGTCGCGTTGGCACCTGCGAGCTCCCTGATTTGCCTAAGGAGCGTAGACGGCTTCTTATCTCCTAGCTCGAGCCGGTTGAGCATAGTGTCCAGCTTCTTGCTGGCCGACAGTGAGAAGCGTTGGATGATGCGAGCATTGATCAGCTCGTACTTGCCGATGTTTTCTGGGTCCTGAATGATGTCCTGTATCTCCTCGATAGCCTCCGGAGAGAGAGCCGAGAGAACGAGATAAAATTTTGACTTTTCCGACGACACGTTTGCCGTGTGGAAGTACGCCTCTGCCTGGACGAACCAAAGGTCCGGTTTTTCGGCCCAGAAGAAAGGCAGTTTTACATGGGACATTGCAGCAACCGCACCTTGCGCGTCGACCATGTTGGAGTGCTGCGTGATGAACGGCGAGCTGAGACAATGAGACGAGGCAGGGTTAGGTGCGCGGTTGGTGTCGCCTCGGATACCGGAGCGAGATGCGGCGGTGCTGCCAGTGTCGGTGGCGTCTGGTAGTGGCGATAACGAGGTGCTGCCAGTGTCGGCGGCGTCTGGTAGTGGCGATAACGAGGTGCTGCCTCCAGCGGTGGCGTCGGGTAGCGGCGATAACGAGGTGCTGCCTCCAGCGGTGGCGTCGGGTAGCGGCGGAGACGAGGCGCTGCCTCTAGCGGTGGCGTCGGACACTAGCGGGGTGCTGCTTCCGGCGATGAAAAAACCCTCTCCTGGGGGCAATGACCTGGTGGACGAGGCACTTTTCTCATCCGATGAAAAGGACAGCCTCAAAACCACCGATGAACCGCTTTCAGGGCGACGAAAGCTGGGCAGATTTACCTCGAGGCTGCTATTGTCGTTGTTTCCCGAGTGGTCCCACGCCGGAGGGTTTAGCGACGCTGGTTTCCGGGAAGAAGGTCCGGCTGGCGTAAGAAAAGCGTCGCTGGACGATGAGCCGTCGGACATGCCCTGCGCGGGCTGCAGCACGATGAGAACGAGCGAAGTAAAAAGCGGCTAAGGCAGCCTCGATGCACACCGTGACACTGAGCTTGAAGCGCACACACTCATCTCACACTAAGTCAGACTTGAAAAGAAAAGTTTTCACACACAAAGATCACGTCGGGGTCACCACTATAAAATTCTAAGCGACTTGCGTATGCTTGACGCGAACGATCCTGACGGATCGGCTCGTGAGCACGCTCTGGTCCTCCAGGGGCCAGGAACGCACGCACTATTTTTGGACTTGGATCGAGTGAGGTTTAAAGAGATGAGGCACTTGTGAATTGACTGCTGATTTATTTACACTATGTACACAATAAAATGCTGGCGCCAGCGCTGTGGCGCAACAGAGGTGTGTGCCAACGAACGATAACGGTTAAGGTCTCGAAGCCGCGTACTCTGGTGAAGACCTGATGGCTGCAGGGCGTCGAAGTGGTAGCTGACGCGCCTGGGAGGTTAGCTGCGTTCTCTCTCGTGAACCTACGCGCGCAACTGCCTTATACTATAGATGGGCCGCGGAACGAGCGCTTGCTTCCTCGGGCGGCGCTGAGACGCACCCGGTGACGGCGTACCGACATGACCAGCTGGTAACGATGACTCGAGGGAAGGCGGCGCTACAGTAGTAAGAAAATTTATTTTTATTTATCAGCTTTATAAGTTTATTTTGTAGATTTTGTAAATTTTATGCGAGCATAATTAAGAGAAAAAAGTAAACTTAAAATATGATTTTAAAAAAGTTTTTTCTTACTACCCTGGCCGAAAATTTGCCGTTCCTCCCTGCGCATATAAACCGAAACGCGAAGATTCGTCCGCTTTTGCGCGCCATCTATTCGTGCGGGAGGAAGCTTCCAACTCGAATTTAAATTCCAGTATTGCCAGTACATTTTGTAAAATTAGTAACCTCAAAAACGTGGACACGTGCTCGCTTTTAGATTTTCAATCTTGTACAAAAAAAATTAATACTGTAATGTTATTGTTAAAAAATTAATAATCTGGGAGTAATGAATTAATGTTAGTTAATTTTTGAAAAAGGGTGTTTGTTTTAGCTCAGGGCTTTTAAACATCCGCTAACCAACAACCCTCGCTTCGCTCGGATTGTAAATGTTAGCGGATGTTAAATACCCTCGCTCATTATTAATTACTTAACTTATCAGACAGAGACGTTATACACACATTATAGGAGGGAGGAAAATTTTATCTGTATACCACAGTAGTTTTGTACAGAGATGGCGCTGCATGTTAAGCATGGTCATCGATCTCGAAGCAGACTGATACCACTCGTGTGCACATTTTATGTTAAATATTGTTAATTAATCACAAAATTTCGGCCGGATAGTAAGAAAAATAGTATACTTCACACGGGACGAACGTCGATACTCATGCCCGGCGAATTAGGCCCTTCGGCTTCGCCTCGGGGCCCAATCACTGCGCCGGGCCGAATGATCGTCGTTCGTCCCTTGTAAAGTAATGTACTATTAGAAGTTAAGCCAAATTTACATTGGGATATTAAACCTAAAATCCAAATTTGGCATTGTCTCATTGCTAAAGTTTAGCCCAAACTTTTGCCCAAACTAAACTTTAAAAAAACTTTTGCCAACTTTTTTTTTACGCGGGTTCTATTAACAATATTTATTTTAATCTTACTTCCATTTGCAGTAATGCGTTCGTAACAATTCTTTATAATTTAAAATAATAGCCGTTTTTTTTTCAAATTTGCCGTTTTGCGGATTTTTTTCTATCATCCTTACAATGATCCTCTTTTCTAAAATACTGATAAAAACAAATATATTGCAGAAAAAAATTAATTTTAATTTAACTACATATTCTTCAAATGTTTGGCTATCATTATGTTCAATAAAATTTACTTTTTTTTTGAATTACCATTTTTTAGTTTTTTAAGAGGGGGGCAATCCTTTATTTTCTTTGTCTTTTTTTAAGAGAGGAGCAAACTCTCCCGACAGCGGCTTGGTCCCTGCAGCCCCCTTTCCACAGCATCCCGAACGCATCTTCTTTGTCGCCCGAGCTGCGCAGCTCGGGCGACAAAAGCAGCTCGTGCTTCCACCTGTTTTAATTAAAAATGAATTTTTAAATTATTTTTAAGAAAGAATTGATACTTTTTTTGGATAACATGTTAAAAAATAGCACCCGCAACACGTGCGCAAGATGATTCACAGGGCTTAAATTGTTGATAATGCCACTTTAGGCTGAAGAGAGTTGCAGGATTTAAAATTATTTCATTAAGTAGTTGAAAAACTTTAAAAACAACTTAAATCTCTTCAATTTTTATGAAATTTCTGAAATTTATTTAGTTTTAAAACTTTTTCAACTACTTAATCAAATAATTACAAATCCTACATCTCTTCAGCCCAGAAAATGTCTATTTTGCTGTTTTCCATAAAACAGATTTATAGTTAATTTTACCACATAGTACTTATAAGTCAGAACACATTAATTAATCTGCTTCAAATAGTATATTACGTAACAAGAGAGGTAAAATAGAAATGGTCCCAGATCGCACGTAAATTGGCACTCGAGCCTAAGGCGACGGTGACAAACGTGTCATCTGAGGCATTCTTTTTTACTTCCCATGTTGCGTATACTATTTTTCGGCCTAGTGAGAACGAAATCGTAACCTTTTCGGCCGGGAGAAAAGGTTATGGTTTCGTTCCGCTAGGCTGAAAACTTTTTTTTTAATATTTAGCAAGATTGTTAATACTTCTAACAACTTATTTCATTTAATAACAAACAGTCCATTTAAACGATGAGTTTTTTTGCAAATAAATCGAAAATTTAACAAAATTTCTACTGTATCTTAAAATCTAATCAATCAGTAATGTTACCAGCAGAAACGCATTTTCTTCGAGGAAAATGATTCAAAAGAAATCATAAAATAAATTGGCAAAAAGTTAATTGTTCATATAAAATAATTAATAAAATATAAATAAATGAACCTATAAGAAATGTTTCGTTACAAATTTGGGCCTTAAAAGAAAAGCTAATGAATTATGACTGACCGTCATAAAGAATGCGATGGGTCCCAGGTAACTTTTATTTCGGACCGCAAAAAAAGGGTCTTTCTCTCGAGAGTCGGCATTTATCGGAGTATGACGCGTTTAAGAAAAAACCGCATATGTTGAGCAAAATATTCGGTAGAATAGACACGTCAGTCTTTTATTCAGTCGTGTTCAAGGAAGGTTCTGACGAAGAGTTCGAGAGAACGGGAGAGAGAAAGGGTCCGAGATCGAGCGCAGTTTTCAGTCGAGCACGGTTCAGTAAATAGAGTATTTTATTTTAGAAAACATTGATAAAGTTCACTACAACTAATATTCTCAGTATGAGATTTAATAGGTTTAACTCTTTTTTTGTTGAATTTACGACGTATAAAATATTTTGCAAATAGCAATGCAAATAGCGTGCATTAAAAAAAATGTTATGGAGTGACTCAAAAATAAATAATATATAGTGTACTGCGCCAGCACCACCAACGATACACTCGGAATTATTTTGTCCGCTTATATTCAAATATTATTACTGATACTTATTGGAAAGTATTATTACAAACAATTCCAATGTTATTCTAAAATTTAGAAATATATTATTGGTAATTATGTCATAATGCAAAAAATAAAAAATTTATTTGTTTTTTTTTTACACTTTGGGATCTAACTTCTTAAATTTTTAACACTTTTGCCCCAAAATTTATTTTGTAAATTCAAAATGATGTATATTATAAAAAATGCAATAAAAATTGATTTTTTGACAATTTTTAGGTTAAACAAATTGATGCAAAATTAAGATTTTGCCAAATCTAATACTAAAAATCCATACTAAATTGAAAATTTAAATTTCTAAGGAAATTTTCTCTTAGTATTCCTGTAAATAAAATCCACTAAAGTTTACTTATCATTAATTGATATTTTGACATGTAGCATAAATTTTTACCATAGAATTGATTGCAGTAATTTATTCACGAGAAAATGATTAAAAACTTGTACTTTTGAAATTTTGTTGTTTATTATCCGCGTAAAAATCGAAACAATGGGCAATGTATGGGTAATATATTGGATATTGCGATTGCCAATTTATTGGCGAAACATTGATTATAAATTTCCCAATACATCGACGAACGTTCGGCAAATGCACCATATCCGATATAATTCCCATACCTTGCCAATAGTTCATATTGTAATTATTTATTTTTAAGTTGGCAAAGTTTATATATCGCTTGACCTTTTTCCGTACTTTTTTTCTCTTGATTATGCCCGCATAAAAAAAATTTCATAAAAGAAACAATTTTTACTTCTATCTGCATTCGAACCCACGCACTTCTGCTTTCTAGGCTAACGTTTAGCCAACTGAGCTTTAATTGTTTTTGTTAAATAATTAGATTCAGGTTAAAACATTAGAATTATTAGACCTAACCTTCCAAATTTCGTTACATTTGAAATTTAGTCATTTAATAAAAACAAATAAATAGCTTAGTTGGCTAAACGTTAGCCTAGAAAGTAGAAGTGCGTGGGTTCGAATGCAGATAGAAGTAAAAATTTTTTCTTTTATGAAATTTTTTTATGCGGGCATAATTAAGAGAAAAAAAGTACGGAAAAATGTCTAGCTAAAGGTCAAGCGATATATAAACTTTGCCAACGTAAAAATAAATAATTACAGTATAAACTATTGGCAAGGTATGGGAATTATATTGGATATGGTGCATTTGCCGAACGATCCTCGATGTATTGGGAAATTTATAACCAATGTTTCGCCAATATATTGGCAATCGCAATATCCAATATATTTCCCATACATTGCCCATTGTTTCGATTTTTACGCGGGTACATGTTTATAAAAAAAGTATTGTTTCAAAATAAATAAAATGATTGTGGCCTCTTATTCAATCAAAATAAAAAGATCCTTCAAATACTCGGAGAACTGAGGATATTCAATCTATGATAGTAATATAGGAAAATCTGAACTAGTTCGAGCTTCCCGATTCTAAACTTTTGCCGGAGAAAATTTGGATAACGCCAGGACTTTTATAATTAAAAGCAAAGAGAAGAAAGCGTCGGGGGACTGTGAACGGAGAATTGCGAAATTTGAAATACGTTTCCGCAATCTGCGTAACTCGACTACCCGTTCTCTCTGCTCTTCCACCTTCATCGCGACATTATCGAATTGCTCTTTTATCCTTCCTTCGTTTTGTCCGCTCTATCTTGCTTCTTTCGCAAATGAAACATGCGAGGCTTTGTCGGCGGCCGATGCGCCAGCATTGGCGCATCCATTGTCGAACTTTCCGCAGTATAACCGAGAGCCGAGGATTGGTGCAGCACGCGCGAGGATCGGAAGAAGAACGGCACGACGGGAGTTTAGGCTCCTTTGGGAATGCCGTCGACGAATAGCTTGCATTAATTGTTCATTGTTTTCGTCGCGTTCCTCCGATGCCTCCGCACTCTAGTCCTTATGCACCCGCTTAGCTACGAGTTTCTACCTTTAAATTCCCAGTATATTAAATTAATCCTAGTGTATCTCAAATTAATTACGTACGAATATTGATGAGACTTACATCAGAATATACGTACATATCGTCGCCTCTAACGAAATCTGCTGCGTTTGTAGTTTCAATAAAGAGCATGTACTCGTTATTAAAATTTACAGAATAATATTGTAAATCTGAATTTAATTAAATTAAATAATGTTTAAATGCTTTGGTAATTATATTTTAAGTTAAATTGTTACGCGTGGATAAAAGAATAAGAGATAGTGACGTTGGGAAATAATAATATTAAAATTTAATTTAAATGAGTTGTATTTGGCCTGACAAGAGTTGATACATGTGCTACACAGTTGATACATGAATTATCGAATCCATTTAATTTTGAGCCACAACCGATTTCGAGAAATTAAATAATTTTCTCTCTTTTTTGTTTAGAGTGATAGAAAGCCCATGAGGAATAGAGCTTTTGGGGCTGAAGCGTTCAGAGCTCATTGCTGTAGGGATCGAGTGTATAAAGTATGGAGTATATAACGTAATCGAAGGTGAAGGTCATTTGAAAACCAAGCCAATTTTTTTTAAATAGGAAATCCTATTTTTGACCTCACAAATGAAGTTTTTGAGTGAGTTTAATTGAAGGTCATTCTCCGTGTCACGGCCAAGTTCCATATCAATCAACATATCCAATCATTTCGGTAACTGCGATTCAGAAAATTTTGAATAGTTAAGTAACTCATAGTGACCTTGATCATAACCTTGAGCTCAAGGATCCGATTTATTTGAATGTCAAATTAATTTTAAGGAGCAAGGTCGTGCTCCATGTCGCGGTCAAGTTTCATATTAAACAACGCATCCAAACGTAATAACTTTTTATGCAATTTTAATGAAAACATATTATTTTTTAAAAGTATATCGGTGGCTGAACAAAAAAATATATATCTTTAAGAAATTGCTCGTTATAATGTGGGATAAGTAATTAGAAATAGAAAATTATTAATAAGACAATTATTTTAATTAAAGGCTTTGACTTCTATAAATAACGTATTCATATTGTTTACTGGATTTTATAAATCTATAATGATCGTTATCCCTTTCATGCAGACGTAGAATTGATTAAAATTTGATTACTTTGACGATAATTATGTACTGTAAAATCTAAGTTATTTTTAGAACATTGCCCTTTTTCTAATTTCCATCAAATTTTACAGACCGTCAATATTACATTACGTACAGTACTAAACGAATCCATTTACCCGAAATCGTAAACGCAAAAATCTGCAATAAAGAGGAAAATCGCTGCACGTTGTGCGTTCTTTCCTGATGGAAAAATTCGATCGCCTGGGCGAATAGTCGGTTAGCGACCCAGAACACGAACTAAAAAAAAAGGCCGATGCAAAACTAAAACTCCTTGGAGCTGAAATGGAGAGAGCGAGAAGCGCGACCTGCCTTAAACCTCGCGAATAGGTTGCCCATGCCATGGGGGAAATTGAAAATGCCTGGCATACCGCGACAGTACGGGATTTCGGCCTCCCCTCCAGTTGCCCCTGCCGCGATATATATCCAAGAGTCGGCGATTTTCGCACTCGCATCTCATGCGGCTCTCGAATTCTTCGCGATCCCGCAGACGAGTAGGTTGCGCTAAGCCGATAACTTTACGAAGGTCGCTAACGCCAAGATCCTCTCACCGAGTGAATTATCGGAAGGCTCAGACGAGGGACCTAACTTATTTCTCTTTTATCGTGGAGAGGCGTGCACCCGCATGATTGCCTACACCGCTTTACGCATTGCAGCAAACCAGACTTGCTAACTGTGATTTGATTGAATTCGATCGGTGATAACATTTTTCAATATGTACACTTGACCGAAATAAATTCTATTAGAACGTGTGCTTAAAATAGCAACTTCGCATTTTATTTTTTCACGCATTGAGTGTTGCTTCTATCTGTATTTCATGACTAAGCAGTACAATGCTTGTAATTTGTTTATATAGTTTATAAAATATTGCCTAATATTTTGCACGAAAGTGTCTACGGTAATTTTTTATTTAACAACAGCGTTCCTTCTCGCAGCACACTTCCCAAGGTTGGAAAGATGCGATCATCCGAGTCCGCAGCCAAAACTTCTTGGAGAAACGCAGGACAGGGATGCGGCTGACCGAGTTATTACAGAAGAAAGGGTGAGATGAGCCATCGGATCCTTTGAACCTGAAAATCACCGGGACCAAATAACATTGCACTAGCAATACTGTAACGAGGAGCAGATGCTCTCGTGGCATGGCTTATGGGCGTTTTCGTAGCATGTCTCTCACTAAGGTATGTTAAAAAAAAATGGCGATAGGCAAAAGTGGTACGTGATAACAAAGGATTGCAGACCAAAAATTCTGACTTCCTTTGTTTTCAAAACCGTTGAAAAACTGGTAAATCAAGACCTCAGAAATGAGGCCTTTGTCATTCGTAAAGGGAGGGGATATCAGTGGAATCAGCTCTAGATGAGACCACCATCAATAAAGACAGTACACAATAGATCACTAACGAAACAGTACATCAGTAAAACATCTGTACATCAATAGAGAAAGAGCATTCCTAGATGTGAAAAGTGCTTTCAATTTTACGACCAAAATCAGCATCTGTTAAGGGGTGCGGAAACATGGAGTGCCTGCAACCGTGGTAGGGTGGATTAGCCGCACTTTACTAAATAGAATTCAAATATGTAATTCAATTACGTAATTAGTTTCTATATGGTTAAGGAATGCGTTCGAAAGCGTCGTGGAATTAATGGCTCAATTAAAGAAAAATACTGTGTAAATTATTGCAAATTATATTAATTTCTTACAGCTTTTTCCTCTATCTTCTATGGAGGTTTTTTAAGCCATTTAAAAAATATTATTTCTTTTTTTTTTAATTTATACGTATTTGTTTATTTGGCCTATGTATACACTCCTTTATGAATTCTCCTTTACCGATTGTTATTATTATTAGTCTATTCATGAATTAATTACAACAAATAGTAAACTCAAAACTCGAAAGTCGGTAAAACAATGCCCAGTGGTTGAGTGGTCACGAAATTCCATGACATTTTTCAGTAGGTTTTGGGACAGTTGTTTGACAATGTTGAGGTTAGGATGACACCTTCATTTTGACAGAATTCAACACAAATTTTACTGTTGTGCTACGGTAACACGAAGTGTCTGTAATACTGGTGGCGCTTAATAATTATAATATAACCTATGAATATCACTGCCGTATTAAAAAGGTCCGTGTTTTCTCTGTGACGATAATTATTTTAGGAACTTTAACTTTAATTTTTATTGGATATTTCTCTCCTTGTACTAAAAGATATATTACTTTAGTCATATCAAACAGGATAATAAGCGGAAGACAACATTTTAGAAAAAGAAAAGACCAGAAAACCGTAAGTGTAGTTTTGATAAGCTCTTTGTTCTTCTACGCCCGATGAGGACAAAAAAGTTTCAAGATAATGAAAAGAGGAAGGTGAGCGTACAAGAAAACAGAACTAAAGTAATAGAGACAGAGGAAGAGTAATAAGTGGTAAGTTTAAGAAAGAGTACGCGGAAAGATCAATAGAGGCCGAATTTGTAGAATGTTGCAAGTCAAGAGAGACGTCGAGCAGAAAAGATTCCTTAAGTGGATGATGAAGATAGAGGCTTCCGCCGAGAAAAAGGGTGGCGTCGAAACTATGAATAAGGATCCATGAATAAGGTACGTGGAGAGAGAGAGAGAGAGACAGAGAGAGAGAGAGAGAGAGAGCGAGAGGGAGGGAGAGGGAGAGGCAGAGGGAAAGAGAGAGCGAGAGGAGAGGGAGAGAGAGTGAGAGAGGGAGAGGGAGAGGGAGAGAGAGAGAGAGAAGAATAGGAAAATAGTGAGAAGAAAATATAAAGCATTGGCATTTAAATAGGAAATAAAGAGGACTCTTTTCTTTCTGCCTGCCGAGAATTGACTTTTCATTTAGTGCAACGTGTTTAATGCGGCAGAAGATTTAAATAACATTCATTCTTGACTTGAAATTCAGACATTTAAAAAAAGGAGACCAATATATAATATTTTAAATATGTTTTACGTGAACTTTTTGCAAGATACAAATAAAAATTAAATTAACGGGAGCATCGTGCCTTAGGATTAAAATTAAATTTAATGTTGTTTTTTCACTTACACTTGGTAGTACTGTCGGTAATAAAATTACCACTCAGATATGGATAAAACACAAAGTATTGGTCGATATTAAGCCACCAAGGCTTAGTTAAATATAAAAAAAAATTCTTTTGCGATAACGTATGCAACATTTTGCAATTTAAAACATTTCGATTGGATACATGCGACCGCTTAATCTTTATCCAAAAATATTTTTTCTCAAGTAAACAATGCCAGTCAAGTATCGAAGTGGGAATACCGTATAGTAGCTTAGAAATTGCATCTTTCAGAAAAACCAATATTCGGTAAGATTTCGGTCAAGATGGTACTACGTAAATATTATACATTCACTTTTTGAATTTCTATTAAAAAGTCGTTGATTTTTCTTATAAAAGTCTTTTATATCTCGCACTATCTCGGAATCCAGTTACAAAAGATGCCATTCCGGACTCCAAAATGTCGTTGTTTTACAAACTAAATTGAATTTCCTACGTCATGGAAATCTGCAAACATTTTATCTGACTTTTATTATATAATTTTGTTATAGGTTAGAAATAAATTTATGTATCGTAGAACAAAACTTTATTAACAATACTAAAAGTCAGAAGCTAACAAAACATATGAAAGTAACACATAACGGAGTAATTTTATATTGTCTTTATTTAAAATATCACTGAATTTAACTGAATGCAAATTGTTATATATTATTGTGGGAAAATGTCTATGCGACTGTTCTTCGTGCCGTCTACTTGAGGACTGATGGCTGGATACATTCTTCTGGACTTCATGGGCGGAAACGGGAAAAAGGCAATAAAAATGCTTTCCTTTCCGCGCAGGTAGAAACTATATTAGTGTGTACTTGTACATGTGCGTCGTTGCTATACTTCAACATATAATTATGTAACTCTGTGCATAAAAGTCCCTTCGACTGCGAGAATCAATTTTCACACGCGCATGGAACTATATTTTACGCAACGACGGAGGAAAAAGCCATTTTCTCACACGCAAGCGTGCGGAAAAGGGACTTTTATGCGCAGAGTACATAATATAATAAAAGTCAGATAAAATGGTTTAGTAAAAGTTGTTATACGTTATGAGGCAAAAGGTCACAGTTTGGCATTTTGAGAAAAATTAGTGTACTTTATATTGAAAGTAGGCGAACTACACGAACTTAAACTTTTTCAGTTTTTGCACCGATAAAAGTGGCTTTGGAAAAAAGAGAAGCAGCAAAGAATTTAACAAAAAAAATTCATTTCACGAACTTGTGAGTAGACAAATCCCGTTGAACTTGGTAATCCTCTCTTAAAAAAGTGATGGCCTTTGTTGCAAAGCTTTTAAGGGAGTTAGTGCGGTACAGCCTGCATGAAAAGTTAATTTTATTTTAAATTAACTTTAAGGTACATGTAAAGGTGATTAATATAAGAGATTTGGGTGTTTTGTGTATAAAGTAATGATAAATACTGCAAAACTCTCCGGAAAATGATAAAATGAAACATTTAGATCAGATTGTACTACGCTATACATATATTAATAACATTGAGCTGGTTTTCTTCAACACATTATCTTGAGAACGGTGAAGCTAGGTATCTCCACTATAATTTATTATTTCCAATATAATTGGTATTTCCAATATAATCTTCTAAATTTAGTATTTAATAAATAAGATAGTTCTTTTTTAATGTCTTAAGAGCTAAACGCATTAACCCTTTAACGCCCAACTTGACCATTTTTCGACTTGAACTTGAATTTTTAAAAAAATGGCCATATCCAAAAAACCAAAAGTCGCTTCGAAAATTCTGAAAAAATTCACACGCGTTCTCTGATTACTTCTAAACACTTTTTGTTCTATATCTGTTTTTTGTAAAGTCGACCCTGATCGAGAAAAAAAATCACGAACCTATTTGATAAGTTCGGTGGAAAAGGGATTGTTCGGATGGCCGCCATTTTTAATTTCGGTACTGCAACTGTTTTACAATATAGTATATATGCTATTGACTAAATATATACGTGTTAGACGTACGAGCGAACCCTCTTTCAATTCTAAAATTTGAGCCAATCAAATTTTTTTTTTCAATAATTCACGTTTTTTTGCAAAAAATTGTTTACAACTTTTTATTGTTAAATTTTTCAACAATACTAGTACTGGATTCTGAAAGTTCATTAAATTTTACGTTAAAAATGGTATCTCAAGAATTTCTTGAACCATTTTAAGATAGTGCTACACGCCGCTGAAAATGTTGTCGAAAAATGGTCAAGTTGGGCGTTAAAGGGTTAAAGGAAAACGTAACTATAAAAATTACCCATCTATAAGACACAGTTTTAAAAGTCACGACTTTACACATTATAACATCTCGATTTTGGAAAATCTAACTCCTCCGAATTTTTAATAGCTTATATGTATTAGTATTATAAACATTTGTACAAACTTTTTGAAAACTCTAAAGAAGCTAATATTTCGCACTAACACCCTTATTGCGTAATTCAGATTGATCGTCAAGATAGTTTTCAAGATATGAGTATGTGATTAGTTGCTTAATTTTTATATTAGGTATTACATGCGTCAACTTGAATTTTTCGATTATTGATATTATTCCTATAAAAAACCGGCGCCAAAATAAAAAATGAATCTAATTTTAAAAAGCAAAATGTACATTCTGGTAGAAAATAAACCAATCAATATGACGAAAGAACATGATTTAACTATTGATTTGCAAAATTAAGTATACAATTTTGAATATATTTAAACTTCTAATCAATTGTATAATATAATATAACATCTTAGGTAGTATTTTTTGCGACAAAAATGTTAACCTTGTCAAATTGGCATCTTGACTACGGTTTGGTTGGTCACTCAAGAGTTAAGGGGGGTATAACACCTGTAAATTACACAATAAACGAACAACATTTTTAATAAGTCTACATATACTCAAATAAGTAACATTTTTTCTACTGGTTACAAACTCGTCACTCTTTAATTTAAAAAATATATAAGACCTCTCTAGTTATTAATTAGAGTCTCATTGAAAACATAATTTACTGTCTGTAACATTTGAAGTTCATCGAATGTCCAAATAAGCTCAATTTGAAGAATATTGTTTAAACGTATATGTTGGTTCTGTTATGAACAGAGGGATTTGATTCTGATTGTGTAGACAAATTTTTAGAAACAAATTACTAATTTATTAATTAATTTTTTTATTAATTTTAATACAATTAGATTGTGACTTTTTTACACATTCAAAATCAAATCGCTCTGTTCATACCAGAACCAACGTATGGTTAAATAATATACTCCAAATTGAGATTTTTTTGTCCATCAATGAACTTTAAATGTTACGGACAGTGAATTATGCATTCTATGAGACTCCAATTAATAACTAAAAACTATAGACATGTAGAGAGGTCTTATATTTTTTAAATTAAAGGTAAACATGTCTATAATCAGCAGAAGAAACGTTACTTATTCGAGTATATGTAGAATTATTGAAAAAGTTACTTCTTCTCATAGAGAAGATTTGAGTTGGTTACGCACTGATACCAAAGGAGATTTTTTTATGGACATACTTATGTATACAATCTTAGGTATGCATACCCCAGGGGCGAAATTAAAGAATTATATACTAAAGAAGATCCTTCGAAATCAACAAGTTTAAATTTACTTTGAGATAGCACCTTCTTGATTTCGACTAGTTCACTCTTAACTGGCTACTTATGTATTTATTTAGTTGTTGATTTATTGTTGTGCCGTTGCATATACATTTTGCATATGAGAGTGAATGAAATTTATTAGGGTGAATGTTAATGTATATTTTTATTATATGTTATAAATTGTTCTAATAATTTTAATCAATCACCTGTGATATTACTCTTAAACTGTTATTATTTTTATAATATTCGTGTATTATGCAATTATTATTTTATATTGTGAATCTTTATGATTTTGTTACAAGAAAGATCTATTCTATTCTGTTGTAAATGATCTTCAGCCTAACGAGCTGCTGAAAAGGGTGACGAATTATGCGGGTTCGATGGCCAACGATTGGTGGCCAAACTTCATAAAAATGGCCAACGGATGGTGAACGGTTGGTGAGCGCTTCTGCCAGGGGAAGCGCGCTATAGTTTGCTAGTAAGGTATATACGAAGAAAATTATTTCACTCGTTTAGCTATAAACATGGGTGACCTATAACTTTAAATAATGTAGGCGAGGAAAATAAAAAACGCCAGTCTCGCTCGCGGCTAGGCGATGAGGTGGAAATTTTCGGAAAGGAAAAGAAGAAAAAGAAAGGAAAAGCAGAAGGGTAGGGCAGTTGGCTCGCATCCTGCATCCGCGCGCGCTCGAGGGAAGAAGGGAGAGGAGCCGCGGAAAAAGGGAGGTGGTGAGAGCGAGAGGTTTGTTGGCGCAGGAGCGGGGAGGCTCTCCGGGGTGCGCGAGCGAGGCCGGCTGGCCGCGCACGAGCGACAGAGACGAGACGCGCGCGCGCCCCGAGCGACACTCAGTCACCGCCCGATCGTCGGCGCGCACGGTCTCCGAGGCGTCATCCTCGTTGCACGCTCGTCCGTCGCGACCGCGTGTCCTCCCCCCAAAAACGGAGCAATAATTTGACCAACAAGTTTTTCGCTCACCTCTGACACTCGCTTCGCGCCAATTTGCCGTGAAGCTTAGGCCAACTGAATCGCGCAACCGCAAGTAAATAACATGGGGGTAGAGAAAGAGCAAGAGAAAAGTCGGTGAAATTTTGTCGACAAATGGGATTGCAGAATCGGGAGGAACTCGGCTTGGAAAATCCGGAGTCGCTTGAGCTCACGAGCGGGCAATTCCTCTCGGCTCGCGCAATCAGTGCAGCGCGATCGCCAGCTTCAATGTGACGTGTTTGCAGACAAAGTAAAGGATCTCGTATAAGTCGCGGGGTCGCGAGCGAAGGGGTAACGGGGCTCGGGGAAGAAGGAAGGTGAGGGGCAACGAGGGAGCGGAGCACAGGACCAAGATTCACGGGGGGCTATGTGAGAAAAACGCCGCGGGAGCTTTCGATTCGATACGTGATCGAGAGGAGTGCGGCCGCGCCGGGCTCCGATGCCTTTTTCCGCACGATGTAGATGAAAAAGACGAAAGAGAAGGGAGAAATAAAAAGAGCCCCAAGGAAAAGTCTTGAGGAAACGACTCTACGGCGGCGCCGTCCTTTTACTCCTACTTCGCGCTTGTTTCTTCTCATCACCGAGGTGAGTCTTCCCTCCGATTTTCTTTTTTTATGGCGCCGGCTCAGCTAGGATTAGCGATTGGAAAAACTTTTCTCTACTTGCTCAGAAGATGTAACAAAGATATTTACTTGTATTGCCTAATATCACGTTCTTTAATAAACAACTTCAAACTTTTCTATTCAGAATTATTGTTAATTTTCACAACTGATCTTTATACTATTTAAAATCACAACTAATTGTAGTTGAGGAGTCTTAGAATTTAGTGAAAAGTAATCAAGCTGTTACTGTAGAAGACTTTCCCTCGATTTTTCATTCAAATGTTTATCGTAGGTCATATAATAAATAATAAGTAAAACGCAATACTACCACAGGGTGTAGGTATTTTTATTTTACACTTTTTAGCTTTTTATAAACTTTCATGAACTTCAAAATATTTTTTAAATTAAATGTCTTTTGAGTTATGGCTTTCACATATGCTATTTGTGCTTCAAGCTTGAATATCTTTGCAATAAACATTGGGTAACATATTTTTTTTGCTCTTCATTTTGTTTATAGCTGACATATTTTAAGCAATAGCACGAGTGTGCTCAATAGGAAAATCATGTATTATTTATGAAACTACCGAAATTCTACTTTAAAAGTGAACTTTACTTTACCATATAATGAAATATTTACTTTTATATCTTCTTTTTTTATTTATTTATGTTTCTTACAGTAATTTCAGATTAAAGTACAAAACAAAGAGGAAAGAATACATATTATTATAATTATGAATTATATAATTTTAAAATTATATTTAAACATATTCATTCTTATAAATACTGGGGGTACGTTGTATTGCAAGTAGTGTTGCAAATAACGTGTCATTTTTAAATCAGTAATATGTCATTAAATGTGATCGTCGTGTAACAGACATGCACATCACAAGAGTCATTTAAACTGTAATTGTTAAATTAGCTATAAATAAGTTTGTCATATGACAAAACAGTCTTAACAAAATTGTTCCCCATTCACTATATGGCGGAAAAATGATAGTCATGAAAGTTTTTGTCACTTGATAATGATTCTACATAGTGGTAAAATTACGGTTAGCAATTTTTATGCCATTCGTGTGACAATGTTTTTTTTTATTTTTTCTCCAATAATATAGTTTACTTAAACAGACGATTTTTAAAATTGAATATTTTTATTTTCTGTTACTTGAATATTTTTAGTTGATTGTATAACAGTAATACCATTGTAATAAAATTTCATGATTGCCACCCTACAACACTAATTGCAAGCTAGTATGCGTTCAAATTCTTTGCAAGCCAAATTGCAAACTTTTTCGAAAGAAGTCTTTGTCTGATAACATTGTACAGAATTTTTAAATTAAACAATTTAGAATTTTTCAGATGCTTAAAATTGGACCCGTGAAATTTAAAATCCTATTATCTGTCACCGCGAATCTCGCTAAATATAGACATTGTGAAAATATAATGATTTTAAAATATTTTAATTAACCCAATTTCAGTAAAATATATTGTTCAATTTTTTAAGAAAAAAGTATGTCACAATTTGAATAGCAAAGCAAAATAATTTTGATCCCAATACATAAAAATGTCCTAAAGTTCAGAATTTGACTCTTATTCAAAGAAACACACGTGGTGCAATGTAAATGCAAGAATAGACGAAACTTTAGAGCTTGCATATGGCTGCAGAATTGTTGCATTTAAGTACTTCTAAATGTGAAAAAAGTGTAAATCCTTTATTAAAGTAAGTCATATTCATACGTTCTTAAAATTACAACACTTCGACATTTACTTATATTCGTGCATACATAACTACCTTTTTCTTTTAATCGAATTTAAGAGTTTTTTACACTGGTGTGATTCATTTAAAATATATTTTATATGCAGTTTGAGCAATCCTATTAAAAAAAAGAATAACAATCTGAAGATAATCGCGATAAAAAATGAAGAATAAAAGTCGTTAATTGACTTTTAAATTGTCAATAGGCGCGATGAATACATTAAAATGTTTTTGAATGCAAAAATTATAAATATTAAATGAGAACAACTTTTCGAGCCCCATATTCGTTATTTATAAAGTGCCGATGTTATTCGAAAGTTGCAAGTGTAACAAAAAACTTCCGGTGAAATTTTTATCGCCCATTTATTTTGAACGCGTCGCAAACAAAACGAGTTGACAGAAAAAATTCCCGAATTTATTGCTTACAAATACTGAAAAACTCGCATTTACTTAATGCGCGTGCCACTGTTATAGAGTTATGTGTTCCGCCAATATTTCGCTTGTTCCTCGTTGTCGGTATATTTTCGAAATAAATAGATAATGAGAAGAAAGTAAAAGAGAGCTTTAAATGAATACTTACTTAATATTTAGTAATATGAAGACAGATTCAAATTCTGAGTAGTTTTCAATTTTTATAATACGTGGTATTTAAAAAAATCTGAAAGTACAAAGTAAAATTTGTTTTGGGCATTACAAAAATTATATTCGATAAATTTGTATAATGTTATTTTAAGAATTATTAATTTAACTTCAGTATTTTGCTATAATATGTAACCAAATTGTTATCTTATGTTCTAAAAATGTAAAACTATAAAATAAAGTTCGCTATGTCAACATTTTTTGAGATCTCCGAATATGGTCTATTGAGCATTCATAACCCGAAAGCTAATTTAAAGATATGTGCGTACAAGTTATAAGAATAATTCACATTTAACTCCTCGTAGCCGGCACAATTTTTATCAAAACAAGTGTACTTTTTGTGTGTAGATTGTCATATAACTCCAACCTAAAGTCCACAGGATATATGTAGATCAAAATTCGACACTATATGATGCCAATCCAACCGCGTAGATGTTAAAAACATAACGTACAATTCTGTCACAGTCGCTATTAAGGTTGTTGATGTTCATCCCGAAGGTTCAAAGTTCGAGTCCTGTTACCATCAGTTTTTTTTGAATAAACTATTTCTCAATTATAATTAAAACTGAATATTCGCTGCAATCATAAACAACATAATAATAGAATCAAAATTGGAAGAAAAAAAGGAAAAATAATTTTTTTCGTTAGAGTTAGAGCGAGAAAAATTAGAATTTCTTATGTTGAATAATAAAACTTACACGTATAACGTATATAATAAATGTCAGTGCGTTTCGAATTTATGTTCGCATTAGCTCAAATTATAACAATTTTTTTACAATTTTATAATAATATTTAAACGAGTATTTTTCTTCGTGCAGACATATAGAGACAAACAGAGATCTCGAAAGGTAGATAAAGATAGAGAAAATAGAAAGAGAATAGTATAGTCAACCTACTCTAGTATACTTCGGAAGCCCGTCCCATCTGCGCAAACACTACTGGTAAATTTTTTTTAATTCGCGGAGAAAACAGTCGTCGGAATTTCTGTAAAACGGAAATGTCAACAAAGAGATTGAGTTAAAATGCTCGATAAAAGTATTTAATTTTTTCACTGACACAATTTTAGTTTGAAGTGCTATTTACAAGAAAGGTAAATCCTGCACATCTTTTATGTTTTATTTATTTATTTATTCCAGACTAACAGTACGTAAATTACATTATACAGTAAATATACGTATATATATGAAGTGCAACGTATTACACGGTAACCCGACAGAGGAAAATGAAATTTCCTTCTCGTCGGTTTGGTAGTAAAACAAGCATGATTAGATTATATAAACTAATATCTTTTTTTATTTTTTTCAACAGTGTACAAATTTTGATATACAATAACTAAAAATTGGAAAATTCATAGGCTTGGATCAACTTTTAAGTCTAATAGGATCAAGTCTTTTATTTGTTATCTAAAACCAGTTTAATTATTCAAGTTTATTTATTGAGTACTGCGCATATGGATCTTCACTAACAAATCAATTATTACAGTTGAAAATTCATCCCATTCATATACAAGCTCATTATTACAACAAATACTGTCACAGACAATTGTTTATTGCAATTCAGAGTTTAATGCAATACTTGAGTGTATAATGCAGTATAATATACAGCTCGGAATATAATGACCTATTTCAGCGTTTATTTTGTAATTATATATACTGTTTTGATTGAATGGTCGTATTACTCTATCTACTGATATTCCGTGACGTTCAATTACATGCTAGTAACATTGCTATTCACGTTGAATTTTGGAAGATACATGCTACGTTAGACTATGCGCTTTGACTATGCTTCAGTAATTATAATCTGTGCAGCACAATGATAAAAGAAGATTACCGATTGTTTTATTTGCGTGTCACTTACTTGAGTCCTCGTTGTACACTGAGAAAAAAATCTAGTTGGAACAGAGAACAAGCAAATCTAGTTGCTTTGAAAGCGCTTGTCAATTCAACATTCATTCTAATGATATACAAAATTTTTGTCAAAATGAAAGTATAATTCTCGGAGTCACAAGAATTTGAGTAAGTTAATTGGAAGGTTATTTTATTGTTGAATAAACTGTTTAATACATCAAATTGCAGAAAATAACTTTTAAATCAACACAATTTCCATGATCATTATTGCTCTGTCGGTAATGTAGTATAACCGCGGGGCCCTCTCGTTTCGCTGTCGCGTAGAGTACCTAATTTTTGCTTGGAGTATGCGCCTATGCAGGTGGTTCTTTATATCACGTTTCGACTCACGCCGATGAAACTACTTAGCCGGTATTCGTAATACATTTTACAATGGTATTTGAATGTGATATGACGGATGCTTTACTAGACATGGAATTTCTAGATGTTGATCAAATATTAGTAGATTATACACCTAGGGAGTAAAAGTAAGGAATGTCCGAAATCGGATGTAAATTGTCGCCCGAGCCGAAGCCGAGGGTGATAAATATGCGATTTGAGGGATTCTTTACCTACGTCCATGGTGCATATACTATTTCTTTGCACGCGGGGCGTAAATTGCACATTCTGTTTTTCGCCCGCTGGGCGTACAGTATAAAAAAAATAATTTTTCCTAAATGCATTCTTTACCATTCGTTAAATATATTTTGCATACAGATGTCGAATCAACCGACCGAGCGTTAGCAAAGGAGGAGAAACTGGTTAGTTAATTATTATTTTAAGCTTAAAATTGTATGCATATCACATATCCACTGTATGTGAGTTTGAGTTGCAATATTATCTTATTTCTTATACTAGATTCTTACTGCTTTAATTATTTTTTAAGAGAAGATACCCACAAGTGATCAGCATTCATGCTGGTTAATATATAAGAAGAGAAAATCCAAATGTACATATGTAAGTATGCGTGTGATTATACACACACACACATATATATATATATATATATTCAAAATCTAAGTCTGTCAAATTGACAGAATATTTTGTTGCTCGCATTTATGGGCACGAATCTTTTGATCCAACGAACTTTTTTCTCAGTATATATTATTACTTCAAGCTCACTTTACTGAGCATACGTGAACAGAGAAAGCAGAAGCTTAGTCGAATTTTTCGCATAATTCTTTATAAACTTTGTGTTAATATTGCATAAGTATGTTTACTAGCACTTTTTGGCTACTGGGAGTTTCAAATTTTCTTTCGAATTTCCTTTTCACGATGAATTTCAATGTATCCCAAAATTTTAATCAAAAGAATTTAGAGCAATCACTTTCTGCTTCGCTCTTTGTACGAAGCACAAAGAAAAAAGTGCGAAAAGTCAACTTCATCTCAAGCTCAAGTTTTCTTACCGGCAGATAAGAAAATCCGCCCGTTGAACATCAAAGCTCCTCCCACCTTGTCGGTGACCTTTTGTTAATTCCGTGAGTAATTCAGAGATCGACATCAGGCGAGGATCTGATATTTAGCCTATTTCTAAAAATTACGTTATAATATGACGTCATTTAAGGAGGTTCTACCCTTACGTCATCAATCAAAATAGCAATTGCAGACTAATACATATACATCGCCATATACGTACTAACAAAAACATAAAGCTATACTCGTTCTGTCTCGCTCACACCTCTAAGGGCAACATAACCTAAACTTCTGCTTATATTGTTTTTTTTCTCCTTTCTGAACTGATGGAGCCTTCCAAAAATTTATGTGTAGTTTCATTATATTGCTATATATAAGTCTGTAATATTTCATTAAATTCTCAATTTTAGATCAATTACCGGTAGAACCTCCCTTATGATGTTATTGGCGATGCTTCAAATTCGGACCCTTTATAACGTCATTTAAAGTTAAATAACCTTATTTATGTAATGCGAAGAGATTGAAAAAGTAAAATAACGCGATTTCTAGATCACATTTAAAAATTGGCACATTATTTAATGTTATTTTACGTTATAAAATAAAGTTATTTTATGAATTTATTATTCTCGGCTTGGACAATGATGTTATTTTTTGACAGTAATTACGTACGATCACAATTCTGATTTTTTTAAGAAATAATGTTATTGTCCCCCTATTGAAAAGAAATATATGCTTGGGTTATATAACTGTATTATGTACTGGAATTACTTATTGCATATAACCGTTAACATAACAAATTTGAATACTTTATTATGTAGTTGATTATGTAATTTAACTACGTACTCTGACTACATAATGGAAATGTGATTTTACTGAAAACTAATCAAAATTAACTGGTAACCCGAAATCGGAATACATTTTGTGGACTACTACTTGGGCGATAACACCCATCATTTTCGAGTTTTTCAATTCTGTTCATAATATTTATAAGAAATATTTTTTTAACTCAACCCCCTGTTTGGGCGTTATATTCATTTCTATTAATTTTCAGGAAAATCGCACTTCGAATATGAGTGGGTTAATAAAGTGTTTGAATTTGTTATATAGAAGTTAACTGTATAATTGGACTACGTAGTTACAACTACTATACAGTTCTTTACAATAGGGCCAAGCTGGATATTCCAAATTCCAATTATAAAATGTAATCAAGAAATAACGTTATTATACTTTTTTAATCACTTCGCAACGCATAAATAATGTTATTTATAAGGGGGTCCGAAAGTCAATTAAAAATTCAAATATCCCGCCATAATACAGCAGATGAAAAAGTTAATTTGCTTGTAATAAAAAATGACGAGATAGGTACCCTTCGTTAGATAATGATATATCATTTTACAAAATTTCAAGTTCGAATAACAATGCCTTGATGAGAAAAGCTTGAATAATATGATCTCTTTACATTATACAACAAAGTTAGAATTTTATAAAATGATAGATTCTTCTTACCTAAGGGAGGGCTAATATCTCTTGGGTTTTTCACTTTCCATTAATACTCTTTGTTATAAAGAAATGAATTATTTTTTCATCTGCTATATTATTATGGCGCGAAAATTGAATTTCTAATTGCATTTCGGAGCCCCTTAACATTAAATGGCGTCGTACTAAAAGGTAATTTTTGACAATAGGGTATTTATTTCTATACGTGAGACGTATATGCACATATGCAGATGCAACTATGATATTCGCTCGCTATAGATTTTAATGGAAAAGTCGATAAGCAAGAGGAGCTTGATAGCCCTGAGTGTGCAGCGACGACGTAGTCGCCCAGTTTGCAGGAAGAGTGCGGGCTTTGCCGCGCTGCCCCGGGCTTCTTTGAGGACTCGAACGACCGGTGGATATAGCCAGCGCCCGGCTAACCGTTTGCCTCTTTAATTACGACATTGAACGCGGCCAAGCTTTCCGCAACATCATTACTCTTAAAGGGTTTTAGCAGCTTTTTCTCGGTAACCGATAAACAGGAGAGCATAGACGCGATTGGAGGACCACGGACTTTTCTATTTGCAGAAAAAACTGATGAGATTTTTAAGCTGCAACTTTTGCTTTTTGCACAGTCATCAAGGGTCGTTTACACCTAAAATTTTCTTCTGTAAAATCTGCTGCAAAATATGGGTGCATCAACTTGTATGTGACTGAGCTTAAATTCCTGATAATTTATGTATTAAGTAGTTGAAAAAGTCCAAAAACTATTTAAAATTCTTCATTTTCTTAAGTTTATTTTGCTTTTCAATCTTTTCAACTACTAAACTGTACGTAGAAATAATTCTTTCGGAAAATTTATATACGTTTTCGGAGTAAGTTGCGCGATCAGAAAATAAAAGAAAAAATCGATTTTTTCAAAATGTTTAGACATAAATCCCTCTTAAGAAGATTTGAGGTAATATTATCATAAATTAAAGATGAAAATCCAAAATACCTTTTAGCTATGCATGTTATGCGAAACCTAATGCATTGTTCATTATATACTTCGATTATTCATAACCATGGAATTGATTCACATTTGTTAGCCCAACGAAGTTCAAATTGTCGATATTAATAAATAAATTAAGGAGATTTCAACAAATATTAATTTTCGCAACATTTTGCTATCCTTCATTTGCATACGTAAATAAACCAATTCTAAAGTTTCAGAAGAACTCTTGATCCAGAATTCTAATTCCGAAAATAAAAAGCACATATTATTTAATAATAGCATAAGAATAAAAATAGAAATAAAATTGTCATGATAATTTACTTGAGCTTAGTGACATCGGAAATGTAAATTGATATTAATTTTAATGAAAAGTAAACGGGTTTGTTTAATTGACTTTTATCATAGCAAATTGCCATTTACAAGGGTGAAGGTAATTTCGAATTACCATTACAAATTTTCATGACAGCTCATAAATGCTTACTTTAATTTCAATGCACCTAATGTCGCATAAAGGAAGACTTATTATATTAATCCAATTTAAGGTTCAGCTGCTGTTACCTTTATGCATGCAGCAAATATTCCGAGATGCAAAAGTGAATTAAGTTTTTGTTGAGCGGAGCTTTAAACGCATTAGATCTAATAAAATTTTGACCTGAAATCTTTATGTACATATTTTTATGATAAATATAATTTTTTAAAATTAATGTTGAACTAATTTATTTATTTATAAATAACAGTATAATTATATTCGCAGTATAATGGTGTTATATGTTCACAATGATAGTTTTTTAATTAACTAATGCAGATAAAAATATAATGAAAAGAATAAAATTGAAATTGTCTTTTTCATTTTAATACTTCTCTTAAATCTTAATGTTTTTTCTTTATAAATATGAAAATGGAAAAGGTTTACTAGTTAACAAAGCACGGTCTTTTAACATTTTTATTATAACATTTGTTATTATATTTTATAACATTCTTTGATTTGCTTTCCTAATTAATAATTACTGCCAACAGAGAGCAGAAAAGTTTACAGTGTTTGTGTACATAAAGACTTTTAATTAAAAACGGACGACGATCTTTGAGTATTATTCACTTTATAAAATTAAATTTGCAATAAACCGCCAGGCACTTAACGGATAATAAAACTAAAATACCAAGACATTTTTTTCAGGGCCATTTTTCAATTTTTAAAGGGATCCGTAATAGATAATATATGTATACTAGGAGGGGGATAATCTTTGATTTTGACCTTATAACTATATAATATAGAGATATATATATATATATAATAGATAATAATAGGCCTGTCGAAATTTTCAATAATGGCAATAATTGCCCGGCTGTGTAAATTGGACAAACATCTTGAAAACTTAAAATCGGATACTTTGCGGGTATAATAGAGACTGTAAAAATTTATATGCGGAAAGCGCCTTAGTAGACCGTATTAATCGTACTAGTCACGGTTTTAATATAGATAATACAAAACTTTTAGATATTGAGTTTAATTTAAATAAAAAATTATATTAACAAATAAAAATAATATTAACAGACAGTGAGATTCACTTAAATTAATAAAGTTTTATAAAAAACTTTACAAAGAAGATTTGCAAAGACGAGGCATAACTTAAATATTAGATCTCGATCTACTTCGCGTATACTATATTATGTTCTCTTACGAGACCTACGAAATTATAATTTCATATTGTACTCGCTTAACCACCGTTGCGATTACATACACTTCGATAATATTACAATTAATTATAAGTAACCATTAATTAATTAATAATAAGAAGAATCATTTATTGTAAAGTACAGTATTTAAACTCTAATTTTCAATTAAAATGCATATATAAACATTATCTCTGTTCTTATATGATATATTTGACTGTTTATTGTTATAAACTTTTAACGTGAAGATGGCCGATGAATCTCTCTTAAAACGGCAGAATCGTCGTAAATCTTTTGCAATAAAAATAAATTGACGGAAAGTCGTTCGAGTTACATTAATTTCCAATCAATATCATTCATCAGCAATTTTAATTTATTATAAAATAAAAGATTTTTTTATATTCGAAGAAAGATTAAAAAGAATTATTAACAAAATTAAAAAATTCATTTCACTTTCGTCTTGTAAATGCATTTTCGGGAATCTAAGCTCGCTAGTGGCTAACGCACAATGCAAGGAAGATGCACGATGTTTCATAAATCACGTACACATTTTTACTTTGATTATGATTTTACAATTTTATGTAGATGAATATATTCATGGATACTGCATGAGCAATTATAACTACTAAATAAAAGTCAGCAACTAAATATTACAAATTATAAATTATTTACTTTTATGTAAAACCATTAGTAACAAAAATAACGATATAACAGCAATAAAGACATACCCAAGGAACTAAACCACATAACAATTAGCGAATACACAATAAAAAATATTTTGAAACCTTGGATGCAGTAACAAATAGATAAGCTATATATGTACTATCCGAAAAATAAGATACTAAGGGAAACCTATTAAAATAGTTTATTTGAGGTCATCACAAACTCTGTGGTTAAAATATAAAATTAATTTTTTTAAATTGTAGGCCGTGCATGAAAGAATTAAGCACAATTTACTGCATAAATTTTATATGACTACGTTTACTTAACTTTTTAAGCAAAGTTTATTTACTATAAATCAATTATTTTTACTAATCTTTTTTCTCTGCTAAGAGATTCAATAATTTATACTTGACTTTTTTTTTAATTTGATCTCGCGTTGATTTAAAAAATCCAATCTCAAAGTCTCGCCAATTTAAAAGATTCAAGATTGCCTAGATTGGACGATTATCAAGATTTATCGAGAATAGCAGCCCGATGAACTTTAGCCGATAAAGCGATAACTGCTCTCGGTTTAGAGTATGTATTTTGCACGCCTTTTAAAGCCTGTGCATTTTTATTTATACAGATACATAAAGTTTGATGTGTTTGCTTACCATATAGACAAATAAAGGCCTCATAAAACCGGCTCTCTTCTTTTTAGGAAAAATTACCCCAATATGATATGTCAGAAGTTTTACCGATAATCCGATAAAAATTGTATTCGAGCTTTTCGCTTAATTAATAAGTTCTTGTTACGAGAAATTGGACTAATTGTCCATATTAATAGCTGGGCTATTTACATGGGAGTTTTTGTTACGTACAACAACAGGCAAATATCCGACTCTTATATTCATTTTATGCTAACTTCCTTTTTTCCGGTATTCAGCTTTTTATACAGTGAACTGCAGGTTTAACTAAAAAATAGTTTGGTATTGCAGGAAAAAATCAATGAAACTATTGAACATTACCTTTATTTTATACATTTTTTTGCGTAATAAGTGCTGTTTTAAAAAGTTTAAAACTACAGAGTAAAGTTTATTATGTGCATTATGCGAAGAGAAATTTCCATGACCATTTTGAGATTAGAATGGCACCGACGTTTTTAAAGAATTCAAAACAAGTTTTACTATTGTACTACAGTAATATTTATCCCATTTTTTAAATATTTATAACATAACGTTTAACATAAATTGGCGTTATCTGTAATAATTATAATGCAAGCTATAATAATTTAACGTCAATGTTTTGATATAATATATAACAAAAATGTTGTCTTATATTCTAAAAATCTAAAACTACAAGATCCCGTGTAGAAAAACGCAGGGATCTGTCAGGTATCAGGGAAATAGTAGGGAAAACTTGCTGGATCCAGGTCGGATTTCGTCCGCTTCTTATATATGTACCTTATGCAACAAACCAGGGAAATGTTGGGAAAGTAGGAATCCTAGTCCGAATCCTGGAAGATTTTTTTATTCAATTTCTACACGGGATAAAGTTCGTTATCTACATTACAGTTTTTGTTACGTTGACATAACAATTTTATGGTTCCCCCTTTATAACCTTAAAACTAACTTGAAGATTCGTGTGGGCTAGTTATAAGGGCAATTCACATTTAAAAATATATCATGCATTGATGCTATAGTCGGTAAGGTTGTAACTTTTTGTCTCAAAGGTCAAAAAGTTCCAAAGTAAAAATTATGATCAAAAATATCCAATTTTCATGTGCTATAATGAATTAAAAATTGTTCGACATTGAATATTTCATGATTTTTTCGAATAAATTGTTTCAGAATTTCATTCAATTGAAAAAGTAAAATTAGATTTGAGAAGAAGAACTTTACCGTTATAAAATTGAATCATTGACTGATTTTTTTGGGAACCCTTTACATGATGAGTTCGAAAATGAGTGCGAAAAAGGTCTTGAAATAATAAACGTTCAGTCATTAATGAGTTAAAGTAGCAAGAAAAATGTTGAAAAGAATATAAACATACTGAAGTACGGTTGCTAGATTCTCATAACAAGCTTGTAAATGGGTGAAAAAGCGTTTCATCCGTGCACATAAATAAATAACTTTTTGTACGTGTTAAGATGTTCTGCTGTCCTTTCAAATTTTTTTCGGGGTAAATTTTCGGTTTTTATTTTCATTGTTATTGTAAATTAAAGTATTGTTTTGCGGTAAAATCACATTCGGATTTATAAAAAAAAAGAAAAATAAGCTAAGGTTAAATTTGGACTATTGTTCCCAAGATAACGCCTACTCATACATAAACTTAAAATTTTATAAAGCGTCCTATATTAGGAAGATAAAAGTATAATATTGCAAGGGGAATACTATGTCAAAAAGATATATGCATCGTTAAAAAGTTATATTTTGCTATATGGGTTTCTTAGTTATCTTAGTAAATTTGGTTATAGATTTAAATTGCTTTAAAATTTCTAAAAATATCACCAAATTGCTGAAGTAAAAGCAAACATTTAAGAGTTTACAGTTAAGGTCAGTTTAGTACAACAGGCAAGTCAAATATAAATAGGGAAAATTTAATTTACCTTAAGGGAGTTGAATGTAAATAATCATTGAGCTAAATTCGTTAAGATGAAGCGTTTGATGCGAGCTCAGTTCAAGCTGAGCTAATACCAATGCTGAGTTAATCGAATCTTCGGTCCTAAATTGCCCCGTAGAACCCTCTCATTTTAGAGTTTAACTTACCCCGGACTTGTTGAGGTTTACTAACAGACACTCTAATAAATTTATCAAATAACATTGTTTTGCAGTCAAGCGACAGAATGAAGCGCAAAATTGTAAACTGAATGCAAGCCACGACTGTCAGGTGTTTCTCTTTGTAATTATTTAAAATTCCTATTATAATACTATGCTGAGAAAGCAAATTTACCTTATACGGAGAAAAAAATTTAATAAAAATTGCTGTTTTCGCATAGGAAAGGAATGATGTCTTTATCTATGAGGATATTTTATATAAAAACAGTAAATTTTGATATTAAATAAAATTTGATAACTTTTTCACAAAAATGATTATTTTTATGATAAAAGTTGGAATATTGGTCCCACCGAGTTATTAGTGCATCGCCATATATTGCGCCATTACAGACTTCAAATAAAATACTTAAAATTTTATAGCTAGGTATTGCGATGAAAAAATCGTAACTCGTAAGTGGTTTGAAGTCATCTTGGTTATATAAGAAAAATAAGTTTCTCTCGCATACATCATGTGCGAAACGATAATTTACGTTTTGCACATAAAATATTTATAATTCAAGCAAAGACGTTAAAATAAAGCAATAATTTTTTAGCTATCGAAAGTCTCTTCAGGTGTTTGAATAATTCGAATAAGTACAAACATGTACAATTAAAGTCTCTTCAACGTAGTAAGATGTGAAAATATTCCAGTGTCAAAAGACAAAAATAACATTTTGCCTAATTAATAATATACTTAATAATATACTTTTCAAAATTTGTAAATTTCATTTCTTAAATAGAGTTTTTTCAAAATTGGTATTTATATAAATTGCTATTTTTCATTGCATGTTTTTGATGCAGTATGAGACTGCCACCCTTTTTCTATATATTATACTATAACTTTTCTCAATTATTACAAGTTTTTTCTCTCTGTGTACTTTATAATAAATTTTCCAGCTAGTATTGTAATTTTTCAATGCATTTTGCGTTTAATTAATCAAATTTTATCTCTGAAATGCATTCGCAAAGACAACGATATTTTTTTGTTATAAATCTTCTTCTCTACTGTGTATGATAACAAACAAAATCGTGGAGTGTGCAAACACGAACAGCAAGATAAAACTCTCTCTATAATTCAAGCTCTCCGAGGAAAACAGAATTACACCTGACTTACTTTATTTACGCAGAATCTTCAACTAGGCGTAACACAAGTTTCGCGTATTTTCTTTTAAACACTGCCTAATTGTGTGTAGAAGAATTAAAATATTTATAGGCTAGAATAACTTGCTAGGCTTTATAGTAACTTAATTAAATTTCAAACTTATCTTTTTTTTCTTAGTTAAAGAATTCAAAGAATTATTAAATTAAGTAATATATATAGTCGGTATTTGTAATTGTGTTGGTTATTGCGTATATTTGTAATTGTGTTGGTATATTGGTTATTAGTACTAATATAAATTCTGAATTATGTTTTACCTCTTTTGATATGCATTGTTTTGAAAGAAATATGAAAAATAAAAGGAAAAAATTGATAAATCCTTCAAATAATTGCTGCACTTCCTCGTCGGCCTGCAATGCGTGAGATAGTCCCTAACCCAATATAACATTTCTGAAAAAAGTAATCCTTTACTATATTTTATGATATAGTAGCTTTTACTATTAATGTAAAAGGAAATATTTTCAGTGCAGAATAATCGCAATTGTTTTAATATATTTACTTACACACATTTCACTAGAAGCTTTGAAATGCCAGCTTCGCATCAACGATTGCCGATCCGGTTTGCGTGATTCTTCAAGAAATTAACGGGGATCATGATTCTTCGCATGTGGGTCGTAGAACAGGGAACGATATTTTCGCGACGAGATTTAGCAAGCGAAGACCGGAGCTCGGAGCAAGCGAGAAGCGAAATGTAAAGGATAGTGGATAGCGCTGCTGCAGAACTCAGCTGGACGGAACAACCAGACCAAAACGCCGCAGGGTTGCCTGCCATGGTCGCCGGGTCATGTCGGATTTATCACTCGTCGCTTCTTGCCTCCCACTCTCGGCTTTTTCCGAGATTCGCTGCGGTACCCCCAAGCGCTCAACGCTTCGAACACTTTTCATTTTACGGAGCATCATTTTTTACAGACCCCGATCTCCAGTCGTATATTACGAGGGCCCGCTACTTCCGGAGCGTGCTGGCTACACTCTTTCTATATTTTTCGCTGGTGTGCGCGCTTGCACCGCTGCTTCGCGATCATTGCGCTATTTGCGAAATGACTCAGCGTTGCCTATGACGGATAGATGTTTTGGCAGTACCAGCGACTCGCAATCGATGTTAATTGAGTTACGCTCCCGGACCTCCTCCGCCAAATTGTTGCACCGAATTAGCGCGGCAAGTTGTGCGAGGAAAATTTACGACCTGCTCGCTTAATTGCTTTATCTTCGAGCTTCAGATGATTGTCGCGGTTGCTGAGTCTCAGCGGAGTGCATTTACGTTCGAGAAAAAGAACGTTCGTACGATTAATTTGTAGATCAAGAACATTGTATTTTATTTTTCATTTTTACATGTATTTGTACGACTTTTAGATTTTGAGTATTTCAGATTTTTCTAAATCCATATTTCTCTTAGATTTTTTAAATGTCACCTAATTTCGTTATTAAACTCCTTTCGAAAAAATAACGAGACATGTATTCATTATTTTGGACTGAAGAATTACTTATACAAAGTTTGGGTAAAATTTAGAACCTAATACCCTTCCGTGTAGTAATTTCTTCTTCTTGATTAGGTTGGTATGGAAAAACGTATGACCGCCAACTGTAAAATGGTGAACAATTTGAAGGGCAGAGAATTCAAACGATGCTGGGAGATCGAAACACAAAGCAGAAAAGCCTTTGTCCCCTTACGGGATATGGGGCCCAGAAACAAAAAGAAGCAGAAATTTCAATGGCTGTCAGATCAGGAAAAATCAGAAAAGGCATCAGACGAGATTTCCTTAAGTTCTGTTAGATTCTTGTAGGGCAAGTCGTCGGATCCCTGTAGGCAAACGTCCGATTTTTTTCAAGGGTTTCCGACAGAAGAGCTAACCGGATTCTGATAGGGAATCTCTGATAAATTCCACGTTGTTTATAACCGTGTTTTTCATGTTTTATTTATTTTATATCAATTTAAATTGTATTTTTTATTTTTAAAGTAATGTTAGATTAATTACAAATAATTTAATGCCTGAAAAAATGTTTCCTATGCCCAGGATTTGAACCTTCTATCTGCTGCTTTCCGGCCCACCACTTACGAGAAGACTATCAGACCACCGGATTGCGGAATTTATATAAATTTCGGAGAATATTTTTTATATTAAAATATGAAGAAAGCTACACTATTAGAGTTTATAATTTAAATTTTTCGACACGTTAAGTCCCTAAAATTATTATGTGTTAAAACTTTATATTTCATTATTTAAATATAACTCAGAATCACTGAAATTTACAGAATCTACCAACAAAGCAAATAACAGTATTTGAAAAATCCAACAATTTTAGAATTGTTGCGTTAAAAAAAAACTCTATTGGTTCAAACGTTATGCTCAATTGAATATGAGTATCGAGAACTGCATATTATTTGATTATAAAACATTACTTTTTCATCTTCTCCTGAATCAAACTGCATGTTGTATTATAGCAATACAATGTTGTATTGTAACAATCCAATTACAAGGAAAAATCATTTTCATCGATGGATGAATAAAGATCATCTATATTCCAAAGTGAAAAGGGATCTGCATACGAATGGAAAAAGTTATAATTTTTAAAGGTTTTAAAATATACATATTTAAAATACACAATTTTCCCTTTTTCTAATTTCTGTTTTGATTTTTTACAAAGCTTTTTTAATGATACTTTTGCTACAAAATAGTTTCTTCTTTCAATGTTTAAGACTGAAGAAGAACACAGTAAACAAACTATAAAAAAATGGCATCTTGTAATGGAGCAGTTTAAATAATAGTAGCGCATAACGGAGGCAGAAAAAGTATACTTTATACATATATGTAGAAGTTTTAACCCATTAACGCGCAAAATGGGAAATTGGGACGCAAAACTTCAAGCCCACTACGCTGTTAGAAAAAAATATCTGTTTTTGTTCAAACTCCTTTATAAGGGGTTTTTGGTGATGCTCTTTCAATCTGCACTTATTTTGTAAAAAAAAGTCAAAATCATAATTATTTTTGCATTTAAAAAAAAAAAAGTCATGAATTTTTAACGTTTTTTTTTTTTTAAATCGATTTTGACTAACGTTGCTGTATTCAAATAAGCAAAGTACTGCCAAAAATCGAGTCCTCGAACTCCAAAGTTTTCAAAACACTGGTAGGGAACCTTTTTTTTTCTTTTAGTTTTTCCAAAATGGCGGTTTTTGTGAAACAGCATAATGTTAAATTTCATGATTTTTTTTCTTGACAAGTTTGAACCTTACGAAAAAAAGTTATATAACAAAAAATGATTAAAATCATTCAATAAACATTTATGAATTTTTTTTAAAAATTTTGGAGCCATTTTAGAATTTTTCAAAAATAGTGAATTTTGAAAATTTTGAAATTTATCCGAATACTTCTGGAAAAATTCATGCGTATTCTTTTAATGATTTTATGCACTTTTTGTTTAATAATTTTTTTTATAAGGCTCATATTTTTCGAGAAATAAATTGTCAAAGTATTTTTATTGGTTTGAAAAAATTATTAAACAAAAAGTGCATAAAATCATTAAAAGAATACGCATGAATTTTTCCAGAAGTATTCGGGTAAATTTCAAAATTTTCAAAATTCACTATTTTTGAAAAATTCTAAAATGGCTCCAAAATTTTTAAAAAAATTCATACATGTTTATTGAATGATTTTAAACATTTTTTTGTTATATAACTTTTTTTCGTAAGGTTCAAACTTGTCAAGAAAAAAAATCATGAAATTTAACATTATGCTGTTTCACAAAAACCGCCATTTTGGAAAAACTAAAAGAAAAAAAAAGGTTCTCTACCATTGTTTTGAAAACTTTGGAGTTCGAGGACTCGATTTTTGGCAGTACTTTGCTTATTTGAATACAGCAACGTTAGTCAAAATCGATTTAAAAAAAAAAAACGTTAAAAATTCATGACTTTTTTTTTTTAAATGCAAAAATAATTATGATTTTAACTTTTTTTTACAAAATAAGTGCCAGATTCTGAAAGAGCATCACCAAAAACCCCTTATAAAGGAGTTTGAACAAAAACAGATATTTTTTTCTAACAGCGTAGTGGGCTCGAAGTTTTGCGTCCCAATTTCCCATTTTGCGCGTTAATGGGTTAATAAAAAACGTGAACGCACAGAACAGTTCCGTTTAATTAAAAAAACATTGAGTGACGAGTCGATTGAATCGGATCGATTTTTCATTCGCTTCGGAAGATTCCCGCACTCTCGTCGGCGAAATGTTTCATAGCATATGGAGACGTCATCGCGCTGCCGAGAGGAGGAAGTTTTAAAAAATTCAGAAGTTCCGCACTTGCTTGGCGCCTTTGGGCCGAATGCGTTATTAATGCACAATCCGTAACTTCCCATGAACGCGGCGTCTCGTTAATAATTTTATTGCACAGTACTCCGCACAAAAAGATATTTTGCAAAATAACGAGGAATGTTATTCACAAGTAAATAAAACACCGCGTAATCATTTTTTCCTACTTTCAGTAACTTACTTTATTCGAAAACCCTGATTGGAAAAAAAAAAAAACAATTAGAAACTCATAAATTACCGTACGATTTCATTAGTACAAGAACTACATCTCTGTAAGTTTTTGTTAGAATTTGGACATTTCGTTCGGCGTTATATATTTGAGGAGGACTGATACCTAAAATGTTTAATTTCAATATAGATATTGAAAACTCAAGATCACATGCAATTTTGTGCACCTGCTTGTAACTCGCAGTTAGTATATTTTAAGTTAAGGTGCAATTATTGCACGTCGAAGTGTAAATTTTAATTATAAGTTTTCAACCCTGCTGGAAAATTAACCATCATTTATGTTGTTGTAATTAACGTCTGCCCAGATTTTTCGACTACCAACTATTTTGATAGACTGGCATGTTATGTTAAAATTATGTTTAGCAGCGAATTAAACGCAGACGAGCCAGATGCGCAGCTGTTTGCACGCTCTTTCTCTCTCCCTCTTATGTCTGCTTACAGCTCCTAAACGGTTATGTGACTATACTGAATCGTAGGTTACATTTCGATATTTTGGAGTAGCGTTGAAACATACTGTTTAATTTGTTATTTTAGATATATAAAAATAAAATGGTTCGTTCTCTAGAAGGAAACGTTACAAGTTAAATAATATGAAGTATATAAACGCGCGGTTCCTATACCGTTATTACCTTTAATTGAATAATAGAATTTAGAACAGATTTTAACCAGCTAGCGTCACACCACAGCCTCCAAATATGTTCGAAATATGTTAAATAATCTGCCCGCTGAACAGAAGATTTAACATTTTCTGCCTAAAAGCTCCTTAATTTTCCGGCAGGGAAGTAATTTTTAATTTTAATTTATATCGAGCCAGACCTGCAAAAAGGAAAATAAATTTTCCTTTCTTGGATTATTCTTGGGTAATATATTACTTGTGGGAAATTGTCACTGTTATTTTATTTTTTAGATGTGATCAAGAAATAACGTTACTTTACTTTTTCAATCTCTTCACAGTACATAAATAACGTTATAAAAGGTTCAAATTTGAAGCTTCGCCAGTAACGTCAGTAAATGACGTTACATTTAACGTCGTTTTCAGAACTAGAGCCGTACTGAAGCAGTTGCAATGCCAGTACCGTTATACTGGCGGTTTTACGCTCATCCAAAAGTACGCATATTTTTAAAAAATTCACGTCGAGGAAGAAAACTTACAGATTCACAAATAAAATTTGTCACGCACACTGTACGCACTAGAGTATAGATTCAGCTTAAACTTCACAGCCTAACTTGTACATGATGCGTACGTGTAAAATTTTACATACTTATGCAAGGAAGTAAAAATCGCAAACTGGTATATGAAAAAAGGGAACGCATAATCCTAAATGGAAAATTTCGCCTGAATGGGCCGGGAACGCATGCACGTGTTTTTCCTATTTACTTTTATATGCGGGCCGAGAAAGAAAAAGGGAGATGGAGAAAGCTCGACCATTCATGTAAATGTGAGTCGGTCCATGATATGCCTCTCTTTGCCGCGACCCCTCGCTTATATCTAACGAGCTTCTCAGTGAAAGCAAAAAAAGCGCAAGAAAGAAAGAAAGATAGATAGAAAAAAGGGGCCTTTGGCGACTCCTCGAATTTTCTAATTCTCCTTTATCGCATGAGCCACCTTTTTCACATTTTCAATGTGATGTTGCATTGGTATGCTACAAATGAAGCATCCATTAAAAAACGTTTGTTGTTATTTTCGATTTTTCGCAAACAATTTTCCATAATGTTCAGCGTATTTATGAAGAGTCACGTTTGGTTGATTCGAAATATTTAGAAAGGGTCGAGTAGATTGTGCTTCATGCTTAATACATGGATTTTACTAGTGCTACAGGGCACTTTACTTTTCTTCTGATGATCTGCACAATTTCGTATGCGCGTACCGTCAGCGACTAATAATACACGGAGAAAAAATTTACTAGCAATCTTTTTACAATAAATAATAAACAATAAATATTTAAGCAAAATTGACTTGACGTTTTAAATAAAATTTACAGAATTTGCCATAAAGTAAAAATAGTTACTTGAATTTTAATTATTTAATATTTCGTATTATAATTTAAATTTTTTTTTTGAAATATAGGTACTGACCACGCAACAAAACATATTTGAAGTAACGTGTGGTATGTGTTCCAAGTTCCCACTGATATTAGATACAATTTTGAAAATAGTAAATTTGTGTGCAATTATAAGTCAAGAGACAATGGCAGATAGTTTTGCGAGAAATATTTCAGTGAACTGAAACCTGCATTTTTTGATAAAAGTGTTTGATGGTAATATTCTATATTAGTAATCATAGGTGTAGATTAAAAAACACACCGGCAATATAACCTGAAAATTAACCATTGAATTACATTTTTATAACTTTTTATTAATTTATTTATTTAATGCCATACCTGTGTTAGGTATTAGCGATAATAATTAATATTTACATATTTATACATTAAATGCTACATATAAATTTACATAAATTATCTGATATTTAATCTTTCAATTACATCTAAGACTTTTTTTATAGTGGTTTGATTTTTTAATACATCTTGGATGTAGTTCCCTTGTAGATTGATTTCCTTCCGAACGCTGATAGATTTTGGACATTCAGTCAAAATGTATTTTACTTTTATGAATGAATTGCAATGTTCCCAGATACTTATGGATAATTTACCTATAAGATGTTGATGCGTAATTTGGGTATGAAAAACGCGTAATCTGGTAATAAGAGTTTGGTCTTTTAGACTGGGATATCATCATACCAGTATTGGATATCACCAGTTTAAATTTTTTAAATATTGACCAATTAAGCACAATCAACTTATTTACTTTGTTTAATCATCAAAGTAAATATTGCTTAATAAGAAATTCCGTATAATTTACTTACTGCATGAGTTTATTTTATACGACTATGTTTACTTCACCGAAATCCTATTTCAGAAAATTTTACTAACAATTTTTCTCCGTGTATATATACTGTTACTACTTTCATCGCAATATTTTGTTTTGCTACGTTGATTTTGGGATTTACTTTCGTTTACAGAAATGCCATTTGAAATACTTTACTTGAAATACCAGAGAAAAAATATAGTGATTATTATATTTTCTTGACATAAATATATTTTATGAAAAATTCCTCTTTGCGCGTCGGCGACAGTGTAGTGTGTCACCCGCGTCACGCGTCAAAATCAGTTACGCTTTCCGGCCGTTAATGCTCTGATCTCGAGTAAGAGTTTGCATAAAAAAACAAAAATGCGGAGCAAGTGTGAGTAATAACTGCATTACTTCGCATAAATTATAAAAGTAATCGTGTCGCTCATTTTTAAAAAGCAGCAATGAAAATTTACTATACTTTATTTTTCAATGAGCTCATGTTAGAAGTTAGTTAAATTAATATTGTTACGCACATTTTTCTGAATTATATACTGGATACATCAGCAAGTAATAGAGTTATCCTTCCTTCAACGATATTTTAATTGCATTATTTTTGCATTGTTTTATAATTCAATTTTCATTTTTGATTTGATCGTCATTTGATTAATACTTCAATTTTTATTTGTATTTTAAAGGAAATTTATAATTCAATTTTAATTTGTGAATTAAATTTGATTTAAATTTGTAATTAATCAGTTCAAATGTCATATGAGAAATTCTTTGAAAAAAACATGTTAGAGGGTGCCATATATTTTATTGTAAAAAATGTATTTAACATTATCAACACTTTTCACCATTAAAAATTTAACCAATTTACATGAGCTTTAATGTTTTATTAACCCTCTAAAGTTTTTTTTTAAACTCCTCATACGAAATTTGAATTGTTAAATTATGAATTCAATTCAAATTTAATTCATGATGTGAAATTGATTGATTAATTAAATGAATTTAATTGAATTAAATTCATTTAATTCAATAATTACATTTGACTGGTGAATTAAAAGGGTTTAATTCAATATCCTGAGGTGGATTGTTGATTGCGGATGTTTTAATTCAATATCCTGCAACTTTAAAGCGTTGTCTGACTAAAATGGTACATTACTACTTACATGCATAAGTCAACACTGTAGGATTCGCGTAATTTGCCTTTATTTTCTCTTTATTGCTCGTAAATTGTCATATTTATCATAGAACAGTTTTGTATGTACCTATAATTCTCCAATGAAAGTAGAAAAAGCAAACAAATTTATTGTCAAAGGCAGTAAAAGTTGTTTAAAAATTTTTCGGTCAACAATGATTTTTGTTGCAGTGGCCAACGAAACAAAAGTACTTAGCGAAAATGCATTTGGCAAAACTCAAAACGACAGTGCTCTATACAAACGAACTGCAATCATAAAGTTTTCTTCATAAAGCCGAGCGAGGCAACGGCCCTCTCTTTCCGGTCTTCCGTTTCGGGAGACACATCGTGGAAATATGTCCGGACGCGCAAGCGCGAGCACCTGTAACGCGCGTCAAAAAGGAGCAAGAGAAAAAAGAACGGTCCTAACGGCCCTCGGCACTGCGCGACGGTGCGATCTTCCTGTGCATTAGCACCGTCAGAGTCAATTTCGCAGGGGCGCAATTGAAAAATGCTCGTCGGCCGTAGCGAGATTTCGTTACGGTAATCAATTTTCCAGCTCTTTTTTCCTGTACAGCAATTTTATCCTGTGTGTGTGGAGTAATTTTCTTTTTTTTTAGAATTGTGATCGTCAGTATATGCGAAAAGGCCTATCGATTTTTCATTTACTGCTTCTCTGGTAAAAATTTTTGATAAGTTGCATTTAGGATTCTAGATGTTAATTTTAATTAAATTGACGTTATTTATTCAAGACACTGCCAATCTACTGATTTTGTAAAAATTGAGTTTTTTAAACGAAAATTCCTGCTAAATATTTTCTGCAACTAAATTTTTTAAACTATTTTTTAAAACTAACATATCATCAATTTCAACCTCCAGTACTAGATTTGTCAAGGTTTGATCATTCGAATTAATACGAAAACATTCTATTTTACTTACATAATGATTTTTAACAGAAAAGGATAGGTTTTTGTTACTCTGGGACCAAAAAGGAATTTCTTGCATTGTTGACAGGTATCTTCATGAATTTTTTAGCAGAGTAATTTGCCGAAATAAAGTAAATCATCACCGCGACTTTTTATTCATACATCAGCAAATATATTAACGTTCAAACAAATGAACTATTTAAGGCGAATCTGCAACACGTACAATTTCTGTTTCATAGAAAATTATAAATTTACGATTAAACTTATTTTTACTAGTAGATGACGTAACTTCTTAATAAAAGTTTTTAAGTGCATCGAAGTAAAAGGATACATAAGAAGATCTTACGCAGCTCTACTTTACGGACACCCAAACTTTTTCTCCGAGTTGTTACTGAAATCTTTGGAAAAAAATCGCTTATAGAGCATTGGCTTTATGAACAGGCTCGATATAGCGTTAAAAAAGTGGTACAATGTTGACCTCAAAGAAAAGGTTCACAAACGGTCTGACGATGTCGATAAATCAAGAATTTTTAGAACACACCCGCTCACCTTTCGAGAGAGCGAGAAATGAGAGCAAGAGAGAACAGCCAAAACCTTTGCGTCGTCATTTACCGCACGAAACTTGTAAAACTCGTCGCGTGTTGCGCTCCTTTTTGTTTCCTCAAAAAGAAAGCTTTATTTTGATGGCTACGCTTAGAAGGTCGGAGCATTTTTAAAAGGCTGCAGGGAAAAAGTTTTATTTGATAAAAATAAAAGGAAACTTCTCGCGGCCAGGTACTTGGCAGCAGCGCGAGGAGATGAGGCCATAGTGGCAGCCGAGTGCACTGCATCCATCGCCCGCGGGCGAGAGAGCAAGCCGCAACAACGTCGCGGCAAGAGGAAAGGGCAGGGAGGGTAGAGGAGGGATAAAACGCAAGTTGCCGGAGAAATGGGACGAAAGCTCCGTTTGTGCGGACAATAGTGGCCGACAATGACAACTAAACTGCACCGGGGCTACGCGTGACGAATGAGAATCGCCGTCCCGCGAGGCCGGCTGCGACGACAGCCGAGGAAACTCGCCGCTACCGCGAGGAAGTATCCCCGACAATTGCTCGCGCGACCCACCCACCCGCACTCACACCCAGGCTCGGCATTGCCATATTCACGCGCGGAGCTCTTTGCGACCCGCGCAAAGCGCCCCTGCAAAGCATCAGCGAAATTTTCACTTTTTTCACTACTTTTCTCACTTTTAAAAACTCTATTTTTAGACCAATTTTTATTTTTTTCTACCGACACCGAAAAAAGAATAAGTAACTTTTACTTTTTCCCCAGTACTAACTTTCCGAATTTTCAGGAGAATCTCTTTTGCAGAACTGCCAAATCTGCTTTTCTCTAGAGTATAACATTCCGCGCAAAAATGTCTCTTGTGGGCTACGTTTCGCCACATTTATATGCCATATATTGCACTATATTGCACTTTATAATTGCCATATACACTGAGAAAAAAGATCCCCTACTGTTAATAATAATTCTTAACTGTTAAGAAATGGGACTTTAATTTTTCGTTATTGCATATTACTTAACAATTCAGAAATAAGCAGTTGAAGTAGGTTAAAGCAAAGTCATGTTCAGTCTTTAATAATTAAGTATTCGTTTCGTTACGGTAAATGCATGTTCAATTAAATTAAGACATGCTGTATTAAAAATTTAATTTAAAATAGATCATATTGAGGTTATGAATCGAAGATAATATGAAAAATAACACTCATGTGCGCGGTCACCAAGGTTATAAATACCGATTCCTTAACTATTAAGAAATATGTACTCATTATAAACGATACATAAAATCAACAAATGAAATTTATTTTCCTTAACAGTTAAGAAATGTGAATTAAGATTTAATACTATGTATTAACTATAATTGTTGCGTTACATACAAAATTCAATTAATTATAAAAAATTCGTAAATAGAAAACAAAATAAAATACAAAACATTATAAATGACTTATTCAATTTTTTGGTAAGAAGATTCAATTACAAAAGGTCGATTTTGATCGTCAACTTTAATAAAAAAACATACAGATTGTAGCATAACTATATTTATATAGGTTAAATCTTCAAGAACGTCTAGTAGCTCAAAACCGTTTTCGATACATTCTCACTGGTTATGCACTTACATTTGTTTATTAATACAAAGTAATGCCAAGCAATCGCTCGCACGTTTATGTTTACAATAAGTAATTTTTACAAATTCACTAATACTTCCATATTGACTGGAACCATTTTCTAAAAATTTAACGCAAGAAGAATTTCATTTTTTATTATGAGAGTATACCTCAGTTGTGTAAAGTACGTTTTCTTTTAATAATTTACTAAATTTCCAAATAGTTCTATTCTGTAAATCACATAAATGTTCTGGTAAAAAATAATTATTTTTCTTTTTTAAGGTCCCTACAACATAACTCGAATCACACGCAAATTTTAATTTAAGACGCTTATAAGATGATAACAAAGTATTAATGAAATTCGAATTTTTGCTGATTTTATTACAAAGGAAAACACGATGTTATCCACAAGAGACCTGTTCTTTTTACAACTTCTGATAAATAAAGTAATTGATGCAAATTACAAGTCATATTTTCGATCCCATAAAAAATTTCGAAATTTTTTACAAAATCGTTTAACAAATTCTCTGCTTTGATTATATTGTTTTCAGTTACTTCTTTTTTATACAACAATGAAATTCCGCATACCAATTTTTCGTAATGTTTATAATACTGATTTGGCAAAATATTTTTTAATATTGGTAAAGAATAGTGTAAAGCAAAATCCTTAAGTTCTGTAGTTTTTAAGCATGGTAAACTGTGTTCTATGTATGAAGATCAAGGAGCCCTTTGATTAAACAGAGGAGCTTTGATTTCACTAATTTTTTGGCCAATAATTTTTATATAATTTCTTATAGAAAAATCTTCTTCAGTAAAATCGCTTTTGTACTCCCAAAAAAGAACAGTGCATAATAGATATTAATCTAACGACGTAGAGGTTATTTATAATACAATGTTATTTAAAATACTGGGTCCTTTTACACCGCAAATTTTTACAGAATTATCGAACGCTTCGTATATATATACTTTATTTGGGAAAATATGCAGTATCTACTTTTCTGGAAAGCAGTTTTTACTTTCTTTTAAAAAAGGAGATTCTTTTTTTGAAAAAAATGTTCCTAAGTTATTTTAAAGTTTTATTTTATTTAAAATAGCTTTATTTTTTTTATTTTTAAAAAGTTTTTTTTTTTATTTAGAAATAATGATATCGGTTATAATGAGAATCTGCTTTTTCAAAAAGTAGATTCTATACATTTTTCGAAAAAGGAGGCTGTACTTTCTTTTAAGGTAATAATTTTATATTTTCAAATAAAGTTGAAATTACTTTTCAAATAAACTGTTATTCTTACTGTAAGAAATGTTAATTGGAAAGCAGTTTCTAATTTTCCCTAGTCTAGTAGATCTTACTTTTGCGAAACCGAACTACTTCTTTTTTCGGTGAAGTACCTCGAAATTCCTTACATTATTTAGAAACCATTAGTATGCATGTGACAATTTTTTCTTACAGTTTATATATGAATTGAATAATATAACCAGCACTTTGGTGGGGTAGAGGCCTGCACCTCAGCTGATCACCGAAGTTAAGCATCGCTATAGGTGTGGTTCACACATGGATTTCCGCTGGCAACAAAATTCTTGGCCAGGTGAGTTTGATTGAGTTTTTCGATGTTTTAAATCTACGAAATTTCACTTAAATATATCCAAAAAAACACATTTAGTTGCATTGAGTGATATGCTGGAACCTTCGAAGCATCTTCATATACCCGAGGCGGAGGTCCGTGTTGTGACCGTGTCGCTTGTAGTATTCCTTTTACAGGAACGAATTTTCTATTTTAAAATTAGCGCGTTTCAACATTTGTTATGTTTTTTTCGCCTGTAATTATACAGATAACTATATAACAAATGAACATTTTGTTATGTAGTTAATTATGTAATTTAACTACCTAATCCGTCTTCATAGCCCAAGTGTGATTTTCCTGAAAATAAATAAAAATTAATTCGCAGCCTTAAATCGGACCCATTTTATGGAGTATTATATGGACGATAACAAATTAGGGGATTGAGTTAAAAAATGACCATTTTCAAATTTTTAAATTCTATTCATAATACCTAAATAATTTTTTATCTCAATCCCTGTGTTTGGATGTTATCATCCGCATTGTATAATTTTCAGAAAAATCACTTGGACTATGTAGTCGGATTACGTAGTCAAATTTATACATAATCAAGTACATAATAAAGTGCTGAAATTTTTTATATAGTAGTTAACTATATAATTGAACTATGTGGTTCAACTACGTAATACCTAACCATATAGTTCTTTTCAATAGGGAATTTATTTCCCTAATTTTAGTCAAGTTCAGAACAAATAACAGAAAAAGGCGTATGCTTTTTCGGATCATATTTTATCTGAAAACGTAAACTCTCGTAAGCTCGATTCAAATAAAGACACTTACAGGGTACCTAACCTAAGCGACCAAATGTAACTAAGCAGTCGACTTTTCCAGCAAAATTTTCGTAGCTCGCATTCATCAAACTTTTGGACGGTCCGTGTACACTTTCCACAGTGCGGAAAAGTGTCTTGGAGTTTAGCCTTCCCACTTTCCCGGAGCCATTAACTTTCTTAACCTCCATTCGCCTGTCTGTGTACGTACGTCGGTCGCAGCTCCGTTTTAAAGCGACGGCGGGAAAGATGCATTGGAAGTTGACGCTTTCAGAGCCTCCCCATGTACGCGCACGGCGGCGAGGAATGACGAAGAGCTGTGGCAGAAGAGTCGAAAATCTCATTTCAATCAGTGGCGAGGCTGACGTACTTTGATTTAAAATCGGCCGATCTGAAGTTGCGGCAATTTATCGGCGTTTAAGTGCCGCTCCAGTTTGGTCGAACGAACTTTCCGACTCACGTCCGCGCGCATGACGGATATCCCGAGAATTTTGCGCTCGCAAGGAGATGGTGACAAATACCTCCGATCGGCTACGTTAGATTCCACTTTCTCTCTCTTTCTCTCTCTTCCTTTTACTCTTTAAATATTTCGTGACATTTTTAATCGATCGACGACTACTGGAATGCTAGGACTAGAGTTATTTTTAAGTGGATCCAAAAGTCAATTAAAAATTCAAATTTCCCGCGGTAATATAGCAGATGAAAAAAAAATTAATTTGCTTATAACAAAGCAAATGTTGCAAAACTTGTCCTCCCTGAGGTAACGAGCTATCATCGTATGAAGTTCTAAGTAAATATACACTGAGAAAAAAGGTAGTTGATTTAACGACAGATTGTAGTTAAATTCAATCAACCAAAATCTGCTGTAAAAACAACGGCAACTTGGAATAGAAAGAATGTCAGGACTAATTTCATTTTAATGTAATTATGAGGTCAAATCGACGTTAACTATAATTGATTCAATCATATCAAAAAGTATTTTAAAGAAAAATGTTATTTTCCTGTATCTTCCGCAGTTCATGGATTTTTTTTATTCTACACTTAACACATTACTGATCCGTACATTTAGAGGTTTTGTAAAGCTGTAGAATTATAGAATGTTTATTATTTATTGATTTATAAATTTGTTAGAACTTATTATTTATTTCGCATTCGCCGTATTGATAACTTAAGTTTACAATGTAGACCCTATATTACATATTAAACGCATATCGATAGATATATTTTCGCTTCGCTCACATTTCACGCATGGCAGACATGCTTGTTTAGCTTCTTATATACTAATCAGCGAAGAAGCCGTGCACTTGCGCGAAAACTTCAAGCAGCAGGATCCCTCTAGCGGCTATTACGATGCGGGCACGCGTGCCAACACATACCCAACAAACACAACGTGCCGTTTACCGACCAAGTCCTATGCTTTAAGGGGATGCCTAACTTAATTTTCGTGCTCTACTATACCGACGATTCTCTATGTTCTTTGCTAACCTCTAAGGCAAATTTGATTTTTCAAATAATTTTGAAACGGCTTGCTTAATGGCAGTTCTGTTTGCATCAAAATATTATTTACAATTCGTAAAATGTGCGTAAACTTCTTTTTTGGCTGATTTCAATTCCAATTGAAAAATAAGTCAGTATTTTCAGCAATAGGAATGAAATCAGCCAAAAATGAAGTCTACGCACATTCTATGAATTATAAATAATATTTTGATGCAAACAGAACTGCCATTAAGCAAGCCGTTTCAAAATTATTTGAAAAATCAAATTTACATTAGATGCTATAGCAGAGAATATAGAGAATTGTCGGTACAGTAGAGCGCGGTAATTATGTTCGGCATCCCCTTAAACATAGGAGTCGACACGCGTGTCCGCATCGTGCCGTCACATGCCGTCATTTTGTTTGTTGGGAAACGTACCCACCCCAACGTACGGGTGGGTACGTTTCCCAACAAACAAAATGACGGCATGTGACGGCACGATGCGGACACGCGTGTCGACTCCTATGTTTAAAGCATAGGACTCGGTCGATAAACGGCACGTTGTGTTTGTTGGGTAAGCATAGGACTCGGTCGGTAAACGGCACGTTAGTTCCCAACAAACACAACGTGCCATTTACCGACCGAGTTCTATGCTTATAACATAGGAGTCGGCACGCGTGCCCGCATCGTGTCGTCACGTGCCGTCATTTCGTTTGTTGGGTTGTGTTTGTTGGGTTAGTTGTGTTTGTTGGGTTACTAGAGGCTTAAGTACTTTTAAACTTGCCGTAATATATTGAAAAAACATGTTACATATAAAATCCTTCGCTCTGCGACTAATTATCTGCTATGCTATGCATGCACTGACAAGCACTCCCGAAAAAAAAAAAAAAATCGCGGTGGCGCGGCGTGGTAAGGGGGAGCACGACGCCGCCCAACAAACACAACGTGCCGTTTACCGACCAAGTCCTATGCTTTACCCAACAAACACAACGTGCCGTTTACCGACCGAGTCCTATGCTTAAAACATAGGAGTCGGCACGCGTGCCCGCATCGTGCCGTCACATGCCGTCATTTTGTTTGTTGGGTAAACATAGGAGTCGGCACGCGTGTCCGCATCGTGCCGTCACATGCCATCATTTTGTTTGTTGGGCGCGACGACTTTCACGGTGCGATGTTATCATATCGACGACACAAGCATTGTTTGGACGGCAGAGGTCACTCCTTTGAACGCATCCACGTTGAATCAACGCCAATAGCGTTAACTTAACTACAAATTTGAGGTCGCTGCTATTTAACTACAAATCTGTGGTAAAAGTAACAACAGCGCCGTTGAATTGACTATGTGTCCATTTAAATGACGACAATTTTGTCAAAACAACGGCTTGGTGGTTGAATTGATTGCATGGTAGTTAAATTGATTGCGAGGGTGTTTGAGTTGACGATGGATTTTTCTCCGTGTAACAATACCTTCATAAGAAAAACTTGAATAATGCAAAAAAAAACATATTAAATTTTGTCTTCGACTATTTACTTTATCTTATTGTAAGGAGCATTGGCTATTGTTAAGAACGTGAATTATGGGTGTGATAAATGGCATGTGATTATTGGTACTATATTCATGTTATATTGCGTATATGTATTATGATTTGACCAATTGCACCCGTGCCCATAATAGCGTCTTTAATCCAAAACGACATTTGTTGCATTATCGTGTAATTATTTTATATTCTGATATTTTTGGCAAAATATAGTTTGCTTCGCATCATTGTTAAAAAAGAACAGCCTCAGTGAATCTTTTATTTTGCGATTTGTTCTTTGTTTTAATTTAATTCGGGCTCGAATAAAATTCTTTTAAAGACTTGACTTTAAATTCATTATATGATTTTAGAGAACTTTCCATGTTATACCAAAAACGCACTTTTCCTTCCAGCATCTACAGCAATTCGTTTCTTTTCCTCTCTCGAATGTTTTATTCTAAAAAGACTTCTCTCCACCATCGAAGGACTCCATCGTGTCCTTTTAATTTTTGTTTGAAAATCTTAGAAATTTTATTTATAAACTATTAACTATAAAAGAATTTATGAAATTACTACATTCGGAAGTACTAATTTCAGCTAATTCTCGCTGTACATTCATAAGTTCTATCAGTTTCTACGATTTGTTTGACGCGTCGATTCATTACCTGTAACGTTCGCATTTTATTTATCCGTTGTTAAGCCGTTGCTAAATTTTCGCGCAATTGTGTCATTTCGTTTTACGGATTTCCCATTACATAAACTCACCTTTCGTCACACTGCTCTTCGAGCAGCATTTCTTTCTTGCTCCAACTGAATCACGAGATCTTCTGCTTCTCTTTCTTTCGCTGCCACGAGTTGTGCTTCTTTTTCTTGCCTGCGTTGTCCATCATTTCTACAGTCTCCATGTTTACGGCATGGTTTACCTGTTGTTTTTCTTCTTCTTCCTCTACTTTGTCCGGATAAATGACATCTCCTTCCGTACTTTTCGGTTCTTTTTGTTGCTTTGCATTTTCGTCTCAAGGTATCAAGATTATTAGATTTTTCCATCTACCTGTATTACAATTATGATTTCAAAATCGTTGCGTACTCATTTTCGAAATTAATTAATAGCCTTACGCAATTAATTAAATTCGATTTTGTCATACATAAAATTGATATTAATAAAATATTTAGTTATATTATTATGATGATAAATCGAATGAATATTAAGAATTAGACTCGGGGTAGTTTATAGTAACGTTATATTAAGTTCAGTTGTAAGAACCATTTATTGAGATCGAAAACATATGACCAAGCCGCAGCGATATTCAAATTATGATTACAGTCATAATATAAACAATGAAAAATTATTCTATAAGGAAACAAAACCTGACGCAATGCAATTACTCCTTTTCATTTACTGTCACGATTCAACATTCAAATTTGACAGGACCGAATAAAATCTATCTTTGGTTTGAAAAAGATGGAAAATTTTACGTTAGAAATTTGCTTAAAATGTAAAAAAAAACTTTGTATAGGAATTGTACTCCATACTCTGTACGCTCAAAGCCCATAGCAATGAGTCCAGAACGCTTCAATTCCCAAGAGCCCCATTTCCCGTGGGCTCTGACACCCCAGACAAAAAAAGAGAGGAAAAGTCATTTCTTGGAATTGGTTATTTATCGCTCAAAAGCAACTCCCAATTTAAGCGGATTGGTTCAGTAATCAGTATGTATACTTAGATTTATAATTCAGAATAAGTGGCATTTTGCCAATCCTAAGGCAGGATTATCTTTTTATTATTTTTAAACATTCTCATATATAATTAAGGACCGCTATTAAAGTCCATCAAGGTTTGAAATCGATGTCGGCAAAATCTATCTGCCTTTTGCCTCATTAAACCGTACCGAAAACGAGCTAAAGTCAAAAGATGAAGTTGAGGAAAAAAGTGGCCTATTGCAAATTGATGTCAGTCCTTTCTCGTGCGAGCACCGTAGCCATTATCGGGGAGAGCTCAGCGAATCCGCGACTGTAATGAGTGACTGCTGCGGCGCCTTAACGAACTGCACGGGATGCCGCCTCATCAAAGTTGGAAACGCTAACAGGGTGCGAAACCTCCTGAACGTCAAAATCGTCATGTCGCGGTCAGGAGCGAATGTCTCCCGCGGATGAAATCCCACTCCCCGCAGAGCGAAGTAACTCGCTTCTGCCCCCCTGGGGTGTGGGTTTCTACGTCTACAGGCCTGAACTGGAACTCCGCCACCCGATAAGTCAAATAAACTATTTGCATTCATGGTTGCGCTGAAGGGAGGGGAGGGAGCATTGGGGCTGCTTCAAATGGCGGTTGTTAGAGGGAAGAACAAGCGGGAGGGGGAGGCTGCATCCGTTATCGAGATGGTCGTTATAACTTGAATATCTCGAGCGGCGGCCGAAAGACAAGTAGCGAGCCGACACAACTGCTCCTTGTTTACACGGCCATCCATTTACAGCTCCGTAATCTCCTGCTGCCTTGAGGGGCATCGCCAAATCGACCTCGTCTGTTTATGAGCGCTCTACTCCGTGTCTACCCAAGCCTCTCTTCTGCGCACACCCCATAGGTGTGTTTTACACGCGCGGGGCGCTTTCCATCTCCTTTCTTCCTACTTCACTTAGCGGACGAGATGGAGAGACGCGGGCGAGATTCTCGCGAGCTTCCAGAAATCTATAGAGAAACTCCCGGTTAGAAGAGCCTGAACAGCACCAAACTTATGAAATAGAATGCAGCGTCTTGCGCGCCTTACACAGTGGAGACTGAATTTCTGCATGGGCACGTATAATAAAACACGGATTAAGTGCATTTATTTCGAATTTTATACACATTGGACCAATAAAGTTCTTACACGCTTTCAAATTAGTTTGGCTTTCTGCATTAATTTAATAATTAATAGTGTTGGAAATGAATGGAGGAATTCGCGTTGAATATGCGAATAGCATTTAATTAACTTTTGTAGAATAAACAAATGGAATTTTTATTTTAAAATGAAACTACATATCATGAGGCTGTGCTGATGTGTTGTCTCTGTAACTGAAACCGGAGTGAGGTACGCTCATGCGTCTGGGGCTACAGTCCGTTGATGGTGCAATAAACTTCAGGTAGAGATTTGGACCCTTTTTGCCTGGCCCGAATGTCATCTGTCCTTCGTATGTCTTGACGCACTGTTTTCCTATACTATACATTATTGTCTTATAGGCGTATTCTTCAACAAATAGTTTAAGGTATTTATCAGGAATAGGACCTTTTGTTAGTGAACAAGTATTGTTGTATAATTGCAGTTCCAAAGTTAATTGTTAAACGGTCGGTCCTCAACAAATCATTGTAGGATTAACATTTTATCAATACAATACTTGCCATCATCGAATAACTGCCCGTCGAGATACTCTTCATTTACAATCTGAGGAATGAATAATGATGATAAAATGAAGAATATAGCATTTTCTTACAACGTTTAGTACTCCAAATAACTGAATCTTGTAAACTAAGGAGAGCTTACGTCAATGATTTTATATTAAATTTTGATAAAATGAGAATAATTAGAATAACCTAGACACATTTGATCTCAATTTATCTTATTTAAAAAAAATATTAGTAATTGCCTAATTAGTATACCTTATTAAAGGTTGTACCTTAACAAGAGGAAATTGCCATAGTAACCGTTAGAGGCCGCTGGTGTCAATTCCTGACACGGCGGCGGTGGTGAAATATATTTATAATAGATCTCCCCCAGCTATCGAGATATTAATGTGTAAAGTTATAAATATTTTATTGATTTCTGAAGAATAATAATTTATCCCATTTTTAATTAAACTTAAAATTAAAGCTGGGTCGTAGCGCGCAGGAGGACACAGCCCGCTATATACATACCTATATATATAAGTTCTATTCAAAATTTCCGGAGCTTCTCTGCCGCCATTATTTAGTTGTACAGTAACATTTCCATTATAACAACTACATTTTTGGACACGCGGACATTGTTAAACGCCAACTTTGATTAAGTATAATTCTGCAACGATGCAGCAAACTCAACTGAAGTTTGCAGAAGCATATATGAAAAGCTAAACTTATTTTGCCGAAAAATTAAGATCTCTGATAATGTTCATTTTATAGGCGTACCAAGCAGCTTAAAGAGAATCAAGTGTTTAAATAGTTTCTACATGGAATTTTGCGGCACAACAGGGTACAGGAAGAAATAGAAATGTCCGGTAAACAAAGTGGTTAGTTTATGTACATGACCGATGACCAAAGGAGGGTCTCGGATACTTAGTTAAATGTACACACCTGAAACTGAGCAGTTTTGTGAAGGGTGAATTACGCAGGAGGGAAACGGCGGGAGGAAAGGCATGTCGGCGAGATGTGTACGAGGGCGTGTGTAAATTCGTGCAGACGATCCGTATGGCCATGAGGTACACGTGTGTACTATACTTAAGCGGTTCCGCGTGTGTGCCGAGCTCGGAAGCGACAGCGTGTTTACGGCATCTAGACGCGTGTTTACGATTTAGCCCGATTGGGCGCGCGGCTAGCTCTGACCCCTGCGACTGGCAAGGCGCAACAACGGCGCACCGGAGAATTGCCACGGACGACTGCGTTCGGCTCAACCGGTCGCAGTCTCATGGATGGCACGATGGTTACGCCTCGATGAAAAGCTCACCGATGTGTTGCGGGCTTAATTATTAAACGAGACACCCGGGCCGCTTGATAAGCCGGGTAATAGCTTTCAAACCGTAATGGTGACCCGCAGACTGTATAGGCGACCGCCTGCTACCTCAAGCCTTTTAACGTCATTCGCTTGACTTGGCCAGCCAGGAAAATTGCTGCCGGCTATTGTCACGTCGAGAGTGCCGTATTTTATCTTGATTAATCTTTATCTAGTAGGAGTCAAATTCCTCTTTTAGTGTATAGGAAAACCACTCATTCAACTCCAATAGAATCAAAATTTTACTCTACATGAATAGAGTGGTTTAAATTCACTCTAAGCTAGAATAGAACCTTTCGCTATACTTAAGAGTCAAAAAATCTCTCTGGTTCATTCCATTAAGGCAGTTAATTTCACCATAAAATTAAAGCGAAAACTTGACTACAATAAAGTTAATTTTGACTCTATTTCACTCCAGCTAAGAGTTTATTAATGCGTAGATGTATCTTCGTGTGAGTTTGTAATAAAGTGAAATCTAATATTTAGCAAGAACTTCATAGTGTAGCAGATGATAACAGTATGTTTATGTTGCACGGTAGATTTTATTTAAGTTTTCATTATCGTAAATGGTATAGATCTGACGAATGGAGTGGAAAGAAAATAAAATAATAATTTACATACAGGGTGGGTGATTTTATTGAACCAAGGTAAATGGAGAAAAACTTTAAATAAAAAAGTTGCATGACTTGTGGGGGTCCAAATGATGATGATGCGCTTGCACATGACTCTGTAGTCAAGGGTGAACATCGTTTGAAAGTGTAAATTATTTATATATTGTTATTTTGCAGGGTGAGATGCAGACAAAATTAGAATAGATAGTTGATGTCTTAAACAACATTAATTTATATAAAAACAAGATCGTTAGACTGTACACAAAATTTGTTATATTACAAACTCGAAATAATTAATATAAATACAATGTAATTACAGAATTTTTGTATTGTCCCTTCGTCGTTTTCAGCCTTATGTCGCGTCCGAAACTACCCTCTCATTAGCGTTCCACCGGCTCTACACTCGAAGGAGCTTCGCTCCCAAATGCTTTTTTAAACTTTTTGTCTTTAATAATTAAAATAACAATAACAATGAGTGTAGGGGTGAGAAAGTAAGAGCGCGATGGCGTTCAGCGACGAAAAAGAGCGATCACGTCAAATCCGTGATATTTATATTGACGACCTCGTTAGGCCCTATCTCTGTCGCGAATTCGCTCAGCCGTTAACTTAAATCGTTACAAAGGTGAACTCGATTTTTATAATCCATTTTTATAAAAATTTCTTTGTCCCATGACTATTTCAACTCAATGTACCCGCGTAGAAATCGAAAAGATTGGCAAGACATTACCAATGTATTGGACATATTGATTGCGCATATATTGCCAATACATTGGAACAACAATATCCAATTTATTGGCAATACTTCGGCAAAGCTACATCCGCCAATGCTTTGCCAATATGCTGCCAATATTTAAAAAAAAAATTATTTAGCTATTGGAACTGTTTTACCAATATATTGGATATACCGATCGCCAATTTTACACATATTATTTATTGATTTATTATTTACATATTTTAAGTAAATACAAAACATCTCGCGTAAAAAAAAAATTTTCCTTCTATCTGGATTTGAACCCACGCACTTCTGCTTTCTAGGCTAACGTTTAGCCAACTGAGCTATTTGATTGTTTTCGTTAAATAATTAGATTCAGGTTAAAACAGAATTATTAGACTTAACCTTCCAAATTTCGTTATATTTGGAATTTAGTCATTTAATACAAACAATCAAATAGCTCAGTTGGCTAAACGTTAGCCTAGAAAGCAAGAAGTGCGTCGGTTCAAATCCAGATAGAAGGAAAATTTTTTTTTTACGCGAGATGTTTTGTATTTACTTAAAATATGTAAATAATAAATCAATAAATATAATATGTGTAAAATTAGCGATCAGTATATCCAATATATTGGTAAAACAGTTCGAATAGTTGAATAAATTTTTTTTTTAATTATTGGCAGCATATTGGCAAAGCATTGGCGGATGCAGCTTTGCCGAAGTATTGCCAATAAATTGGATATTGTTGTTCCAATATATTGGCAATATATGCGCAATCAATATGTCCAATACATTGGTAATGTCTTGCCAATCTTTTCGATTTCTACGCGGGTATTTTTAGCAGGATTATTCCCGATGCATGAAATCCCCTTAGTATCTATACGTTTATATACCTATGTTTTTATATACTTATCTCAGTTACGTATAAATCTGAAATACTACCAACTAGTGGATTTCAAACCTAGTTTAAAGTTTTAAATTTCAAAACCTTTTTCAATTACGATTTAAATAATAGCGCATACCTTTTAGTGGATGAAATGAGGGCTATTTATGTTTTCAGCAATTTTATTATATCTCCTTTATTTATTCATATCTCCTAACAAAGTGAGCGATTTTTAAAAAGGTATGTAATCGCATGCAAATGCTTTGTATTGCACTTATATGTCGTATGTCACAAAGAAAAAAGAATTATCAAAGTATTTCAAATAATATGTAGGACGGAAACCGCGTAAGCAATTTCATTGATTGCAAAAGTGAATGTTGGTTGCGCAACCAGCATCAGATTCTGAAAGAAGTGCTAAAAAACGTATAATAACGTATACAGACTTGGGCGAGCCGCAGGATCGCAGCACGCGCTTGGGAAAAAAGTCGAAAAGGAAATGAGTGAACAAGGGCATAAATAACATTGTTCTTGGTGCGGCCGATTCAATATCCAAACAAAAACGCGCGGCCGCGCGATATCGTCGATCGTCGACCAATATACCGGAGCCCAGCCGCGTTCGCGCACTGGCAAAGACGAATTATAACCGGGGACCGGGCGATAGCACGGCGTTTCGAACCGAAGCCCATATTTTTGCCGGTCAGCGCTCGTACGATTAAGCCGTGCACCCTGCAGTGCTTTCCCGTTCCTCTTCCTCGCTTCCGGACAATGTAGTCTTTCTCTCTGTTGTGCGTGATATCCGTCCTCTTTTTTTCACGCTCAACTGCTGATTTGCACCTTTTTTTCTGAAATATACGATATTTCTAAATATCCATCTAATTCTTCGTTCAATTGTCTCGTGTATAGGCTCTTTATATTTCTTTCTTTTTTAATACTATTGTACGTTGCATAATTATTTCATAATTTTTCGGAATTCCTATATTAAAATATAAGATGTATGTACACGGGAAGAAAAGTTCTAGGAAAAATACAAAAAACATTAATAAAAAGTACTGTATACTTGTTAAAACCTTCAAAATCTGTAGCAATCATCAATGAAATTCGAGTCTATCCCTCGCCTTCTAGAGAGTAGTCTAATATTTCCTCGAAATTTTCTCTCCGTATAGAGTGAGCAATTCAATCTCAGTCACAACCCTTGTTAAAAAAAGTCTGGCACATGTCTTGGACATGATTCGGTAAAAAAGCCTGACTGTACCCTAGCGTTGGTCAGTATCTCAGAATTTTAACCAGATTTAGGTTTTTATCCTAGAAAAGTCTGATAAAACTGCAAGACTTTATTCTATACTTCTTCGAGAAAGGATAAAAAAATCGCAAAGTGTCTAGGAAAAATGCTGAATTTTGAATTTTTCAGATCTTTTTTTTATGACAAGTGACTCGGAGCTAACGTCCAAATTGCAGTCGCAATGAAACTAACAGTCCGCTGGAATATTAAAATGCTTCAAAGTAATAACTATCGATCAAGGGTAGTAAATGCAGGGTAACTCCTTTAAGTAGTACTGTGGATAAATAGGTAGTCAAATAACAAAATTTTCTCGTTTGATTTGCATATTATTTACATTTAGGCGTCGCAAAACAAACTAATAGTATATTTATATGTAGTCGTCAGTGCACGAAACCTCAAATGTGTATTCTGTAGTATATACAGGGTGTTCAAAAATGAACTGGCACGACCAGTATACCCGTGTTCAGAATAAAATTCTAAGCACTTTTTCCCTTTTGGCATTTTTCGTAATTGTGGCTAATTATCGAGTTATGATCAATCAAAAACTTCGATAATTAGCCAATCAGCGCTCTAGCTGACGCTGGTAGGCGGGGTTTACTCGAGCAGCATGGGCCGCGCGGGGAGAGTCATGCGGGGATCATCGTCAAATCGAGCGCTGATTGGATAATTATTGTAGATTTTAACTAACAATAACTCCATAATTATCCCAAATTCTGAAAAATGCCAAAAGTGAAAAAGTGCTTCTGAACACGGATATACTGGTCGTGCCAGTTCATTTTTGAACACCGTGTATATTTAACAGATTTTTATTGAAAGCAACCACAATTTTTCAATAGAAATTAAAAAAGTGAATGTATAATATTTACAAAGTGTTATCTCGATCGAAATTTTACCGAACGTTTATTATTCCGAAAGATGAAATTTCTAACCTATTTTGCAGTGTTAATCGTTGTTTCTTACTTGAGTGTCACTATTTACTTAAGAAAAAATGTTTAGCGATAAAAATTAAGCGGTCACATACCGGGTCATTCAGAGCTCACGTAGCAGTAAAGGCGATGACTCCCTAAAAACTATTAATATTATTAGTTTAGTTACTACTAAAGTTATAAATTTGGTAATAATTCAACCTTTAAAGAAATGGTACTACTTTAGCAATTAATAAATTAATTTCTCTAGAAATAACTAATGAAGAAGAAATAATAAAATAGTAATTACTTTAGTAACAACTTTAAAAATATCAGTGTCCACTTTTAGCAATATTTTTAGTAACTACTATAGTAATTTTTATGGTTATAACTAAATTTGTTGCTAAAAATTCGAAATTTTTTCACTTAATAAGGTAAATAACTTATTTCATAGTCAAGTAATACTTTTAAAAATGGAATTGGAAGCAATAGCTGTTAACCTAACCTTAAACAAAACTATTACTTTATGTAACAGATATTTAAGTAAAAAATATAACCTAGAATTATTAAGTCTAGAAAATTTAGTATCACAACTGCAGCAACCTTTCTTGACAGTAGGCGGCTTTAGCAGCCATTACACGTTATAGGGCTCAAACAAATTAGATCAACGAGGTGAAATTATCGAAGAAGTTATGACATACAATGACTTAATCGTACTCAATGACGCATCGCCAACGCACTTTAATACTGCAAATGGATTTTCCAGTGCAATAGACCTATCTTTAAGCTGTCTCAACATTGCATCCTTTGAGTGGCAAGAATTGAATTCACCATATGGAAGCGACCACCTCCAAATAGTTATCGAATTTAATTCAACTATAAGTGACATTCCAAACACCTTTACCCCTAGATTCAAATTTAACAAAGCCAACTAGAATAAGTACAAGGAAAAAGTATTAATATCACATAATAAATATCACAGATGTAGATGTTTTAATTAATAAAATTTTCACATCACAAAAAAATATAAACACAACTTGTACTTTTTATTCCGAAATCTGAAAGAACGCGAAATTTTTTCATCTGTAACATTAATATGAAAAAAGAGCAAAAAAAAAAAAAAATGCCATTTTCGTTTTTTTTTTTGTTAATCAACTACATCTTCGTCAATAGTGGGGAAAAGGCTTAGATCATAGGAAAATTCTTTAGACTAATGTACCCCGAAGAATATCCTAAATTTTCCGATCGATCGGCTCAGCGGTTTTTCTGGACCGATCTTAAATTTAACCTAATTTATTTAAAAATCAATAATTTCATTTTTTTTAATTTTTACTTAAGGGGATGCCTAACTTAATTTTCGCGCTCTACTATACCGACGATTCTCTATGTTCTTTGCTAACCTCTAAGGCAAATTTGATTTTTCAAATAATTTTGAAACGGCTTGCTTAATGGCAGTTCTGTTTGCATAAAAATATTATTTATAATTCGTAGAATGTGCGTAAACTTCTTTTTTGGCTGATTTCAATTCCACTTGAAAAATAAGTCAGTATTTTCAGCAATAGGAAATGAAATCAGCCAAAAAAGAAGTCTACGCACATTCTACGAAGAACTGCCATTAAGCAAGCCGTTTCAAAATTATTTGAAAAATCAAATTTGCCTTAGAGGTTAGCAAAGAACATAGAGAATCGTCGGTATAGTAGAGCGAGGAAATTAAGATAGGCATCCCCTTAATACCCAAAGAAATTGGTTTCCCATTAGATTATATGTTATTTTTTACTTTTTTCTAGAGCGAAAAAAATTGTTAGTAAAATTTACGTAACAGCTTACAGTAGAAAATACTGATTTGAAGGTACTACTGCTACACAGAGAGCCTTATTGTATGTATATACTTATAAAATTTGATTAAATATTTAAGTAAAATGTATTTAACGTTTTAACTAACATCTACTTTACTTAATAAAGTAACTATTGCTTTAAAAAAAACAGTATAATTTACTCATTGCATGAATAACTTTTATATATTCAACAATTTAGATAGATACTCAACAGTTTTTATTTGAAACACTTCGAGAAAATCATAATTCCTCAGAAATTTAATCTTCTAATAATCTCTGGCGTGTTTTTTGACCCTAGACATGATAGGACATCTAGACGTAAAATTACGTGTTCTTTGAGATTGCGGAATAAAAAGTACAAGTTTTTACTGAAAAAATAAAAAACAAAATTGACCTCCAAATGACCTTGAAAATAATTGTCAAGGACTTTTTCAAGGTCTTCATCCAGCTATATCCAGCTGTCCAAGTTAAAGTGGGATATCCTGAATACGGCGGATCTGTAAAAAGTTTTATATATACTAGTTATTAGTTATTATACTGTTTATATTGTCGTTAATTTAGTTTATATGTATAGTTTACACAGCTTTGTATACATATTTTGTATGTAAGGAAATTTAGTCCATTGAATTTATATTCACCCTTTAACGCCCAACTTGACCGTTTTTCGACAATATTTTCAGTGGTGTGTAGCACTAAGAATTTCTGGAACCATTTTTAGTGTTACACACGACTGAAAATATTGTATTAACTTTTTAAGTAAAGTTTATTTACTATTTCAGTAAATTTTATTAATCATTTTTTCCGTGTATGCTCTAGGCCGAGGAAAATTTAACTAAGCCTTCTCTTGTTCAATATCGACCAATATCTTCAATTTTATCAATATCTCAACGGTTACTCCATTACCGATAGTACTACTTTAATTCGAGCGTACGTCAGTGAAGCGCGCATGGAACCCTCTCTCTTTGCCTTTCTCGTCGCATTTTCATTTCAGGGACAGCATCCCAAAACCCCGGAGAACCAAGACCGTTTCATTGATTTAATTTAATGATGCTTTCATTTAATTTAAAGCCATCATTTTGAATAATTAAATATTTAATAACGTTTGATACTCTTAATATTTAATTCAATGAGATTCTGTATTTATTTCATATATACAATTCGATCTATTAAATCTGGTTTATTTACCTTGATTAAATATATCATTGCAACATGATGATTAAATCTTCTCTTAAAAAATCTCTTAAAAAAGTGATGACCGGATACCGTGAAGCCTCGAAAACTTGAACTTGATTGGTTCGCGCGTATATTCTGGAATTGCGCTGAAATTCCAAATTTTTAACCTGAAAAATGAGCCCGGAATAAACTGTAAAGAAAAGAACTTGAGCGCGCTCAATTTTGCTCGTATCTTAAAAAAGTACCTAATGGTTTTTGTTTTGAAGCATTTAAGTAATTCATGAATGTAATTGGTCGTAAGATTTAAGAACCCATTTTATTTTGATGCCAAAGTTCAATTCTTACAGATTTGAGTTTTCCATTAAAAAATTTAATGAAATAAGTATTCTACTAAACCTTTTTAACTATAGTTTTTATTAAATAAATTTGTTGAAAAATTAATTATCGCTACGATATTATTTTAACTAAAAAATCCGAATGTATTATTTAGAAGTACTAGTTAGAAAAAAATTTTATTTTTTATTAGAAAAAGATTTTATCAGTATATAATAAAAGCCATAAAAGTTTTTTTGAAGCAATGAAATTTTTTGTCTGTATATACCACTATTATTACCCTTATTTTATATCTTAAGATAGTTGAAAATTTTATAAAAATAAAGATTAATTTTTTATTCTTAGGTTCTATAACATAACTACTTAATTAATTTGCAAATAATATTATACAAGTACTTAAGTCTAAGCGCGTACACTGAGAAAAATTTTAGGGCAAAAATTACAATATTTGCTAGTACTTGAAGGACAGACTGCAATTATGACATCAATTAATTTTACTTTATTATATTATGTTAGAAAAATGTATAATTACTACAATATCTTTTAAAATTTTTATTATTTAACATAGGAAATATTTGCTGATGTAGAAATTCCAATTTTTGTTAAAGAAAATTCCAGTAAAATGTACAAATTTTGCATTTTTATTATTAATTTTTACTATAATTTCTTGTAACTAATCGATAAATATTCAAGAAGTATACAACTTATAATGATTTCTTGGAATATTTATTAAAACCTTGGGATATTTTACAAAATTACATTGTAAAATTTATTGTTCGCGCTACGGCGCATGCGCGACCGGCTAACCCACAGTGAGCGTGAGACTTCTCGTTTCTTCTTCGAGCTAGCCATTGATCGGTCGGTAAAAATCAAAATGAAAAGTTTAACTGAAATATTTAATTAATTTTTGTACAGATGTCGCACCGTTTTTCTTACTCGCAAGTGGTTAGGATTGACAGCAGTTAGTATATAAGAGCGTTTTGATGTATCTCTTTCATAAAATGCGATTACCATGTATAATGTAATTAGGTGCGATCATTGCGAATAATAATACTTTAGCGTTAACAAATTAAGTAGGTCTTTCTAAAGTTAAGTAAGCGTTCACTTGTATCTCGATTTCAATAATGCATATAAGCGATGAATTAAAAAAAAAATCCAAACGTTTATTCTAACCAAAAGGTTAGGTCGGTGTTTCCTATAAAATATTTTTCTTCTATATTTATTTAAATTATATTTACGAAATAAAATTATAAAATTTGCAAATAAATATAGTAAAATTTACAAAAAAATATAGTAAAATTTGCGAACATTTCATGTAAAATTTACAATTGGAGAATTGAAAAATTTACAAACCGTACATTGTAAAATTTGCTATTTCTGAAGTCTGTCCTCAGGTAATATGAATTATTGTAAAAATTCCTCTATTTTTTTGTAAAATTTCCCCTATTTTTTTTTTCAGTGTACAATGAAGTATTCCGAGTTTCCTTGATTTTTATTATTACATGAGTAAACAAAATAAAGTAAACTTTATTACAAAAAATAAGTGAACTCTTCAGATAGTAAAACTGCAAGCGAAAACTCACCTAGTTCTGGATGAAAGAGAACAGTTCATTTTTTCTAAATAACTCTTGATAAAAAAAGCAGCGCAGGCAACTGCAGCGGAGAGATAAAAACAAAAAAATGACCGTCTTGGGCAAGAGCAAGCGGCGGTGCATCTAAGACCAAGGGCACTGGAGTCCGGAGCGTTTCTGCACTGGTGCCCCTACTTTTTCCCGCGTAGGATAAAAAAGAATAAATTAAATAAGAATAAAAATCAAATTAATCACTTACCATCTATCTTGTTAAAATTTATCCGAGAGTGATTCCTTGATATTTATTGATATATTCGCTGGAAGTACTTAAATTTGAATTTTCTTCGTGATCCAAATTTAAAATTCTTTTTCTTAATTTATAGCAATGGAATCTGATTCAAAGCGGTCAACAAACTTAAGTATTCGAAGACATTCAAAAACTGTTTAAAATTCTTCATTTTGATACATTTATTGAGTTATAGAACTTTATATAAATTTATTTTTAAAACTATATAATTGTTACGGCTAGGATTGCTCTTATTTACGATGGTTTTAAAGAATGAATTTGTCAAAAAGGCCAAATTTTTGTAAGAAAGTTCACTTGTCGTTAAGCAATCGCCACGAATCGTCACGGAGAAAATTAACCAAAAAATAAATAATTCGAAAATAAATTAAATAAAAAATGAAAAAGTATATTGTATTATTTTAATCGTCTCTTTCGCCGGTAAATTTCCTGATGCTATCGGGAACAATAATAATATTTCAAATTAGTTATTAGTAACTTTTCTTATACATTTTCCACATATTTTCAATAAAAACTCTCAGATAGATAAAAATTATTAATGTAAACGTAGTACAATAATTAATGATAAATTGAGTATATTCCAGCGTTACTATGTGAACAATTTTTTTATCAGTGTATTGCTTTCAAACTGGAGCAGAATGTTTTTATGATTGTTCGATTATTTTGGATCTGTTGGATTAGCGATGGAAAACCTCTACTACAGAAAATAGCAGTCGCGAAGGTCCTGGTCCATTATCCTATCCTTTTTGTTCGTTTTATTGGCCGACTACCACTTTATCTAACGTACACCTAAGTTATCTGGTATTTAGCGTACGCTGCTCTTTTGGATGATGGCCAAACCCTGGCGACGCGGAGCGCATCATAACAGTTCGATACTTAACCATGCCGATACGATGCTTTATACACGCCTCCGGCTGTTTGTTGCCAAAAAAAGACAGACAAAAAAGGCTCGATTCGCGGCTTGCCTTTATCGTGGGAGCAGACACGTGCTCCGAGGTTTCCTGCAAATAACAGTTTACGGTAGCGGATGCGGCGATGATTTTGTTACTCTGCTCACCGAACCTCTGTTTGTGTCTGCCGTGATTCTCGTCATATGGTCAATAGTGTTTTTTTATCTCCTCTATTTGGTCTATCATCAAATTGTTGACCTACACGTTCTCGTGCTGCTGCCTTTTTTATTTGTTCACAATTTGAAGTGGTCAAATCGATTGCTATACACATATCATTTCTCTGTAAACGTAAGCAGGCTTGTATCTGAAAGAAAAACAAATATTATTTAATCATTAAACATATTAAACTCTACTTGATATTTACTGTTGGATTATTTAGCCTTATTTATTTAAAACTCATGATACAAAAACCATTCGACAAAGAACAATAGTACTTTCATAGAAAGAAAGCTTAGTTTTCATTTATTGCTTTTGAGTCCCGATAAATATAGCACGTTTACAGCAGTCTGTAGGCAGTCTGACATACGTTAAAATATTTTGTTGGTGAAAATCTTTATTAACCTGTCTACTATACTAATACTTAAGATAAGTATTGAAAATACCTACGTTAATAATTTTTTCAGATTTGACACATTCTATTTCCAACCATACTCATCATATTGGCTTTTTATTTGATAAATTTTTATATTCTTTACACTGAGAAAAATACTTAATAAAAATTATTAGAATTCTAGAAATAATTACTTATTAAATTAATTATTAATATTAATATAAAATTGTAATTATATGTAAATTCCTAAATACAGTCGTGGGTCTAGTAGTCTAAGTGCTTAGGCTACTAGAACAACGCTGCCCAAGTGGACCCAGGTTCGAATCCCCATTGATGCGGCGGATCACATTAAAACACACGGTGAATTTCGTTATTAAGTACCGAGGCATATGGCCTGCGACACCGACCACCTCTCTAAATAATAGTAAAAGGCGTTTCACTTTTTTTATATTTATTACACATCGACTAAAAATTACTATGTGACTTAGTAAAATTTATTAAAATAAAATTTACTAAGTGACATAGCAATTTATCTATAAAAAGTATAGGTTCTGATTTCAAAATTACTTAGTAATTTTTATTTGAAATATTATAATTTTTATTATATTATTTCTCTCAGTGTACCCTTTAAGCGAAGCAGAATTTAGATAATAGTAACAAAAAATGAAAGGGTTTTAATAAATGACAGTTTTTTTTAACTGAACAATCCCTTTTATTTTGACCAAAATTAAAAATCTTGCTTGAACTTTTTGAACAGTCTATTCCGCTTACATTGTAAGGGATCTAGAAAACTGTAAAATAAAAGAAAAATACGTTATGATGATAATTGTACGTTAAAAAATACGTTATGATAATAAGTATGGTTAGAGTTATAGTGCGATAAAACTGAAAATATATTAAAAACTCAGTTCGTATTTATTTTAAAGAGGTAAAAATAAAATAGAGTTTGGTATTTTTAATGAATAAAATATTTTTTATTATTTTTATATTTAATCTTCTTCATTGTTTACCGAACAATTTATTGGCGTTTGATTATTGTACTACTCTATAGCTACATTAATAACATTGAGCTGTTTTTTACGTAATATCTCGGAAACGGTGAAGCTAGGTATCTACAGTTTTCAATATAAACTACTAAATTTAGTATTTAATAAATAAGATAGTTTTTTAAAAAATTCTTAAGAAGGGGTTAAACGCATTAAAGTAAAATTGACCCGTCCATAAGACACCGGAGTCTATGCCTTTTCGCCGAATGGATCTTTCGCCAAACAAATTTGAAGTTACCTATATATATTAAACAAAGACGCATCACGGAATATCGAATTATGTGTCATAAATAATCCCCTATGCTTCGAAATCCGGACATTAAGGAACAAAATTTTTATAAAACCCAACGTTCCACTGTTCCGAACGATCCGCAAATTTATAACGCAACTTTCCACTGTTCCGGTCGTTCCGCTGATTTAAGACTCGACGGTCCACTGTTCCACTGTTCCGATAACCCAATAATCCACTTATCGATGGTCTACTGTTCCACTGTTTTGTTAACCCAATAACGACGGAACAGTGGACCGTTTAGATATAAATCAGTGGAACGACCGGAACAGTGTATGGTAGAGTTATGAATCAGGGGAACGGTCATCGGGTCATTGAGTTATCGGAACAGTGGAACAGTGGCCCGTCAATTTATAAATTAGTGGAACGACCGGAACAGTGGGTCGTAGAGTTATCGTAACATCGGACCATTGGGTCATTGGGTTATTGTGTCATTGAGTCATTGGGTCATTGGGTCTTCGGATCAGTAGAACAGTGACCGCCGAGTTATAAATCAGCGGAACGACCGGAACAGTGGACCGTCGAGTCTTAAATCAGCGGAACGGCTGGAACAGTGGAAAGTTGCGTTATTGACAGTGCGTTATTGATTTAAAAATAAGTCGGGTTTTTGTGTTGTTGAATCAAGTAATGTATTACTATTACTGTGTTATAAAAATTTTGTTCCTTATCAGGATGTAGAAGCATTGGGGGTTATTTATGACGCTATAATTTGATATTCTGTGATGCCTCTTTGTTTAATATATGTAGGTAACTTCAAATCTGTTTAAAGTGTTAAAAGTCACAAATTTACACATTAATATCTTGATTTTGGTGAAGCTAGCTCTTCCGAAACGTTAATTGGTTACAAGTATTAGTATTACAAACATTTGTATGAATGTTTAAGATGTTCTAAAAAAGTGACATTTCGTATCAATCCCCTTAACTGGTAGGTAGAGTTTTGTTTTGGGTAAGAAAGTGGCCACAGGAGAATCAGAAGTACCGTATGCTATATCGAAGCGAAGTACATTATTACCTCGAGAAACTTTACCCTCCGGATATAAAGTGTACTTTTCCTCTTTTGCTACACAATCCGCCATTAAATTGTAAAAATCATTTTAGAAGAAATTCATCGACAACTAAATATCTATCATTTCACTGTTGATTTATGAAGTTTTCAATTTCCATTGTTTCGACCTTACTCGAGCATCGACTACTTGCGATCAGTGGTTGGAGTCTACTCAACGACGCATGATCTCGAATCCGCAGTAGCAGCCGCGACATGGAGGAAATTGGCCTCGAAAATGGCGAGGAGTCAATTTTCCAGAAAAGTACTGTGGACAGCATGACAACGTTGGGAGTTTGCGAGAGAGCCCAGCTGCGCGGAAAACAGGAGGCCCGGAGGGCGACCCCCGGCATCTGAGGACTGAGCTTTTTATCCTTTTTTGCTTTTCTGACCATTTTCAACCAGCACGGAATTGTTTCTTTGTATAACAATTTAATCTTGCTCCTAATTGAACCGATGAACATTTTCATTCGGAACTTTGGCTAAATCGTTTAAAGTACACCCGAAAAACAATAGTTCTTATTGTTTCGCAACAGTAATGCCTGTCAGACTAGGAAAAAGTAAAAATACTTTGCAAAGTTGGTAAAATTAACGTTTTTTTAAAAATAGATCTTATTCTACAGGAAAATAGATTTGGCAATTCAGCTAAACAGATTCTACTGAAAATTCGGAAAGTTAAATTAACTTCCAATTTCAGAGTTAAATCTGTACTGCGTAAAAAACAGAAGTTACTTCTTTTTTCGGTGTCCGTGCAACGGTCGTGCCTAAAAACTTTAAATAAAAATAAGAAATTAAAACAAAGATGAAACAATTTTTTATGAGGAAACCAATCTGTTGGCTTAAAAATAAACGAAAAAGAAGGTAATAAAATTATGTATCGTCTTAGAAAAAAAGAGGTAAAATGTTTTCCTAAAATTTTCTAACTAATAAATTTGTTGAAGAAATAAACACGAAAAAAAGCGTTGGGCGAAATTCCAAAAAATTCAGTCTCTTACTATTTACAAAAACTAGGAAGAAGCGAACGCCTTCTCATTTACTGGAAGAATTCTTCAGAAAAAATGTCAAAAGATATCTCGTATCGAACTTGACGCGCAGTTGGAAAATCTCCGTCTTAGAATCGTGCACGCGCGCCTTTCTAATACCACCTCAATGAAAGTTCGACCGTCTGCAGATGCTGCTCCTCATTTTTTCTCTCCCCCCCCCCCTCCCTCGCAGGCTCCAATCTCTTGTCAATTGTTTCGACGAGCCCTCGGAAATCGTGTTCTCCTTTCCTTTCCCCTCATCTGGTAAAAACGAGGCCGTGGACAGCTCACCAGCTTACACGACATGTGTTGAAGAGAATAAGAAGTCGTCGGCTTGAGAGACACGGGTAAACAATAGGAAGATGTAACGGCTCGAGGATTTAACAACCGACGCGTTCCATAGTGCTTCGGGGAGCGGGAGAGAGGAGTGTGTGTGCAATATGAGTTTGAAAATTGTCAGGAGAAAAGTTTCTGCTTGCAATACGCCGTATTGAAAATATGTATGTAATTTTCTTACGTAATTTTTATCTGTAACAAATCTACCTACAAACTCTGTAATTTGGTATCAATATGTATTTTTTATATTTTGATACGTATTTTTTTTATTAGGCACGACCGTTAAACGGAGTACCTTATCTTTATTTTTATGTAATTAAAATAATCAATTAGTTAATTCTAGGAACTATTATGTCTAGAAAAAAGTCTGGAGGAATGAGCTTACAAATGAATAACATAATAATAAAAATTATAAAGAAATTTCAAATGCTGTAGAAAAATGTTTAATTGATTTATCTGATTATAATGAAATATTTGGAGCAAAAGAAGTTCTTGCATCAAGAGATTTTCGACATATGTTACTAATTTTTCCATCTGAGAATTGAGTTACTGAGAGTTACTGGGAATTATAAAAAATAGGTATACTGTGACAAAATTTTAAATATATGTCATTAAAGCAAAATAAAAAATTTCGGAAAATGATATCGAATTTAAATTTTGGCTTTTAAATGTAGGCAATGGCAATTTTTTACCAGAATATGAATTATATACATTATATATAATATGAATTATATACATATGAATATGAATTATAATATGAATTATATACATATGAATATGATGAATATGAATTATATACATTATAAATGAAATTTTTGGATACTGATTGGATTTGGATTAATGATATGAAAAATCGACATTTTTATGAAAGTGTAATTTTAGCTTCAAAATCGTATATCGATACAATCGTATACCGATACAGTCTACGAAATATTTAATCATTGATATAGCAGAAAACGATAATAATGAACATTTAGTAAATATAATTCCAACAAAATTTTTAAACTCGTTAGCTCCAAATGGATTACTTTAAAGTAAGTTAAAATTAAAAAATGACGCAATTATCGTGTTGCTGAAAATTTTAAATTGAAATAATAGTTTTAAAATAAAATAATGGTTGTAAAAAACTATTTTCTGGAATTTGACTGAAATAGTATATTACTTACCTAACCCTGTATAATAAGAAATTGTCTCAGATCACATGTTTGTCTACCTCGGCTTCGCCTCGGTCGACAATCACATGTGATCTGAGACAATTTCTTATTATACAGGGCTAGGTGCGTATACTATTTTTCTGCTCGACGATCCCCGAAAGTTACAACTTCCTCTCGCGCCGCGGCCGGGAAGTTGCACTTTCGGGGCCGGGGGGCAGAAAAAGTAAATATATTCCATTATATCGCTAAAACAATTGGGTAAATGAAGTTTCGTATCGTATACAGGTAAAAAAAAGGAGAAAAATGCAACAATTATTTTCTAGAATTCGTCTGTATCGCAAAATGTAACCCCTAGTATGCATATATATGCTTAATTCAGATAACATATAGCTTCAGATAACATGTAGCTTCAAAATATTTTTTTAATTTTAATGTTATCTCGCGAAAAGTGATAAATCATTTGCAGGGTTTTAATTAATTACAAATTAGAATTGCAGACACTATTTCCTTAAAATAATGCTTTTTCCTTTGCCTCTTTCCTGAAGAGTCATAATAAAATAACTTCAGTTTTTTAAAGAAGATCCAATAAGGTGTCGAGAGGTCGAAGTAAGCCGAAACTTAGATTGAATATAAAGGAGTTGATTGAATTTTCTGGCATTGACACAATATTTATTCGGCACAGGTTGGTTCAGAATGCGAAATCCCATTTTCTTTATTACACCTTACAGAATGCTTTTTATGCTTGAAATGTAGGTGATGGCGTATGTTATGTCATTGAAAGAAGCTAAATATTGTTTCCGTAACAATATTCTAGAATTAATATTCTATGTTCACTAACATATTTTCAAAAATAATTATTGTAGTTATAATAATATTAATTTATAAGCCTCTTATATTTGTATTAAGTATTCTATGTAATGTACAAAGTTTTTTTCGAATAACATCTGATCCCTGGTAAAAATTTCATAATACAGCCGAGCTTATTAATAGGTACAAAAAGTGGCTTGTTTGTGAACACGAGTGAAACGCTTTTCTACCCATTTCCAAATTTGCTCAAAATATTTAAACTGCTTTCAACATTTTTTTTGTAACTTTAAGGGGGCCAGCCTGGGTTAAATTGAAAAAAATACATTTTTCAGTATAATAGCTATGAAGATTTTATGCATCACTTTTGAATCCTAGAACTTTTTACACTTTAAGTACTCACATAATTGAAGGTATTTATTCACTATTAGGGCCCAAAAAGTGTTTTTTATCTCTACTATTGTTCCATGAAAAATATCTTAAAGATTTATTTATTTGTCCACTTACCATAGGTTTTTTTCTAGTAGGATGACTTATATGACACCAGACCAGGCTTAAATTACATTTCATAAGTTGCACCTCAGAAGTGACGGATTACTTTTCTGAAAAAAATAAGAAAAAAATTATTGTAGACATTTAAGTGCAAAATATTATTTTTAAGCCTAAAATTTTGCACTTTATACGTGTATCCGTTAAAAAAACAGCTGGATTTTCAATTTATTTATAAATTCATAAAATTTTAATTTTTTTATTTTTTTTTATATAATTAGAGAAATAATTTTAATTGTTATAACTCTTCATGCTAGAATAATGTCAATTTCCAATTGAGATAAAATAGGTCTAGGTTACTCTAACTAGTCTCATTTAATAAAAAAATTCAATAATTTTAAGATATTTAATCTATATTCTCTTAATTACTTTAATTTCCTTATTCAAATTTTTATACAAACAATTGTAAAGGATTTTTTGCCTGTTACGTTTGAGTAAAAATGAAGGGAATTAACATAAACGAACATTCAACATCAATTTTGTTTATTTACAGTTCTCAGACTGACCAATAAAAAGTTGTAATAAATATATTTATATGAATTTAAAAGCATAGTTTGAAGTTAACTATTAAGGTCGGAATAGTTTTTGTCTGATGTCATTGACCTATACTACTAGTCAGTGCAGGTTGATTTGTACTACTTAAATTTTATTGTGCAGTTATGAGAGTAAATCAGAAAGTAAACATTTGATAAACACTCTTGTCATGTATTTTATTAGTGTCAAAAGTTTATTCTTGAACTTTTAGATAATCAGCGTTAACAATTTTCTTTTATAAACAAATACTGAAGACAGATATACAAATGGTAATTAATGATAAAGACTTAGTATTTAAAATTTAAAAAATATTTATTTCTTACCTAAAATTATCTTGAATACAAGTTTAGTTTATTACTTTAAAAGAAAACAATGAACAGATTTAGATTCGCGCTCAAGGGCGATTAACTCCGGCCACTATTGTTCTATTTCAATTTCCGCTACTGTCAGAATCCCCTAAAGCGCACACACTATGACACAGACCTTAATTTCGTAGATCCTTTTTATGCTTTAAATTGCAAGGGCCGATGAATTGAAACAGCAAGACGGTTAGGTGAATTATTTCGGTACTGTTAGACTGTTGGCAATATTGATATCCTCCATCAGAGTCAAATGCTGGTATTGATGGTTGATGTAGCAATTCAGTATTTGCACTCAGAAGTAATGTCAACTAAAGAGCACGATGGATTAATGCCGCAAACAATCGCGATCACTGAATTGTAACGGACGTATTTTCAAGCACGCGAGTACACTCCGAAGAGTAAGAACACTTATAGCATCCAATACTGGATAGAGGGGCAACTTTTAAGAATAACTTTTATCATTTTACTATATGATGGATTATTGTCCAGTTATTTTGTATTAAAAATTACAATAATTATCCAATCAGGGGCTTAATCAAGATACGATGGCGGAGATTACCATATAGCGAACATTGGCGCGCGGCTGCTGATTGGAGCAGAGAGTGCCTTGTGTCCACTTATTAGATAATTATAAAAATTTTCAATCGATAATTATCAACTATATCACAAAATGGCAAAAGATAACAAATTTTCAAATTTATCCGTCTATCCGGTGATATCACTTTCCGGAAACATTCTTTGAACACCGTGTATATGCTCCTGCTTTCGTACTCCCGTGCGTTGGTGTGTGCGCATCAGATACACACACAACTAGTTCGTTTGAGCTGTGCTCAATCATATCTTAGAGTTACAGTATCTGGGATTCGATCTGAATCGATAAGGTGAGCGTTCCTGTAGGACATCCTGGAGGTAATCCTGATGCGGTCCAATAGGATTATTCCTGGAGGATTTTCCGATAGGAATATTCCTGCAAGATTTTTCGATAAGATTATTCCTGTAGGATTTTTCGATAAGATTATTCTTGCAGAATATACTTGCGGGGCTATCTTACGGGAAATCGTTCTACTGGGAAAAACCGCAAATTACCTGCAGTACAGCAGCATTTCATGCAGGATGTCCTGCAGGGTACCTCGCAGGATATTTCGATAAGGGAGCAGTCGAAGGAGGGAATGAGGGAACGAAGGATGAAGGGAGGAAGAAAAAGAGAGAGGATAAACTGTCGGTGCATTGAGTGCGATCGATCGCTCAATACGACACTTGCAATTCTGCGAGTACTCAGCCATTCTCGGGGACCGTTGCCTTACCGCACCTATCCTCATATACAAGCGCTGGCCTGCAAGCCTCGCTAGTAGGTCATCCGCGTTACGACGCTCGCTCTCGTCCTGCAGGAAGATGCACGTCGACGCCCCGATGCAGCTGCTGCGCGACGAAGGCCGAGGAAAATCGAGTCGACATCACGGTCTCTCCTTCGAACTTTTCCAATAATCCACTGATCATTTCCTCCAGCGGGCGCCTATTGTCCGGGAGCTTGGTCCTTCACTCGTGGAAAAGATGTATAAACCTTAGTCAATTCACTGCTCACGAAGAGCGAACGATTAAATTTCGTCACTCGTCCCTATCTTTTATAATCACATTTACAGCGATGGAAATTTTCAAAATGTCCATTGAGGAGCCTGCTGCAATAACCACTCTAGCACGCAGCCCAGTTCGGCCGAAGATTTCCGAAGGCCGACGAGGTGGAATTTTTGAAAATTTCGGAATTCAAAATTGATTGATAATATAAAGAATCCAAAATTTGGACACCTTCTAGTATGGGGCCAAAATATGGACAACAACAAATAACAAATAATATAGATATTTTATGAAATGATTATTTGAATTAAATTTAAATGAGTTTGAAATTTTTTACGGTTATGTTGCAGTTAAATTTATGCGTCCAGCTTTAGGATAGCTCTCAGATTGCTATACCCGAAAGTAGGACATACGTTTTCAAGAGCAAATAGAGATTGTCCATCTTTAAGTATATAAGAGAATGAAAATAAGTTACTTTTAATATAAATCGGCCAAACAGATGATACATTAATGATTACAATAATAATTTTTCCAGCAACTCTGTACTCGTTATTTGTTATTTACTAGTCTGAACAAGGGACCCTGGGTACTTTACCTTATCAATCGATATTTAACAAAAATGTCATTTTTATACTAAAATTTTGTCTTTAACATTGAAATAAAAAAACCACTGAACATTTCTTAACAAAAATACAGTATGTTATTCTTGAACTCTTTACGCGTCTTTTAGATCGAGTTATAAGTCTTCAAAGTAAATTAGGATTGTTTTATGATTTTTTGAAAAAAATGCGTGATCTCACAGTGCTAACTTTGGATTAAAAAAGTATCTAGGGAATTTTCGAGTTGAAAAAAGTTGTCGCGACAAAGTTGTTTGTTGTTAAACGAGGGAGCATTTGCGCAATCGTTTACCACATATTGGTAAAAAGGTCATTTTGGTTGGTTTATTTTTTACCAGGGAGTAAAAAATTAAATTAAAAAAAAAAAAAAAAACGTAAATTATTGTTTCACCGGTTTCACTCGGACAAATACATGTTACTTAGAAGATTAAATTTGCAGTTTACCAAATAAATGTGTATGCGTACATAGCCAGAACGATCCAGTTAGCACCTACGTATCTTCAGCTTAATACACGCAGTTAATTTGATGGCCACCTCTCAAATATTCACGGCTCCGCCACGAGTTTTATGCCGGGAAATATTTTTTGATGGCGGCTCGATCGCATTTTTCCACCAAGCTTTCGAACATTGCCATTCCGCGCTATGGCTTCGCACCTAAGGTAGCCTTGGATCTGTATTGGTTTAGCGTGAGTGCGCGGCAAATGGCACTCGTATAATACAGCCACTGCGCGGCCGGCAGTAACTATAACAATAACTGTAGAGGAGGAGGGTGCTGCGCGCGTGCACATCTCCGCGATCTTCCGATGAGATCGGCAAAATTCAGATCCCCTTCGTCCCCGTACGCCCTCGAGGTCCCTTTGCCTTTAATCGTTTAGCCAGCGTTACGACGATCAAGCCCGGAAGTGTAAGCGAGGGCTGGAGGGCTGGAATATTTTAGTGGAGGAATCAAAGATACGCTCCTTAATCGAGGAGTGACCCCCGGCCTAAGTGCCGGGCCTCGAATAATCTGGCCGAATCGAAGAAATCGTACATCCGAGTCTTTCATGTCGAACTTTCTAAACAAGTTTTCGAACTTTCGCCGATATTAGCGATGTTTAACGATATATTGCTTTTCGCTCGTGATACTTCAGATTCAGTTTTATTATTTTATCATGCTTCGCTTCGACAGCTCGCAATACGTTTATATTATGTATTTTTGATTAATGGAAAAATATATTTAGCTCAAAGTGTGACTTTCATTTTTAGAAAGTTTTGCTAAATAGAAAATTATATGCTTTGAATTTTTACTTTTTGCTAGAGGAAACTTTGTAATAGTAAAATAAACTTCTATAAAAACATGTTATTACTCAATCATTTCACCATGTTTTTTCAACATGTATAGACGTGTGTGGTCATCTGTATGATAGAATCTTATTATCGGATTTGAACAAGAAAAGGTTCATTCGATTTATTTTTTTTATATCTTCAGACGTTTTGTTGTTTTTTACTATCATTTGTTTATTTTTTAGAGCATTTTACAATTTTAGAAAAATAGTTTTCCATATGTTTTATTAAGATAGGGTTGATATAATGAATTTTCTTTAAATGTATTTGAAAGGGCGCAAACTTTCATAATATTTACCGTCAGAAATTTTTATTAATTATTGTCATTTCTTTGTTATACACGGAAAAGTATAATTTAAAAAAAAATTATATATTGGAAAATCACTACTAAAATCTATAAAAAAATTTTATTGTGTCAATATGTTTTTATAGTTTTGGCAAGTTCTTTAGCAGTTTAATTTTTGAAAGAATTCAGATTATTTATATTTTTTTTAAATTTCTGTATATGGAGAGAACCGTTGGGTCTTTCACGTTCTGCAATGTTTAAATCTCTTCGTTTTTCACTAATTGTCGACATAATACACTTCACAATATATAAAATGTTTTTAAAAATTATTTATGGAGGAAGCTAACTGCCAATGTATTGATAATGACTTTTTTTAAATGGGCAGTAATTCAGAACATTGCCTTGAAATAGTCAATTTTGCACTGTACTAGTGATTTTTTAAAATGAAAATTAATATTGTTTTAGAATAAGTCTAATAACAATATTCTGTACGCATCGGATTTGTTACTGTGACACGTGGCACTTTTGCAATGCTCTTTTCAATTTTTGAATCGGTGACCTAAAAAAAGTTCTTGAAATTGAAATTTAAAAATATTTTCTGACGTCAAAATGCTATCAGAAATTAAGTACGATGATATCTATTGTATCTTCATTATTAAACTAACACGTTTATTTATTTTTTGTCCTGCAATATTGTTATTTCAACACAAATTATGGAGAATTAAAATCTTGCTATAACTTCAAGGAGGTTGATATTGTTTATAAAAATATTAACTAAGTATGGTTAATTAATTAAAAATATTTTAGGATATTATTCTCAAAAGCATTAAATGTAAATGAGACTCATATTTAAGAATCTTTTGCAAAGCTTCAATAGAGCTACATACAGTTGGCCATAGTTGAACACTGGCATTGGTAAATAAATCCCTACTTTTTTAAAAAATTGTTCTTGCGTTTTATTGTTAAATTGTTACATGACATTTGCAAACCTTGTTGGAAACTGCCTTCTGGTCATTCAAAACGGAATTTCTTTTGGAGATTGTGACAAATTTATTCTCAGTATTATTACACGTGATTTGTTTTGATTGCCAGTTATAATTTGTGCTAATATTGCATATTTTTTTAATTCTTCTATTATTAACCCCATACCATTATAAAACCATTATGTAAATTAAAATTTTTCAGCAACACGATAGTTGCACCTTTTTTTAATTTTAATTTATTTTGAAGTAAGCCATTAGGGGTTAACAAGTTTAAAAATTCGGTTGGAATTATATTTGCTAAATTTTCATTATTATCGTTTTCTGCTATGTCAATGATTAAATATTCCGTAGATGGTACCGGTACACGATTAAGAAATTCATTGTTAATTCCAATGATATCAACATTTTTTGGAGCTAAAATAACACTTTCATAAAAATTGAGGAGGGGCTGAGGAGGAGTTCAATAATGAGGAGGTGACTGAGGAGGGGCTGAGAAAGGTCTACGTGAAGGAGAAAAGAGGGGAAAGGGAGGGGGGAGGGGCTTGGGCCTCCATTTTGGCCTTATATGTATACAGAGTGTCTGAAAAATCCCGGAACGGCACGATAACTTCTTAATTAATAATGATAGGAAAAAACTAAGATGCACGGTTATTAGGATTTTTTCCCAGCTATCTGATGGTAACCTTGAATTTGACCTTGATCACAAACTTCGAGGTCATTTAAAGGTAATTTAAACCTGGGTTTGACCTTCATCATGACAATCCAATAACCGTGCATTTTAGTTTTTTCCTATCATTATTAATTAAGAAGTTATCGTGCCGTTCCGGGACTTTTCAGACACTCTGGATAGATACAAAATATTTAATTATTATTATAAGATTTATTGATAATTAAAAATTAATGACTTATGCAATTGAAAAATAATTTTTAAAGAAAATATTATTATAAGGTTGCAAAGACGTTAGACGGTTAGAAGGTTATCTAGTACCCTGTAGCTTGAGGGTTCGATTCCATATAAGTTCCAATTATATCGCTAAAGATTTTTTCTGCGTTTATTAAAATTACGATGCTTATGAATTGTTCTGAATCAATAAATAAAAAAATGATTAACTGCATAAAATACTTAAATAATATAATTATAGTACATTTCGATGCATGTGCGGGAAAGCGATTTTAAACCTCGTGTGAGGTTTGCGCACGAGCGAAGCGAGTGAGAAAAGATCACACGAGGTTAAATTCCCTTCCTCGCACAAGTATCGAACCGTTATTTTCTTCACAACGTGTGCAAGATGCGATTTTACGCAAGCGAGTTTAAGCAAGCGTGCACAATGTCGTACCTTAGCGCACAGCGCATAGAAAATAAACTAAACTGAATAGTTAGGTAAATAAATAAAAAATAATAACTATACCAACGCAAATTAACATAAAAAAACTTTACCACTCTAGAAGTAAAATTTTGTTTTTTTATAAATAATTAATTAATTCAATTGAGAGAAATATTACTACATAATAATTTTTTTTATGTAAATAAATAAATGTTTGGTAAATTCGCTGATCCTGCAGTAAATTTCCATTTCATTTTGAGAGAACATTTGAATGAATTTTAGAGAGAATAATATTGTTTAGAGGAATATGGATAGAAAATCCTTGTAAATACTGATTAGAAACAATTGATCAAAATTCTAAAAAAAAGTGGGACACTACCCTACCAGTGGCATATCAGAAACACTCGTCAGAATTTAATCAGTTTTGCGGAAAACTAGCATGATCCCAGTCAGAATCAAGGCTAAATGTTTGCACGGGAATTACTTTCGTAGAAAATAACCCAAACAAAATGGTTTATTTACCAACGATTGGCCCTTATAATTGGTCAATAGCTAGCAAGGTTTATATTGAAATCACCTTGAAGGTCAAGTCTAAGGTTAAATTTAATATTAGCATTAGATTCCTCGTTGAAAGTTACTTATGAAATGAACTTTACCTATTTCAGAATACTTTACCTAAGAAAATATTCAACCGTTCTGGGTTTTAATTGATACTCTGTACGTAAGATAATATTTTTCGAAAGTCAAAAACTATTCACCAATAAAATATTTTGGAAACCGCTTTAAAATTAGATATTTAATAAAGAAATAAATGTCTTAACGTAAGATTAATCAGAATTTAATTTCAAATCGCCGTTTTAAAAATTGAGGGGGTATTCGAGACTATATATTTTTCTCAGTGTAACTCTTATGCTCAACCTACAAATTTGACTATGTAATTGTCTTTGATTGTGGACTTCTATTTTGAACTCTCTACGTATATCTTTGAATATGTATTTTCGTTTTCGATACTTCGTTTTATAATTAGTTTCAATTCTGAAAGTTTATTTCTAACTCTAAGATTGCAAATTTGACACCGATCGACCGCAGCTTTACTTTTTTCTCAAATTTGATCCTAACTCGATTTTCTATCCCCTCCCTAATTCTGTAAATTTATTGTTGATTAAGAAGTTTTGCTTCTAAGTATCGCCTTTAGTTCTGCATGTATAACGATAATATGACGACAGTTTTGTGAAAATAACAGCGTTGCTTTTGAATTAATTTCGGAGGTATTCAAATTGACAATCGATTTTTCTCAGTGTGACAATAATAATGAATTTAAATAATGGAGACAATCATTTGTTTTTCCAGTCATTTAGTAGGTGAACTAGGAGAGTTCTGGGTCACTTCCAGGAATTTTGACCTAGAACTCCTAGCTTTTTGCTCCCCACCCCCTACCCCTCCCTGAAGTGATCTAGAACTCTCATATCCTTTTGCCCCGCCCCCTCCCTCCAGTGATCCAGAACTCTCATAGCCTTTTGCCCCCTCCCTCTATTAGATTTAGTATTTCCTACCTTACCGACCTTTAATTATTATTTTATTTTTGTTAATAATTATTAAATTATTTATTTAATATTATTTAATAATTATTTATCGAGTTCTTTCAAGAATTTCGATGATCTTGTAGCCCGGAGGAACTGCGGGGAAGAACTCGTGTATCTGTGCACGCGTTGACTGTTTATATAGGCACCCGTGATTGCAGTCAGACGCAAGTACAATTTGCTGCGATTTGGAAAAGAAAAATTTGAAATGGCTATGGAGGAAACATTCAAATCCATTTCGGATTCTCTCCACAAAATGGTTGATTTAGCGGCTAAGCAAGTGCCGGCCCCGTTACCAGCACTTGTTGTTGATAAAATAATCGACGACTTCAATTCTGATGAAGAGACGAGTATCAATAAAACTATTCAAGAATTGCAAGTTCACGATACAGAATTTGAAACAGCTGCTAGTAAAGACGAGGGAGATGACCATCTGGTAGACAAGTACATGCTGATAGTGGATTGAAACAAGTCCAATCATTTGGATAAAATTTATGATGTTCGTAGAGAGAAAAATATGTACTTTATTGGTAATTCTCCCATTCAATTCGGGAATAGTATCAAAGTTGGGAACAAATTATATCCAAAGAGTGGCTGCTCGAGTTACTCATCAAGAGACCTTCTAACAGAGATTTTATTAACTCAAAGGATTTGAAAAATTATAAAAAAGTTCTTGAACAAATAAGTGCACACAAGAAAGGCTGTGATCACACCGAAAATGTTCGAGTTTCCAACAGTAAGAAGTACTCAGAGTTCATACAACCAATGTTTGTGAAGGTGGAAAAAACAGGTGGATCACTACCTCCCCGCGTAAAAAAAATTTGCTTTAAATAAAGTTTTGCGAAAGTTTAGTTTGGCTAAAGTTTGGAAAACTTCGGCCAATGAGACATTCCCAAATTTTGATATATTTTTTTTTTTAATAGTCGAAAGTGTATATGAAGTTTTGAGAGAGACATGATGAAGGTGGGAGAAGGATTATGTAAAGTTTAGGATGACTTTTTCAATTCTCTTACAAAACATTGGATATACTTGATCCTAATAAGTGATTAAGGACGTTGTCGCGGATCAGTCGTGCGCAACTTAAACTTCATTTGCATTAGTACCAGTGTATATGGCAAAAGAAGAATAGGTTGAGCACTACTGCACGCATTCTCTTCGTTTTCTATGCGCAGAAGTACAAAAGTTATCTTCTGCGCAGCCTCGGGCGATCCGGCAACAGCGTCTTGAGCGTCCGCAATATACATATATACAAATTTATATACGCATAGCGCACAGACACATGCTCCGTGATGCTGCCGCACTATTTGATGCGTGCGACATTGTCAAATCGCCATCGTCGTCCTCCTCCGGCGCTTGCGGTAGACTAAAAGATTCCTACTTTAAACGCTTGTCATTAAAAAACGAATACGGATTCCCCATATTTACTTAAGTATATCTTGTTTCTTATATCATCAAATACTCTAATATAATTTTTTAAAAGTATTACAAAATATTGCGCTCACAGTTCAAAAAAATGGTCTGTAACACGAGCTTCGTCCTATGCTTCCCATGTTAAATGATGCAACTTTAAAGTACAATTTTAACTTTTTTAATGCCGTTTGCTATATTGAAATTTTGCGGAATTATAAAGGATAATTTAATGAACATTTTGTGTTAATTTGAGACAAGTTCGACGATAAGTGATTTTTACGACAACGTCCTTAAGTTTACCTTTGAGAGCTCTAATGCCAAATTTGTACAATTAAGATAATATTAACTTTTCATTTGGTTAATTAGACGTTCAGCAAAACTTTATCTACACTTTTGTTGAAGAAATTCGGTCAAACGGTTGAGAATTTGCTCATAGTTTAAACAAAGTGTAAATAAAGCTTAGCCAAGCCAATGTTTATTATAACTTTATTTAAAAAGTACCAAATTTTCTAATAAGTTATTGTAAAGTTTATAAGATGCTATTACAAACTTTATCGAAGTAACTGATAAAGTTAAGGTTTATCCCTTAAATTCAGAATCTTTTCATCAACTTTATCTAGCGCGTTGCCGATCATGCTCATATCAATGCAACAATTACCTCTGCAATGAAGTCAAGAACGGAATATAAACATGATCGGCAACGCGCTAATTGAAAAAAAAATGTATAGAATGTCTTGAAGTTCTATTAGTTAGGTAACCATAACGCGTAAATAAACAATTCGAGCGAATTTAATTTAAAAAGGAATATTTTTTTCAAACATCAGATATGGAATAAAAAAAGGTAAGTATTTGTAAGGTAAGTTTAGTATTTTAATATGGATTATTTAATTTCTTATAATTAATTAGATGCCAAGGAAGAGAAAATTACGGTGTAACAGATATTCCTGATCCAGCAAACACCACCTTTTTTGTTCAAAGCGCGACTCAAGTACCGATGGTTAAGACGATTCGTCGAGCAGTTTAAGTAGTGAGAGCCAACATTTTTCTTCATCAAATGATTATTCAGCTAAATCGTGCAGCCGTGCTTTTATATTGGAAAGCATTAAAAATAATCAAGGTTAGTAATCTTCAAAATTCTATTCTTTCTTTCTTGCGCATAATGAGCCCCATTGCGGTTTTAAACGTTTTTCTTTTTATTATTTTGTCCCCCTTCAGCTCGCTTGAGGTTTTTATTTAGTCGATACGTTCAAAAATTTTTTTAAAGAGGAGGTTGTAAGAATATTAAGACATAAAAGCTTCGACTATACAGGGCAGCATACTGTTTCGCGCTCAAGACGACTTCGGAAGACGGAGGAAAAGACGACATGAATGAATTTTGCTTTTCTACTCTCTCGGACAGTGGTTCAACCCTCTGATTATCATCGTGTTAGCTTTTTGATTGAGGCTATCCTCCTTTTCTACCCTACGAAGACCCTCGTGACCTTCGTAGATTCTTGTCCCGAGTTTCTTTTTTTTTGCAGAACTCAACTCTTTGACTGGGAATAAGTATCTCCCGTTGTCTTTTATCATTTGTGCGGAAAATAACGAGAGGTTCTCAGTTACATTTCTGGCTGCCGTCGTCTTTCTCTTCTTTTATTTTTTCTTTAAATTTACTTTAAACAATTATTAATAAATCTTGTTTTATTTACAGGTGGAATTAGAAGAAGGGTCAAATGTTTTTGCTAATGCTGATAACATTAACCTTAAGAAGATGCTCACCAACCGAAAGGAATGGATGGGCCAAAATACCTCAGAACGTGTACAATGCTGTACTAGGTAAATGCATACATTTTTTTAATTAAGCTTTAAACATTATTTTTTTTAAATAAAAATCATTATATTTATTACAAATTTTGTCAACGAGAACGTGAAAAAAAGTGTCAACTTTCCCCAATGAAGTATCGCGAGGTATTAACAGCAATGTGCGCGACGCTAAGGAATCCTAAAATAAAAGAAATCAAGACTACTCAACACAAAATCAACGTAAGGAAACAACGCGAAGAAGTTGAAGTAGACGAAGAAGACATAGAAGACCAAGACGAAGAATACGACGAATAATGAAAAAAAAATAATAATTATATGATTTAGTAAAATTTTATTAATTAATATTCTGTTATTTCAACTTAAAATTTTATTTCTGTTGTGCTAATAAATATAGTTAAGATATAAAAGAATTTATTTAATTCAACTAATAAGTGCTTGAAATCTCTTGTTTTACAAAATATAATAAATATAAATGTCCCAATTTATAAAACGTTATTATAAACTTTATCGAAGTAACTGATTAAGTTACTGTACATTACAGTAAGTCCTGTACAGTACATTTAGTTACTGTTATTAACTATTAATATACTTTATCTAAACTAAATAAAAAGTAGCCTGTAGGTTTATTGAATATTTATATTATAAAAACTTGTAGACTACATTTTATTTAGTTTAGATAAAGTTGATGAAAAGATTCTGAATTTAAGGGATAAACCTTAACTTTATCAGTTACTTCGATAAAGTTTGTAATAGCATCTTATAAACTTTACAATAACTTATTAGAAAATTTGGTACTTTTTAAATAAAGTTATAATAAACATTGGCTTGGCTAAGCTTTATTTACACTTTGTTTAAACTATGAGCAAATTCTCAACCGTTTGACCGAATTTCTTCAACAAAAGTGTAGATAAAGTTTTGCTGAACGTCTAATTAACCAAATGAAAAATTAATATTATCCTAATTGTACAAATTTGGCATTAGAGCTCTCAAAGGTAAACTTAATCACTTATTAGGATCAAGTATATCCAATGTTTTGTAAGAGAATTGAAAAAGTCATCCTAAACTTTACATAATCCTTCTCCCACCTTCATCATGTCTCTCTCAAAACTTCATATACACTTTCGACTATTAAAAAATAATATATATCAAAGTTTGGTAAAGTCTTTCGAGGTTTTTCAAACTTCAGCCAAACTAAACTTTATCTAAAGCAAAATTTTTTTCGCGGGTCGTTACAAGGTAGCGAGGAGAGGCGCAAAGATGGACTATGTATATTGGGATGATCCAAACGGACTCGTAGATCGACTTTGTTTGTTATTAGCCGAACGTTCAGCTGGAAATCCAAGTACTTTACGAAGCAGGGTATGTATACTGAGGTGTTCAAAGTCAGAACATTCATTGACAAAATGAGTGTTGACGTATTTAGACGTAATTTGAGTAAGGGTGAGGGGGCTCATCCTATGCTCATCCTATGGTCAGTACTATATAAATGAAAAGAGACTTTGCAATGTTGCCAATCCTCAGAGTTCTCAAGATGCCGTCTGTTTCCGTTACTTATTTCTGTAGCAAAAGGGAGGAACTTTCCTAAATACTAAAATGACAAAGGAGTGGATCATTTCTACCTACACCCAGCACGTTAAAACTGTACGTGTTTCCCAGCGTGCACGGCGATCGAAGAGGACTCCTTGAGTCCAAATAGCGATGGGTGATTAGAATGCGAGAAGAGAGGCGCAAATGAATTTCTTCAAAAGTATTATTTTTTATGAAATAAAAGAAAGAAAAGCCTAGCAACGAAGGTTATTTTGTTCGTGCTCGAACACTCTCGTTCTGACGTTTTGATTGTCAACATCACTCAAAAGAAAATATATATTATTACTTTACAAAAGTTGGTTTAAAAGTTGTATTTCTTTTCTCTAGACTACAACCCTGGGTGCAGCTACCAGTGTAGCACATACATTTTTTGGTCCTACGAGCCGGATCTTCAGCGAGATTCTCTCCACTCTAAAATCAGGGAGATAATACGCAGTCGTTGGAGCTACCTAGTAAAGGCCGAGCTGCAGATGGTCGAGAAGACACAAGATCCATGACCCTAGCAGTGCCGGTACAAGAGATGTTTGCGGTTGCACCACGTCGCGGACGCCTAGCTAAGGAGACACGAAGAAGAGCGTTTACCGCTGCTCTTCTAGTCCCAGACGAGGGCGCAAACGCCGAGCCGTCCACACGCGAACTAATGCATCACTTACCACTCTTTCAGTTCTCGTTCCAGTCGCACAAGCAGATACACCAACCCGCGGACGACGAACTGCGAACGCGTTAGGATTAGCGCTTCTCGCCGTCGCCTCCGACCCTGACGATGATGCGTATATCAGCGCCCCATCCCGCGAACCTCCACCGGTGAAAATGCGAGGTCATGCGCCGTTTGTCACTCCTTCTGTTCCTGTCATCGATGCTCGCGTCGAAGCACCATCCCGATGGCAGCGAGCGCGCAAGGTTACGCGTCTTCTACCGACCCCTCCGTTCCTGTCGATCGCCGAGTTATGGTCGAACGTTAAGTACATGTGCAGACACCACAGAGACTACAAAGGTAACTTCAAACTATGGCAGCAAGAATAAACGCTAAGTATCATGCCGAAAGGCAAATGCGCAATTTATCAGTTCTTTCAACGTACAACCTCCCTGAAAAAGAATCCCGCAAAATGATCTCATCCAAAGCTCTGGCGAATATTGTAGTCACTTTCAAGAATGCGCAGATAGTACCTCGGAGGAAATTTGTCCTAATGATTTAAAAAATTCTAGGAATCAAAACAAACCATTCAAGCGATAAAACCATGAATCGTCTAGCCAACATTCTCGAGAGGAGTTGGTTTAACTCTCAAGCTATTTTGTCTACAGAAAACTCTAAATTACTGCATAGAATGACAAAGGCTATGGTTTTAACGAAATTTTCAGAGGATCCGCTTGAGTGGTCAAAGTTTAAAAGAGAATTTGAAATATCAACGACGGTAGCTAACTATTCAGATAGTGATAATCTGTTAAGTATATATAACGTTTTAGAAGGGGATACTAGAGATGCGACGAGATCGCTTTTCGTGGCGGGAAATTACACGAACGATAATATGAAGACATTAGAAATGCGTTTCGGTAACACAAAATTAATTCTGAGAAATATTCTAAGCGAGTTCAAAGAACTGCCGAATATAGATTCTTGTCAAATCAGCCTTGTCGAATTTGCAACGCGTTTAAAAAATGCGGTTATCGCAATTAAGTGCTTGGATAATCACCTAGGCTACCTACACAGTCCAGAGCTCCTTAACAATTTAATCGCAAAACTGCCGATCTCAATGCTGTGAAATTATGTAAGATTCGCTTCATTGGATAATGGTAATAAAACTCTTGGTAATAAAATGGTAATAAAGCTCTTGTAGAGGCAAGTAGATGCAAAAAGATCGCTCCTCTGCGCTTGACAGGTTCATAGGTTTTGGATTAGCGTATTTCTGCTCCAAAATTACTCTAAGAGCTTCTAATTCACCTACAAACCACGAGGAAGGTGATGGAGCGTCTGCTGCTTCCTGCAGATAGATCTTGTAGCAGGTGAAAGAATCATCGAAACTACTTTTAACGTAGAAAGCTATACTATATGCTTCGTGTTCTTGGAAAGTCTGCTTGTCACATACTGGTTTTAAGATGAACTCGCAGTCAGTGTAGATAACCAAGGTTACTCTCTCCTTCCGGCAATGATTCTGAAACTTCAAAATCTTCTCCTTGTACTCATATGTGCACAGTCAACTTTGTGCTCCTTCAATTTCTCCTCTGTCCGCAAGTAGTGGAGACAACGGTCGCAAATAAATTTCTGTCCATTCCGTTGCGACAGCTGGTTTGCAATGAGACGGGACAAGTTCTTAATCCAGACGTAGTGCAACCTTGGCGGTGGTGTAAAGTTGTCGCCGTCATCTGCTTCCTTTCCGTCCTCTTTTTCGCTTACTATTTACACTTACTATTGCACTAACCATGATCTTCATGACTCTTCCATATGCGTCTTAAATCAAGCATGTATTCTTAACGCCTGGCTGTTAAATGCATGTCGTCGAAGAGATTGTGTTTCTTCTTCTGATGGAGTGGATGAAGTGGATGATATCTACAATGTGGATCCCAGTCCTTATGCTATTCAAAAATCAAGTATTCCAGGTGATATATTACTTTCAAAGTATACCTAAAATAGAATAAAGTTATTTTTAAAAAATAATTACCATGATCAGCTTCTTACATACCTCTAAAGTCATGAATATTTCAAGTCCTGGATACCTAAAAGAAAATTGGTTACTTACCTCTGATGTCCTGCATACCTAAAATAAATAAATAAAATAAGTAAATGAAAGGGAAAGGAAGATAGCTTTATCCAACGCTATCTTCTCTGGAGTACACCATAACGTAAAACTCCCCGCACATTCCACTTTCATTTTTAATATAAATAAATACAAAAACTTAATCTTAATCCTAATACAAAACTTAATCTTACTCCTAAAAGAAAACTTAATTTTCCTAAATTATGTTAGGGTCCAAGATTTGGAAGTGGATGTCCCACTCCTCTATTAAAATGGAAACATTCGGATAGAGGAGGGAGTTCTCGAAATGACGGAGAACGTACATGATTTTAAAAAATTCAATTCCATTCAAGTTGACGCGTACGTCCACCATCATTTCAAAGAAGTTATCCCTCTCCTAAAAAATTAAGATGCGAAGCAAATCCCCCTCATTTTCGACTTTCAGGATCTCCGCAGCCTTCATACAGATTCCTACTAGAGACCACCCCGGGAAGTGGTACGCAAGCTCAATAAAAAAAATTGTGGTGTGAAGCTCGCGTACCCGCAGCAGCATATGCGCAATAAGAAGTTTCGACTGCGTCGTCGTCCCATAATAGTACATTACGCATCGAGTGCGTAAATAGGTGATTATCGCACGAGGCGGATTTGTCGCCCGAGCGAAGCGACAAATGAGCCTAGTGCGATGATCACTTTACGCATTAGTTGCGTATACTATTTTTTCTAATGAGTGCGCAAAATTTGATTTATTTAATAAGAAAGATTAAAATGTGGCAGTTGTACGAGTCGGTTTGTCGCCCGAGCGCAGCGAGGGTGACAAAGAAGACGAGTCCGGGAGTCTGTGTGAAGGGAGGTACAGAAGCGCAGCCTCGGTGAGGGTGCAGGGGGCGAAGCCCCTGCCGGGGGATTGGGGGAAGCGGAGCCCCCCCCCCTCTTAAAAAAACAAAAAAATGATAATTTAAAAAAAAAAGAAAATTTTATTAAAAAAAAGAATAATTAAACACTTTATGAATTTTTAGTTAAATTTACATTAATTGTAACTGTACAATTATTAAAATTAAATTTTTTTTCTTATGAGTGCGCATGTCTAACTTTACACTGGAACACAAGAAGCATAAATTTAGTTTTCGATGTTTAAGGTCCAATGATTTAGTTTCTCCGAAAGTGAACGCCAAGAATGTAAACAAAACAAACATTACTAGACGCTCGAACTATTTACTATGATGTATGCAATAGATTTTCTTATCAAAATCAAGTCAAATAGTGAAATGATTGTTTCGCATAAAAATTGAATTAGTTTACATATACTAGATTCATTTTACGCACGCTTTATTTATTTTACGCACGCTTGATTTATTTTACGCACGCCTGATTTATTTTACGCACGCCGAGGAAATACGTACTATAATACGATATTTTACGCACGCAAATGCGCATACTCACAATGGTACAACTTGGCTATTAATTAGAAATGTTTTTTAATTTAACCGTGCTGTTTTCAAGAAGTTGAACAATCTCGATTTTTCTCCTCTTATGATTTGTCATAAATAATGTATTTAAAAGAAATTTGAGTAAATTTTCGGAATTTTAGCTCAAAATTTAAAAAATCCTTAAATACAATGGGTCTAAAATTTCAGGATCGAATTTATTTATTTTCCATTCCTTTTTAAAGGTAATTTTAAAATCGTTGAACCACTTTAAAAGAATTGATTACATTTTTTTAATTTTAAAATTTTTGTGAAAGCAATGTTTCTTCGCCTATTCTAAGATAGTACTGTTGATACGTAGGTAGTCAAATGTGAAAATTTTCTTATTTGACACACGCGTAGTATTTACGTTTGGGAATGTCTTAAAATAATCTAGTAGTATAATTGGATATAGTCATCAACGCGCCAAACCTCAAAAATGTATTCTATAATATAGAAAAAAAGTGAATATGAATATACAGGCTGTCCAAAAAGTCCCGGAACACTTTAATAATTTTCCAAGTGAACTGATTTTGGACAAGGTCAAGGTCAATATAGAGGTAGCTTTTGTCAAGGAATTTACTAATGACCTTAGATTTGACCTTGGATTTAACTTTCAATGTTATTTCAAGGTCAACTTTGTTTTTTCAAATGGGAACCCCTATTTCTGATACCGGATTCGAAAAGAGCACAAAATTTTGGATCAAAAGTGCTTTTAACACTTTTTTGACTAAACGTATAATTTTTGAGAAAAAAATTCACTAAGATTTAAACACTTTTAAACGCTTCAATTTTTTTCTCGAAAAGGATATATCTAATTGAAAAATTACTAAAAATATTATTGATTTAGAATTGCATGAAAAAAATGGTGTTTTTTTTTATTTTCATAATTTTTAATTTTGTGGAATTGCCTAAAAAACAATATTCTAAAAAATTTAAAATGGGAAAAATGAAAAATACCACCACATTTTTCATGCAATTCTAAATCAATAATATTTTTAGTAATTTTTCGATTAGATGCATCCGTTGCGAGAAAAAAATTGAAGAGTGTTTAAATCTTAGCGAATTTTTTTCTCAAAAATTATACGTTTAGTCAAAAAAGTGTTAAAAGCACTTTTGATCCAAAATTTTGTGCTCTTTTCGAATCCGGTGTCAGAAATAGGGGTTCCCATTTGAAAAAACAAAGTTGACCTTGAAATAACATTGAAAGTTAAATCCAAGGTCAAATCTAAGGTCATTAGTAAATTCCTTGACAAAAGCTACCTCTATATTGACCTTGACCTTGTCCAAAATCAGTTCACTTGGAAAATTATTAAAGTGTTCCGGGACTTTTTGGACAACCTGTATATAACATTTTAGCTAAATCTTACTGTTATGTCCCGAGCGGCTAGGACTTATAAACGTTTAATAAAATAATAAAATAAACGCGCGGCAGCCGGTTGAAGCCTATCGCCTGAATGGACGCCGAAAATTTTAAACGTCCGAATTTGCCGTAAAACATTTTTCACTAAGCCGCGCGCGCTATTCGTTTGCGATAATGTCGTCACTTACCTCATGGACAGCTGCTGGCGGCTGTTGCGAACGCTGCTGCTTGTTGCGATGCTGCATAATGAGAAGCGGGCGAAATGCAGGATGAGTGGTCAAGGATACAATAAAAGGTTCACTGAGTCACTGACCAACACTTTCTCTTTATTTGTTCCTTGTTGAACAGTACAAAAAAATTAACCGTAGCGAGTCGGGCCACGCAAAAAGGAAAGAACGAATGCTGTTGTAAGGAATGCGCACTGATCGCTATGGAAGCGCTTGGTTGCTCGAAGATCTTTTTGCTATTTTATATCAAGATTACTTCTGATATTGTCTTGTCTTATCTTGAAAATCAGGACAATATCAATTCGACAGGAATCGTACAAATTTTAAGACAATATCAAGAATGCCTTACCAATAATATTGCTCAATAATTCTTAATTTTTTATAAATATCTTCGTAATTTTATACAGGGTGGGCCATTTTAATCAAACCACCCAGAAATTTTCGTCGGTTCACGTTGTACAAAAAATTGTTCAGACAAAAGTTGTTTGGGACAATGGGGGCCATCTTTTTATGAAATAAGTTTTGATCTTGAACGTTATTTTCACGGTCGTTTGAAGGTCAACTTTTGTTTTTTAAATAGGAAACCCTATTTCTGATACCGGATTTTGAAAGAACATAAAATTTAGAGTCAAAAGTGTTGATAGCATTTTTTTAACTAAACGCATAGTTTCTGAGAAAAAAATCGCTAATATTTAAACATTTTTAAACTCTTCAATTTTTTTCTCGAAAAGGATGCATCTAATCGAAAAATTACTAAAAATATTATTGATTTAGATTTGCATGAAAAAGAAGGTGGTTTTTTTTATTTTTCTAATTTTTAAGATTTTAGATTATTGTTTATAAGACAATTGCACAAAATTCAAGCTCTCTAAGAGCTCTCATTGTCTCATCTTTTAATGGTGCTCTTCTTTTTCTCATAATCATACTTTCTCGAGAAAATAGCCTTTTAACCGAAACTGATAACACCAGGATGCTCAATATGTTTCTAAACATTCTCGCTAGATTTGAGTTGGCTTGCGAATGATTTTCTACCACTGTAAAATATTTATATATTTAGTTGCCTTTGAACAATATTCATCAATTTCCAATATCAAAATAACTTGATTCGAAATCTATGCAATCATCTTTATCACCATCATCGAGGAATTTTTCCACAAAATATTTATTATTTACAGTTTCTGTCATAGTTTTAATATCTATAATATAATATTTATTTTTAAATAGTTCTTCAATTTTGAAATGGTTTGTTCTTTCCCGCATAAAAAAAAATTTAAAAAAAAATTTTTTACTTCTATCTGGATTCGAACCCACGAACTTCTGTTTTCTAGGCTAACGTTTAGCCAACTGAGCTATTTCATTGTTTTTGTTAAATAATTAGATTAAGGTTAAAACATTAGAATTATTAGACCTAACCTTCCAAATTTCGTTATATTTGGAATTTAGTCATTTAATAAAAACAATGAAATAGCTTAGATGGCTAAACGTTAGCCTAGAAAGCAGAAGTTCGTGGGTTCGAATGCAGATAGAAGTAAAATTTTTTTTTTTTAATATGTTTTTTTATGCGGGCATAATCAAGAGAAAAAAGTAAACTTAAAATATGATCTTAAAAAAGTTTTTAGAAGTTAAGTCAAACTTACATTGGGATATTAACCCTAAAATCCAAGTTTGGCATCGTCTCATTGCAAAAGTTTAGCCCAAACTTTAGCCAAACTAAACTTTAAAAAAACTTTTGCCAAACTTCTTTATTTTTACGCGGGTTTGATCTTTGCCCCACTTTGTTGCATTAAAACCTACTGCTTTATGCTTAGGATCTAATAGCAATGCAATTTGAGTATTTCATTACTCTCTGCTTGAAAAGCAAGGAGCAAAGTTTCGTCATTTTTATTTCTGGTTAAATTATTATGAAATCGAAAACAATCGTTTCAATTTTATCTATGAGCATATTACAGGCAATTACAACAGTGGGAAGTGTTATTTCTTTTTCTGAACCTAAGATCTTTGATACATGCATATTTTAAGAAATTCAATATTTTTTCTAAATAATACCATTCGGTTTCTGTAATTCTTAAAAGCTTTTTAATTCGAGCCTTCTAATAGCCTATAAAGCCTCGACCAATTCTTTCAATTTTATCAATATCTGAATAGTAATTCCATTATTGACAGAAACTACAACCTTAAACATAATTACTATAAAACTAATAACGGGCAACTGGTGGTAAATTTACAATATCCGCGATTGCATAATTTTATCAGCTGAGTGAAATAGCTCATCAGAATATTTCAAGTGTCTAGATAAGGATAATAAACTAGAAAACTTAGGAACATAAATATAAGCCGCTTCAGAGCTTATCGGTTCTTTCTCAGCGAATAGCAGATCCTCTTGAAACTCGTATACAGCAAGACCGTATACAGGGTGATTACGAAGTTCTGTTAAAGTTTTTAAGCCTTTACCTGCTTGGAGAATCGCTTCACGCAAATGACAGCACTTACAAACACAAATATATCGCATCATGATTCCGTTAATATAAAAATCTCCTGATCCTATTTGAAACAATATACAGTTGAGCATATACACAGTATTCAAAAAAAGTTTCCGGAAAGTTATATCTGCGAAGGGATAAATGTGAAAATTTTGATAATTATCCAATCAATGGCCGTTAAGCGCACTCTGCTCCAATCAGTTCACCGGACAATTATTCTAATTTTCAACACACAATAACTCGATAATTATCCGTAATATTGCAAAATGATAAAAGGGAAATATTTTTAAAATCTGCTCCTCTATAGTAAGTTTTTTCAACAGCTAGATGTCTATTACGCTTTTACCTTAAGTATAAATTAGACCTATAAGTTTGACAATTAAGCTTGGTAAAAACAGCAGTATTTCATAGCTGCATAATTCTTCGACCCCCATTCTATTAAAGCATGATTTTCTTAAAAAAAATAGTCCTTCACGAAGATTAGCATTAATAGTACATTTTTATACGGGTGCGGAAGTGAATTATTTGCGTCGGGAGACGTTTTTCTGGGAAAAGTCTCCCAAGGCAAAGATTCACTTACGCACCAGTGTGAAACCGTATTTTTCTCCACGAGAGCCGCAAATCGCATGCAAACATGCGTATTTGAGGTTGGAGTGGAGAAAAGGTCATTAGAGGTAAGACGAGAAAAAGTTCCGATCAAGCTCCTGCACTCGCGTCACCTGTTTGAATAACTTAGTACAGCGGAGTCCCGAATGCAATAAGAAAAAAATATGTCGGTCAGACTTGGTTTCCATCAACAATGGCTCAATCTCGCAACCTGGCGTTCAAAAAAAAACCACGAGAACCGAAAAAATGTATAAAAAGCTGTGAGAGAAAGAGCCGAAGGAAAAATAAGGAAGCCACGAGAGCAGAAAGAAAACTTGAATATTCTTCATCGTCTTCGCTTTAGATTCTCCCTTGAAGCTAGGCACTCGATTATAGTGACTCCCCCGGTGAATCTCAATCGCGCCGGATTTTAAGGCGCGCGAGTATTGTGAGGACGAAACATGCCCTGACGGGGGTGGAGGAGCGAAAGAGGTAGAAGGGAAGTCGTGCGCCGAGAATACAAAAGTGCACATTTTCCACGGGGACGGGAGGAGGAGGAGCCAAGAGATACTATCCCGGGGTGCGCGCATCGACGGTGGCAACTATAGCGGCAAGTATAAAGAAAACGAGCGCTCCACCGGCGAGAGGAATGAGCTCTGCTCGAAAATCTATGTGAGAACCTGCTTCCGGCGGATTGATTTATTTAATTTATGCTGTCGAAGTGATAAAAATGAAAATTACTGGGATGGTGGTTATTTATTGCAGGGACTACTAATCGATTTATTTTGTATTATTACACTGGGAAAAAATTACTGAAAAAATTAAAAATATTTCAATTTATTGCAAATGTTCATAAGGGGAAGTACATTAACGTTATTCGCAGCTAATTACCGCTACCTACATTACTTAAACATTAACGCTCGCAATTACAAGATGAACAATACTTTATATACGTACTTTTATATACATACTTTATATACGTACCGCTGCCGAATCTAGCCACTGATGAATAAAAAAATATTATCGCCACTTATTGGGAGACTCATGGTACCTGAACGAAGCACGCGATGCTATGTTGAGGTTAGGTAAACACTAAACATTAGAATCCGATACCATCAGTATAGCTACTACTTCTAATAAAATTTGTGATTTCTTTTAAAATCTCTCAAATTTTCTGATAAATTTATAAATAGTATAATAAAATTCGGGTGAGGGAGATGATCACTCTCCCCAGAAAGGTCATCAGGAAGGTAGTGGAGTGGCTGACGGGCCACTGCGACCTGTCACACTTCAAAAATAGGATAGGGTTAGGTGCTGAGAATACCTGCAGACTCCGTGGTGCGAGCGAGGAAACTCCCTTACACCTCTTGTGTCAGTGCCCTAGGTTGATGGGCGGTAGGCGCGGGGTGTATGATGAGCGGCTGCTCGAACCAGAGTGGGTCTGCTCTATGGAGCTTAGCAGGTTTCTTAGACTGGTTGACTATATAGGGAGGTCGATAGGGAATGAATGATGAGGAGACCGAGCGCAAAGGGCCAATAGGCCTAGGTGCATCACCCGCTTGTCCCCGTGAGGGGCCGCGGGTGCGTTTCCGCTCTGACATCGACTATCGACTATGATAAAATTCGGAATTAAATTGTAAAAAATGTATAAGTAATAAATTTTACCATATTACATGATAATATATTATTACGATCTTTGAGTAATTTTTATTACACTAAAAATAAAAATTACTGTATTTTTGCGTAAATACTTCATTTATAACAGTCTGTGATTCGCGTCCTAGCGCAACATGATAATTTTATAGGGAATTCTGATAATTTGTATTATAAACTAAGAAAAAGGGGCGACCGAATGTTAAGAAAATTATGGTAAAAATTTCTATAATTTGCAGCAATTGGATGATAGAAACGAATTATAATCAATTTTAAGAAAATTTTTCTAAACAATGTTGTAGTTGTAGTGAAGTTTACTATATATAAAATAGCAAAAAATGCGCGTTTACTTCTACGTAATAGATCTATCAATGTTAAGGAATATAAATGAGTTGTTATGCTAATTTGTTTGCCGATGATGGTTCGGTAAATAGAGTGATGGACTTGTAATTTGGGGGCCCGAGTTCAAATTCCGGTCTCTCTTGATTGATACAAGCAGCTCTGTACATTTATATATGCTTTTTTTACAAACACATGATGAAACTCCATCGCTCATTAGCACCAAATGGGAGTATCAACAAAGTGACGTTAATAAAAAAAAATTAAACATAATTAAAAATTCCGCAAATCTGAACTGATTTTTTCCATTCCATAAAAACTTATAATAAAGATTACTACGTTAGGATAGAAAATGTCAGTATTTAGGAAGTTAAATTAGTTAAATTATAGTAATTTTTAGTTTGATTCTGCTAACTTTTCCACAACAATTTTTCTCAGTGTATCATGTGTGAACATAAAAAGTAAATATTCAGCGGAGTACCAAGAGAGGAGGAAAAGAATGCATTGGATAAGTAATTGCCTCGGGAAAAAGAAGGTGTTGAAGAAGATGTATGTTTTAACGTAAGCCAATAAAAAAAGGTAGGGAATAGCTTTTTTCTAGAAAGGATATCCCGCCCCTTAGCGAGGAAAGTCTTACAAATCGGAATGTATACAAAACAAAATAAATATATTTGTAATAATAACAACATTTATTTTTTCAATTTATCTTAAAGAGACCTTAATATACTTAAAACTTAAAAAATCAATTTATTTCATTTTGATTACGTCATTTTGAGCTGTAAAAAATTTGGTGCAATATTTTTTAAATATTAAAACGTTAGATCTCAAAATGTAAAAAATTATTTTAAATTATTGTATTTTTTCAGGGCATTATTACTCTCGTAATCTATCTCTATAAATTATACATATAGAATATTTAAAGGTGTTACTGTAATAATTCACTTCAAATTAAAATTTAAAAATATTTTTTAAAACGTTATTTTTTAAACGGTTGTAGATCATAATATTAACCAAAAGAGAGGACATTTCAATATACTGGAAACAACTAGTAAAACCCAGGCTCTCGACGAATACCAACTTATTTCAGAGACTTGCAAATAGAAAAAGCAAATTTCGTGAAAGTTCACTGGGAAGAAAAGCATATTTATTGAGATCACAGCGCTTCAGACCTCGCAAAGAAAAATACGTTGGGAGATTCTCGTGCAAAAAATTAATTTTGTAATTCATTTTATTTGCATATAAAGATATTCTTTCTACATTATACCATTAAATATAATCAAATCATGGTGTAATTCTTTTTCCTGCTCACATTTTCCCTTATTCCGTCTGCACACCTGCCTCATCCTCAAAATACGGTAAAATTCTTTCTGCTCAGATATTTTATTTTAGAAGTATAAAAAAGCTAAATTTTTTAAAATTTTAGACATACTTTTGAGCTTATAAAATATAAATGAACACGTCTATGAATAAAGAGCCATTCTTGTGTGTGTATTTTAATGTATAGAAACTTTCTTTTTTCTTAGAGAAAGATTATTACAAAATTTATTTAAAAACCGCAAAGTAACTCGAAAAACAGCATAGTCCAGAATTATAACACAGACTACTAAAATGAAGACCATTCTTTTTGTACAATAAATATATTTTTGAAATACAAGTTTTCCCTGGTAAAAACTGTCACAAGTTTCCAGTGATAAATTAAGTAGAAATCAATCAAAGTCAATGAAGAAATAGAATCAATTTAGACTATGAATCCTTTCATGTTAATTCTAACATTTTTTACGGTAATTTTGATTCAAGTGAGTCACCTTGATTCCTCAATATGGTTACATATCCAAATATAAAATTTTGTTTAAATATATATACTACAAGTTTGAATACAGGTTTGAAGTTTGGCATGATACCTACATGCAATTATACTATTATTATTTTGTTTTGCGACGTTACCAAATGTAAATACGACGCGAATCAAATAAAAAAATCTCTCATTTGAATACGTAAGTATCGATAATATTACCTTAAGGTCTAATATGAATTATGACTCCTATGCCAACGATTATGGGTAGTGTAGCTTGAACAAATGAAAAGAATGCAGGTACGGGATTGAGGTATGTACGATAAAGGAAAAAAAATTAACAATCTGCGCTCTAAAAAAAAGAGGTACGCATCATATCGCAACATGCAGAGAACAAAGAGAAAAAAGGAATCAACATCTTTGATGTTGATTGTTTGCAATCTGTTTGCTGGTTGCGCTACCAAACCAGTCTAGGGGGTGGCCTTAGAAGGCTTCCGGTTGAAATGATCTCAGCCGGGAGTAACTGCGCCATGGAAGCAGGCTGTTTTCGGTAGACAACGACAAGTGAAGCAGTCATCTAACCAAGATGAAGTATATCGCCCCGGGGAAATCTTAGAAGACGCAGCGGCCGCGCTTTTGTACTTGGATACACTTGAAACTTAAATTACATGTTATATTTTGCGGAGTCCCTGCCCATGGACTTTCTTCCTTCGCGAAGTACTTCCGAATGGAGCACTAGCGAATTTGTCTCCCTCGATAAATTGTCGCGCGGAATTGTCCTCCTACAGTAGCTTTCTCTATTTTATGGTAATACACTGCTCACTCGAATTTTCCCAACCTTTTCATTCTATTACTTCAATTTTGGTAAAATTACCTGAGACGGGCAAATTAAAAACAGCTCGTAAGTAATACAATACCATTTAATTAGAAAATCTTGAATAAAACATTTTTAAACTATAATTGCAATTAATTTGTTAATTTTTCCTTTTACACTACTTTATTTATATTTTCTAGTCTACTGTTTTACTACAGGAAGATTCGCCATAGTAAAGTTTGAGTAATTTTTTATAAAAATAGTATTATTTTGCCGTCCAGATGTATGCGTGTGTGCGCGCGAGCTACTGGAGAGCTTTATATTTTGTCACTTCGTTCGAAGTAACAAAATGGATAATAGCGATTAAAAATCATCCATCAGTTACTCAGTTACTTTTCATTAGGTACCCATGCTCTTTTCAATTTCGTTTCCTAGCAGAAGCAGTCCGGATCTGTTCAATGGATTTGACAGTCGAACTCCCCGTCAATGATATCAACAGTCCTCTCCTCGCTGGTCCCTTTTTTATGACAGTCGTAAAAGGTGAAGTGTATTTTAAAAATTTATATTTAAAAAATATATTATCTAACTATGTTTAACTCTAATCTTAAGGAAAAATCATTGAAAATAAATTCGGTCAATTATAAATGACCTAAAAATGTGTATACGGGTATATGTAATGCTTACTGAAAAGGATGCGATAAAAATGCCACGAACTATCTCTAAATTTCTGGTACCAGCTACATCCTCGGTCTCGAGGAGAGAAGCTTCGTCCAGCTTCTGTTAAGCTGAGGTCCCGCCATCCGTCCTCCACATCCAATTCGGACCGTAGAGCGGCGGATGGTCAGCGAACGGCTCTTCAAACCCATCATCCGCTTTCTGCCTCTCTTCAATGCGCATTACTCGCGCCATTCTCACACCCCCGCAAGCCGCTCTTGAGCCTAGCAACTCTCGCACAACAAATCATTCTCTTCCATTAAAAAAAAATTGTTTTTTTTGTGTACAAATAGGAACACTAGTTCATTTTTAAGAAATATACGTGCCGATTAATAGTCATCGGTCTTTTTCTCTTTTTTATTCGTCTGGGTGCAGTTCCTTTTGACAAGTTATATTACTCTTTGTGGTGTCGCTTTCTGTAGTTTGAATTAAAATAATTGATAAAACATGTTTGAATCTAATAGATGTAATTATTCAAGACAAATTAAAATGAAAGCCACACGGTATAAAATAGTACAGTCAGGACAGTAAAGTAGAGATTGCTAAATTGATTTAGTAAAAGAGCTTGTATATTTGATAAAAAAATTCGCTGCAATTATTATATTTTGTTTTTCAGATGTTTTTATGTTAAATCTAGCAATCAGATAGTTGCTGCATTAATACTAATGAATTTCTATCGAAAAATTGTTTCATTCAGCGAAATAAATCGCTGATATTATTTAAATTAGTCTTTAAAACAGCAAATTTGCATTTGTTATTCGATTAGGCTTTTCATAGCAAAAGATATGCGTTATTTTAGTTATGTTCATTGCTGTTTTGGCAACTTTATGTATTTACATTAGCGATATGCTGTTGCTATCTACACAAGGGAAATAAAATAAGAATGGCTCCAGATCATACGTTAATTGGCGAACCGAAGCCGAACCGAAGGTGAGGGTGACCGAGGGTGACAAACGTAGCGAATTGAGACATTCTCAGACGCACGAAAATTATTTTTTATTTTGGCATCCCTCTATCTCGAATAGACATTAAGGCAATACGATCGATACTATTTATACAATACCGCAAAGCAAATTGAGAAAAAATGTTTTTGATAAAGATTAAGCGGCCACATGTATCCAATCTAAATGTTCTAAACTGAAAAATGTTGTTTACATTTTCAGTTATGGACACTATTAAATTTTATTGAAATTTAAAGCTTAGAGAAGGATAAGAAGAAATCAAAACCATTTCCTAGGCTCAGAAAAATTAAACTGAGCCTTCCCTGGCTTAATATCGACCAATACTTTCAATTTTATTAGCAATTGAACGGTAATTTCATTACCGATAGTACTATCTAAACTCCCGCGAGGCCCTTCGCGGCGAACTATCGTTGTCTAATTAGTCTCGCCCGAGTGCGTACGGTGACAGGACGCGTCTCGAGCGTGCTGCACCTTTTGTATTCCTAATTTGTTTCCTAATTTAATATTATAATAAATGCAAAGTTTGACTGATAATACAGTGTACATTTATACACTATCGTTTACTGATAAAATAACAGTTTCAAGTCTATGAATTATGTATGATATTTAAATCCTGTTTACAAATATTTTCATATCTGAAATGCGTTGCTGCGACTTGTGCTTCGATATGGATGAACGAAGGAATAATTGCTCATGTTTGTGCAAACTAATAAAAAAATATATATAACTTCAAAAAATTCTGAATATTTATTGATTTGGTTAATTACAAGAATCAACCTCCTTTGCAGGAGGCGCTCTTGCGATGCACATGGCTTACGCATGGATAAAGATCTGATAATTTTACCAATTTTTCTTAAGTTTAAAGAAATATAGGATAAAATATATAGTAGGTAAAAATAGTTCCTAGAAATGAGGATGCACGAATTTCGAGGATTAAAGGAGGTTTGAACCTAACAATTTTCAAAAAATTATTTGTGTTTTTTTTTTATAGTTACTATATCAGTTTTACTTACTTTAAAAAAATAATTTGAATGCCTATTTAAACTGTAAAAATAGTAGTTTTCGATACTAGTGGGTCAGGAGTGATAGTCGGACAAGTAGGAGGATATCGTCCGAGCGAAGCGAGGGTGATTATTCACACTAGTCTAGAAATTAATTCTGATACAAGTATCGAACAATATTTTATTCAACGAGGGTGTAAATAGATCTGATTTATGAAGTATAACAATACGAGTAATAAGAGTTGCATAAATTCAATTTTCGTACGGTTAACTGTTTAATAGTACATTTTTATAAGGGTGTGGAAGTGGATTGTTTGAGTCAGGAGACGTTTTTAGAAAAGTCTCCCGAGGCAAAGATTTACTTACGCGCCAGTGTGAAACCGTATTTTTCTCCTCAAGAGCCGCAAAACGCATGCAAACATGCGTATTTGAGATTAGAGGGGAGAATAGTACATTACTTTACAAGGGACGAACGACGATCATTCTGCCCGGCGCAGTGATTGGGCCCCGAGGCGAAGCCGAGGGGCCTAATTCGCCGGGCATGATTATCGACGTTCGTCCCGTGTGAAGTATACTATTTTTCTTACTATCCGGCCGAAAATTTGTGATTAATTAACAATATTTAACACAAAATGTGCACACGAGCGGTATCAGTCTGCTTCGAGATCGATGACCATGCTTAACATGCAGCGCCATCTCTGTACAAAACTACTGTGGTATACAGATAAAATTTTCCTCCCTCCTATAATGTGTGTATAACGTCTCTGTCTGATACGTTAAGTAATTAATAATGAGCGAGGGGATTTAACATCCGCTAACATTTACAACCCGAGCGAAGCGAGGGTTGTTGGTTAGCGGATGTTTAAAAGCCCTGAGCTAAAACAAACACCCTTTTTCAAAAATTAACTAACATTAATTCATTACACCCAGATTATTAATTTTTTAACAATAACATTACAGTATTAATTTTTTTTGAAAATCTAAAAGCGAGCACGTGTCCACGTTTTTGAGGTTACCACTTTTACAGAGTGTACTGGCAATACTGGCATTTAAATTCGAGTTGGAAGCTTCCTCCCGCACGAATAGATGGCGCGCAAAAGCGGACGAATTTTCGCGTTTCGGTTTACATGCGCAGGGAGGAACGGCAAATTTTCGGCCAGGGTAGTAAGAAAAAACATTTTCTCGCACCACTAACAGTGCATAAGATACGTAAATGTTTAAAATCAATATTATACCCTAGTTATGTGCATAAGAAGATTAACTTAACGCACAGAATTATAAAAAGATATTTTGAACACCGTGTATAAATATTATACACGGTGTTCAAAAATGAACTGGCACGACCAGTATATCCGTGTTCAGAATAACATTCTAAGCACTTTTTCACTTTTGCCATTTTTCAGAATTTGGGATAATTATGGAGTTACTGTTAATTAAAATCTACAATAATTATCCAATCAGCGCTCGATTTGCCGATGAACCCCGCATGACTCTCCCCGCGCGGCCCATGCTGCTCGAGTAAACCCAGCCTACCAGAGTCAGCTAGAGCGCTGATTGGCTAATTATCGAAGTTTTTGATTGACCATAACTCGATAATTAGCCACAATTACGAAATATGCCAAAAGGGAAAAAGTGCTTAGAATGTTATTCTGAACACGGGTATACTGGTCGTGCCAGTTCATTTTTGAACACCCTGTACATTAACTTTTTGATTTTTTCTATTTCTATTAAAATGTCGCTGATTTTTCTTTTAACCTTCTAAATACTATAGAAAATGAAGCTTAACCTCTGCTCTGCACTGTTGACGTTCTCTTATATTGAGCGAAAGTATTCCATTTCATATCGAACCGCAGTACGTTTCTGGATCACTAATAGTACAATTGTGCTCTATAAAAAGGCAGCCGCAACGTTCGCGGCCTTCCTCTCTCCTGATCTTTGAATAACTGGGTGTAACTCAGAAATTGTATCTGCGAAATAACCAAGGGTGGCATTAAAGGCTCGAGTCTTATTGTATCCAGGGGTTAAAGCTAAAGCGCTTTCGCTTTGACCGTGCGGACCCCACCCCTCCCACCCCTTTAAATGGTCAAATTAAGGCGCGCGAAACTAGAAGTGATAAAAGCATTCTCTATGTATTTTATTATTTAAACTATAATTAAATATACCGCATGAGGGACGCAAACACCACCGAGCAAAGTTGCTGTGACCGCATGGAGGTTTAGCATCAATCAATACGCCTGCGAGTGTTTGTTTAAATTAAATATTATCCATCATTTATACGGGACAAATAGTTAATTATACGCACGTAGCTCGTAATTAAATTGATTGGTCTCTTTATTTTTGAGGTTTTAAGGAAAGTCGAAATTTATTTTAGATCAAGAGCTGCAATTTTGTAGGACGCCGAGGCTGGATAATTACAGCGCGCTATATATATCACACGTATGCACTCGAGTTTATGAAGGAACTTTAAATCGTTTTATAATAATTGCTGGGAGGAAAAAGTTAACCGCGCTAGGCTTGAAAAAGTTAGAAGCCCACAAATAGACGAAACCCATGGGAAGTCTCGCGTCAATAAAAAGCTGCCAACAAAGTTCTAAATTAACAAGAGCTTTATTGCGTGAAAGTCGAGCAAACGATTTATATATGAAGTTGGCTTCTTTGCTAAAAATTTAAATAGTGCAATTTAACAATCGTAATAACTTTTTAATAGATTTCCCTCGCCGTTTATTTTTCATGAAAAACTATTCAGGGGCGTTTAAACATATTTGCAAAATATTTATAACGATTTACTCGTAAGGAGAGAATATGGTCTGCGGCTTCTGATTGACGGCTCATGAAATCGCATAGAATGATTCTTCATTCGAACATAATTAACGTATGTTCTAATATTCTCCTAAATAATGTCTAATATGAAAAGTAAAAACTAATGAAAATAATTGATGACTTTAAATTAGTAGTAGAGCGGACTAAATACTATTGATACTTTACGATAATCAATAGCAAACTTATAGAATGGGGGCTGAAGATAAAAATTTGATGTTAATATGTAATAAAAGATAGCGATAAAGAAAATTGAAATTGAAGAGTAGTATTGAAGAGAAAATAACATATTTAAAACTAGAGTATTTTTTTTTAATTTATATTTAAAATGGGGAATTGAAGAGCGGAAACCCGTCCTAATATACATAAAAAATAATGTTCGCTTAGTATTTTATAAATTTAACCTTCATATTTCCAAGATTTGAAGAGCTTTAATCCCCATAGAAAATGCCCAAATCATATTTATATCTATATCTTATACATATATCCTATACTCATATTCCATATTTCGATCACATTTAGAATCTGCATTTTAGGCTCGCCTCTAACACAAAAGCTGAAAAGGAAATTAAAAGTTTTAAATTAAAATTATCTTATATGTTATCGATCTAACTATGCATTCGATCATTGCAATTCTAAATATACTTGAATATTGAAATTTTATTTTCTAAAATTAAATCTTTTTATTATTTTTCTCGAAAAATTTGTGAATTCAAGGCCATTGACTCTAGACCATGGTTTTAGATAAGTTAACAACCACTTTGCCTAATATTATGATATACAAAAAATATTATAACATATATACATATACACAACATATACGTTATGCCGATATGTATAATCCAGTAATCACTTACGTTAAAAGTTTCTACATACCAAGTGCATATAAAATCTGATAATGTTACAAATTCTTTATCAATTATGCAAGATTTAATTACTTACAATGAAATTTTGTATAAAATATTATTTTCAAATATTACGTGTATTTTGTATTAATTATATAATTTCATAATATAAGCTTGCATTAATAAGTTTAATAAATTCAATAAATTGTTTCGTTTAATAAAAATACCATCTATAACGTTCAGGGTAGTTCATAATTAAAAATATAAAGGCAAATAAATGCATAAATAAAAAAATGAATACATTTTACGGTAGTACTATCGATACGTAGGTAGTTAACCGTGAAAATGTTCTTATTTGATTTGGGTAAACTAATAGTATAATTGCACGTAGTCATTAGCGCTTCAAACTTCACATGTGTATTTTATAGTATATATGTGCAAATTCACGGCCAACAGGAAACAACTCAGTTTTGGAAGTTCAATTTTTTTAAGGCATACATACCAAATCAATTTTTGCTTGTTGTTTAGATAATTTTGAAAGAGAATAAGCAAGTGAATATGGCCAATCCGTGGACAATCTTTCTTTCTGGGCCAAATAACTCAAAAAATTGAGAAAACAAAAAAAAAAAAACGTGATTTTTTGTACCTGTTTTTTTTTTGTGGTCGATTTTTCAATGATTTTCCAGTCTATGATACACCTGTGATCCCACTTAGAGGTGGAATGAATGTATAAACTTGAAGAATCCGTGGTTCAAAGATCGATTTTTTGTTTTAGTATTTACAACATGGCTCCTTAATGGCAAAATTATTGGACATTCAATTATTTGAGCAATTTTTAAAAATTTTGCATAAACAATTTTTAGTAAACTCAAAACGCTTCGAAAAAATTTCCATATTTATCCGTTATATGAATTCGGAGTCGACATCGCAGTTTCGTATAAAGAAGGTACTTTGAAGTTATGTTCGTCCCCACTTTACTTCGCTCAAAAATGGCTATTTTTTAATAACGATTAGAAGCTAGTATTTCGACGGTCTGGCGCAAGACAGCGCCATCTCGAAATCCACTTAGAAAAGGTGTCTTTCCGAACTCCAGATGGAACAGGTCCGAGATGGCTCCTTTTCGAAATTGGTCTCCGAGATGTCCCCTTTCCCAACTGGAGTCCGGAATGGCACCTTTTCTAACTGGGTTCCCAGATGGCGCCGTCTTGCTCTAAACCGACGATTAATCCAATAGCTTTTCATTCTAATAATTTTCATTAGAGATCTCACAGGACACCACTGCTTTTAATTGCAAATGATGGAAATGATGGAATCGCTCATGTCCAGACCTCACAAGGGCCACTACAAATATCGCCTCATAAAATACGCCAACAGCAATTTAAATTGAAAATTGCCGCGGAATTATTTTGTAAATGTTTTAGAGTATCCGGGAGTGAATAATAAATAAAACAATTTCTTTTTAAATCAGGTACTCTGGCAAAAAGCCCGAAGGCGTAACAACCCAAACCGATTTATTTTAAAGGAATTTAATTGTAACAAATTTGAACTCGAAATAAGTTGTGCACCCTGCCGAATCGCAAAACAAGAAATGAAAGCTTTTTCAGCAAGAAAAAGCATCGGCCGCAACCGATGCTCGATTTAAGGGGGCCAGCCTGGGTTAAATCGAAAAAAATACACTTTCCAGTATTAGGCAATTACTAATATTTTGCACGAAAATGGACAAAAAGTGTCTACAATAACCTTTTATGTAATTTTTTTCAGAAAAGTGATCCGATACATCTGTAGTGTAGGTAATGAAGAGTATTTTAAACCTGGTCCGGTGACATGTAAGTTACTTTATTGAGAAAAAAGCTATGGCAAGTGGACAAATAAATAAAAATTTTAAATGTTTTTGATGGAACAATACTAGAGGTAAAGAACACTGTTTGGGTCTTAATAATGAATAAATAGCTTAAATTATGCGAGTAGTTAAAGTGTAAAAAGTTCCAGCAATCAAAAGCGATGAATACAATTGTTATACCTGTTAAACTGGAAAGTGTATTTTTTTTAATTTAACCCAGGCTGGCCCCCTTAACGCTATATTCCGTGTTTTTGTAAAAAAAAACGAAAACTTACCAAAGATATACAACTTGTTCTTCTATCGAACAACGGATTTATACCTTAAATTGTTTCTAACTAACCTGTAATTGAACATGTACAACTTTTTATCATTCTCCATATGCGCCTAACCACATAGCAATAACATACCAATTACAGCACTTATTCGGCGGGCGTGACGATTGTGTCGCAACCTACCCAAATTAATTCACCCCTAAAAGGCGACCGTTTAAAAACGTAGCAGGCAACTCGTTAAACGATAAATATTTCGGGACACATTCACTAATTGGCTTTTCGCAATACGACTAGTTAATATTTGCGAATTCCTGGTTGCGTATTGGTGCACGAAATGAACTTAATCGCGCTGCCCATTTTAAACCTCCACCTTGTCAGCGCGAAACGATTGTGCATATGGCTGCTTCCATGTAGCCAAGTTTTTCTTCAAAGCACTAAGAGAATATTTTTTATATTTTCAGATTTTTCATCCAGCCGTTTATGAAAGAGAGAGAGAGAGAGGAAGGGTCAAAGTTGGTGATGTAAGTGTTTTTTATATTTTACCTAGTTTGATTAACTTTTAACTCTTCTGGAATGCATTCTTCACTGTAACAGTATATAGGTATAAATTTTCTAAAATTTTCTTATTACTATAAAATTACTACGGTGTTAAATTTAAGCTTTAGCGCACAGGGGTGGTTCGTATCGACCACCTATTGCTCGGGGTATCTAAAATTAATGATTCGATATTTTGAAACATACTTTTTGGTGAAAGCAAAAAGCCATTTTAACCGAAAAATCCCCGTGCACTAAAGCTGAAATCTTAAAATAAAAAAATTAAAAGTTCGATCGAGGCATTCATCGGAATAGGTTTTTATAGCAAAATCCTCTCTTAAATAAAATAAATATTTCATAAAGATAATAGTCAAGAAATCTGATATTTTTTATTTATAAGGAAAATCTAGTGACATTAGTAACACAATCTCATTTTATTAAAAAGAGAGAGAATAAATTATAATTGAAACAATAAAAAACTAGCCATCACGCGAAATCAGTGTGGCTCTAATGCACGGCTCGACGTCTAGTTAGTTGGGATTAGATACGTTGCAAGCACTTCCAGGACCCCCGGTTAGGATGGTAGGCTGCTTGTCGCTTCGCAGGTCCTCGCAGCGGGGAACGTAACTTGCCGGCAATGGGCGATGCCCTCGACTTGCCCCGCTTGTGTCTGGATTTGCACTCCGGGGGCACTTTGCTGACAATCCGGTCTCAATTATGCAATAGTACAAGGAGCTGCAAAACCCGAGGATGCGCTCCAGATGATTTTGATGAGGCCGGCTCTTACCCCCATTGACGCCGTGCTTCTCGCGGACTGGTGTAGAGCACCGAGTCACTCTGCCAGAAAGCGTTCCAAACCTTGAATCTACTCGTGTAAAAAAAAAGTCTTGCAGATGTCTAGGTGATGTCTATTACTATAAGTCCAGCTGATGTCTTGCTTTGGAGACTCTGCCAGACTTATTTTAGCCAGACTTTCCCCCAGACTTTCTCCCAGACTTTTGGTAGAGATTCTCACAGACTATTCGCTAGACTTTTTGCAAACATATTTGCAAGACATTTTGCAAGACTCTTAGCCAGACTTTCTCTCAAACTTTTCCTCAGACTTTTCCCCAGACATTTTCCAAGACTTTTTAGTAGAGATTCTCCTAGACTTTTGCCATAATTTTGCAAGACTTTTTGCAAAATTTTTTGCAAGACTTTTTGCAAGACTTTTTGCAAGACTCTTGGCCAGACTTTTTCAGACTTTCTCCCAGACTTTTCCCCAGACATTTCCCAAGACTTTTTAGTAGAGATTTTATTTTAACAAAATTTTTTATACATTATGGGCAAGGCTTTTAACAAAACTTTCGGCAAGTCATTTTTTAGTTTTGTTGTGAGACTCTTGCAAGAATTTCTTCCTCAGTTTCTCCAGACTACAAGCAAAAAATTTTTCATAACATTTATTTTTTGTATAAACTTCATTTTAAGAAACAACATACTTTATTTAAATAAGCTTTAAAATATTTGAAAAAAGAACCCCATTATTAAAACGCACTAGCAGAGACAAAATTGAAAGGATGTGTTCGGCTACATTAATAGGTGCACCTGCATAGAGTGTCGTATCTGCGTTTTAAAAAAAACGAATCGTCAACCTCTTCAGCGTCACTGAAAGATTCACTTTCTTCAGATCATCAATCTCACATTCAGTTTCATTCTCTGGATCGCTGTCTCTGGATGCGTCAAAGTCAGCAGCATTTATCTCGTTTCGGTTCAAGCTTTTATTAAAATAACCTGTTAAAATGTTAAAAAATATATTTTAAACAATTACTTTCGATTTTAACGCCCCTAAAGCCTATAAAATTATAACTAAATAAATACCGAAGGTATAAAAAACGAAATAGTATTAGTAGTAAACAAATAGATCTACTGCACTGTGAAAATTTAGATTTTTTCTTTGCCATATTTAAATATATTGTAATAATCTCTTACTTATTTTAAAATAAAATTATTTTTCCTCGAAATTCAAACAAAATTTGTTGGATTTTCAAAAACAAAGTGAACGAAGTCAAAGTCAAACTGTTCAGTTGAAGTTGGCAGTAGATCTGAAAAATATAAATTGAAAAAGAAAATAGAAGTAACTTCGGACGAAGAAGAATCAGAATTATCGGAAAATGATACGATTGAAAATATTCATTCATTTGGTGTAAATTGTGCAACCTTGCAGCCCAGAGAAGTACAAGAGCATTCCATAAATTTTGAAGACGCTGAAGTCTGGAGAAACTGAGGAAGAAAGTCTTGCAAGAGTCTCGCAACAATACTAAAAAATGACTTGCCGAAAGTTTTGTTAAAAGCCTTGCCCATAATGTATAAAAAATTTTGTTAAAATAAAATCTCTACTAAAATGTCTTGGGAAATGTCTGGGGAAAAGTCTGGGAGAAAGTCTGAAAAAGTCTGACCAAGAGTCTTGCAAAAAGTCTTGCAAAAAGTCTTGCAAAATTATGGCAAATGTCTAGGAGAATCTCTACTAAAAAGTCTTGGAAAATGTCTGGGGAAAAGTCTGAGGAAAAGTCTGAGAGAAAGTCTGGCTAAGAGTCTTGCAAAATGTCTTGCAAAAATGTTTGCAAAATGTCTAACGAATAGTCTCTGAGAATCTCTACCAAAAGTCTGGGAGAAAGTCTGGGGGAAAGTCTGGTTGAAATAAGTCTGTCAGAGTCTCCAAAGCAAGACATCAGCTGGACTTATAGTAATAGACATCACCTAGACATCTGTAAGACTTTTTTTTTACACGGGTCGCTTCGCCCTATTCCAGTGCACAAACACAAAAATGTCCGACTGACGCGAAAAAAGATTTTTCTTATGTAACGAATAATAGTCAGGTATCAATAGCCCACTAAGAAACTCAAAGAATGAGCGTGAAGTGCGCAATGAGGGGCTATTCACATAAAAAATCGAACTTTCATGAATGCAAATCTGAATCGACTTCAAATCAATTTCAAGTTCTTTCAATAACTGTTATTTTTTAAATACACTTGCATCAAGATACACATTTTTATCGCTTGCAGTATGGGCTGAGATTGTCAAAAGATACTGATTAACATTAATACACCCATGAATATTCATTGGAACAGATTAAAGGATATTATCTTTTTTTTGTTATTTACTAATTTGTACCATTGACACAATGCGCCTACATTGCATACTAGGTGTTGTAATGGACTTAAATAATTTCAAATTTTATAGTTGATTTGAACTTAATGTGTGTGAATAGCCCTGCGGAGCGCGTCTATTCTGTGTGCAACTTCTCATCGGCAAGCCATAAGCCCAAACCCCGAAACGCTGTCAGGGTCACAGCTTTACCGAGTTAAACGCGGGCCTGGGTAAAGGAGCTCGTCCCTTAAAACGAGAATTGGAAAGCAGCTTGATTAAATTTCATCATCACTTTTGCACATGCGCGGGCGAAACGTCGTGCGGGCAGACCGTGTGCGAAGGGTTGTGCGGCAAGCGGAATCGACCACAACGAAAAGCAACCGTCTCTTGCTCTTTGACGTATTTTAGGTAGTAGAGCTTTTGCGGAGACGTTTGAAAAAAGAATTAATTTATATTAGAAAAAATTGGCAAAAATATAGCGTTGATTTAAATACGTTATTTGAATTTATTATATATATTTAAGATCTTTCGTTTTATATTTTATATTATTTTATAAAAATTCATTCTATTTCCTATTGCATATTATATTGTATTAAATAGTATAAAGTATAGATAATTAAAATAATTAAATTTTACATATCTAGCACTGAAAGCAAGTCATTTCTTAGTTTCGTGACCATTTTTACTAGAAGGATTTCTAGCAGGAATACTGTGTAAGTACATAATTGAAAGGTGAGACGAATTCTAACTGTGGTATAATCCGGCAATTTTCATGGATCCTTTTTTTTAACGCATTTGTTCGAAGAAGCGCTTCGCAACTTAGTCGGTTTTATAAATTTTAAAATTATGTCTGCAGACTTACACAAATTATTCTTTTCTTTAAAATGAGTTTTCTCTAAACGATGGGAATCGTATCTGACTAGAAAATGCTTCGTTCCTTAGGCGTTATATCATAGCGTAAACATCAGGTCCTAATTTTTTTAAACAGATTATTTAGTTTCCATATTTTCAGAGTATATATCCCTGAATTGCGTCTGATAAAGTGATTTGTCATGTGACTGTACCACGTGGTATCATAAACATAGTAGACTTATCTCATTTTGGCCTGAATTGAGCCTTAGTTAGTAAATTATGTTAGTATGATTTGCATTATCTTTGAAACAATTTATATACAAATTTAAAAAATAATAAAGGTAAAAAATATATGTTTTAGGAAAGTTTTTGAAAATTAACGTAAAAAGCTAGGCTTAGTGAAGCAATCGCCAGTATCGATGCAAGAGTGCAGCCAATATGGCGGTGCACATAACAGTGTTTGTTTGAGGTCGACGTTTCTACCAAAGGAAGTACAGCGTGTCAACGCCACTGAATCGGCTAAGTGTCATTCGTGTCCGAAAGGAATTACGCTGCTGCAATAGAGAAGCCTAAGATACTTGCTTTGCCGGTAATTTTTACATCGTTCTGTGTCTCTCTTTGTTGGTTGATTTGGCCTTTTTTTCTAGCACATCGGTTAAAATCCGAAGAAGATATTTGTGGCACAAAATCAAATCTTACACACACCCATTTTTGCTCTAGTGAAAATATAAGGCATTCCGTATAGCGGTCGTGACTTATGAGCGGGAAAATTGAACGAAAAAATAATCACAACTGAAATTGAGTGCGGAATTTTAGGTTAAGAGATTAATTTTAAATAGTACTAGTAAAATAGTTAATATATCTGTATAAAAAAATATTTTAATTAATCCAGTACATGAAGAAAATAGTACACGTTTTGTTACTCCTCCTTTTACTAATCCTAATTAGATAAATTATTTTATTGTAAGTTTATTTAACTTTTTGGAAACAATTAAATAAAAAAAGAATTTCATATTATTTATCTATATTTTTGTTTAAATAACTCCATATAAATACCACTATACTAACACCTATACTAAACACCGTCATTTTATCATCTTCTTTTCAATCAGCTACCTGATCTGTGCGGAAGTAGCACCTAATAGTTTTTATCGAAAGCGTGGCCCTTACAATCGCCCGCTGATTGCACCATTACATTAATGTCAAGGCCCTGTTAGGCATCTGATAAGATCCTGACCCGAACTCTATGGCATCTTATCCGGACGTCCTTACTGCCTTACTATTTTTCTAGTCGGAATGCGCCGGACTTCCTTCTCTGGTCCGTTCAATTTATATTAGCCTCTCGGGATTCAAAGCACCATAGTGGACTCTCACTCAAACCCTAATAACATTTTTTTGTTGTTATGACCAAATATACTTCTATTTACACATAATAAAATGAAAACTCAGCTCTTTCGGGAAAGGCGGCACGCTTAGTCTGTAGACAGCCGGGTGAAGGAGCTTGTTCCCGATACTTATTTATGTAGGGAAAGGGAGGAACTTTCCTAAACATTAGAATGCCAAGGGAGTGGATCATTTCCACCTACACCCAGCACGTTAAAGCTGTACGTGTTTCGCCGCGTGCACGGCGATCAAACAGGATCGTCCGGGCCGCATTTCCTCCTCCCTGCTTATTAAAATCGATAATTGGAGAGGCGCGGTAAAGGAGAAACGAAGCTTTTTGAGTCCATTTAGCGATGGGTGAATGGAATGCGAGAAGAGAGGCGCAAATGAATTTGTTTAGAATATTGTTTTTTTTTATAAGAAAATAAAAGAAAGAAGATCCTAGCAACGAATGTTATTTTGTTCGTTCTCGGACACTCTTGTTCTGACGTTTGGTTGTCAAAATCACATTGAAAAAATAAATTATCACTCTACAAAAGTTGTTTTAAAGTTGTATTTCTTTTTCCTTTGAATAGAACCCTGGGTGTAGCTACCAGTGTAGCATATACAGAGCTGTTGCCCCTAAAAGTCGCCATCAGCAAATGGGCCCGACGAATCGAGACACCCGCCGCGGGTTTTATTTTAGTAAAACCTACTCACATTCGCTCATTGTTTTACTTTATTTGTCTAAAATGCAGTCTGGATAATTATCTGAAAGCCTTGTTCTAACGCTTTAATTCCCTTTAATATTCCTTTTTGAAATGAAACAAGTACTTTTTCATTGTTTTAATAGTCAGTTAATTTTAGTCTAATTGTTTTAGCATTATGAAAATTTATTTATTTATTTGTTATTTTTTCTTTTTTTTAATGAATGTTTTTGATAAAACATGAGGGCCATTGTTTTTCTTTTTTGGCTTCTATGCCGTGAGCTCGTTGTTTTTTTGGTGATAAAATGTTTTAGTAATTTGAAAGGAGACAATTTAGATTTTATATTTTTTTCAAGGTTCCTTTCTTATGAATTTCTTATGAATCACATACGCTTTCCATCCAGCCCAAAATTTATCTGCAACCATTCATTTTTAAGCCTATATATGTCGTTAATTTAAGAAAGTTCTCTTTGGAGAAGTATTTTTTCTATTTGAGAATTTCAACTTGACTTTGTTTAACAACCGCACTCAAATAATTCATATTTGTGTTTTATCTAGTTTTTTATTAAACTAACATTAATGTTTACTTCAAGCGTTTTTATGATTTCAATCTTTTTCCTTATTTGTTAAAAATAAAGTAAAATCTATCAAATCATAATTGCAGTAGTTTATAAGGTTTATTAAAAAAAATAAATAACGAAGAAAATTTTTGATTTAACACTAATAAAAATAAATTTCTTGTATTTATTTTGCATGAAATGAAGAAACCACCTCAATTTCTTTCTAAACATCATTCTAAATATAATATTCTATGATTAATGTTTTTATCGCAGTTTCCTTATATCTCAAAGAATTATTGAGATTCTTCACTAAAAAGTATCAGACTATTTAACAGCTTCATTAATAAATTTGTTTGGAAAAATAGATATAGAAAGTCGAATGACCGAAATCCATTTTTAGCCTTATAATGAAACGATTTTTTTTGCCTTACTGTAAAATGTCAGGTGATAAATCACGAGACTTGTAACGTGAAAAGTCACGCCAAAATGTTATCTGACCAGTTAGTACGGAAATAAACTGAGTCCGAATTTTCAAAAAACAAAAAAAAAAGTTGTAAATTTTTTTAAAAATAAAATTTCAAAAAAATGGAATAAGTCCAGGAGCTGGAAAAATTCTTCCGCGTAGAAGTTAGGAAAAAGTTCCGTGAAAAAAGAACGTTTTATCGGACCATGTTTTTTGCGGATTATAAGAATTTATAATAATTTGCAATTATTCAGTTTTAATGAATAATCCTCAAATTGCTATTTTAATTGACTAGCAGAAAAGCGGTTTTACCTTAATTTTGATCATTGATTATAAATAATTTTTTATCATAAATAAACATTTTGATCATAAATAATTTTTGAATCTAAATATTATGTTTTGCAAAACTCAACATTGTTGAAAATATTTTAAATATTTTAAGGTTACGATGTCTCCATTTTAAGCGTCTAAAACAAAGTAATCATTTTGTTATTATTTATCTTGTATTATTATTTAATAGTTATACCTAGAAACAATAAATGTGACCCTTTTTTAATAGGTATTTGTTTTCGATTATCTGCCTTGGGTTTTAAATACATATAAAAATGTGATAAGAAAACGGTTGTATTAAATTCTCTTCTCATGAGTGTTATGTCTCCAGTAGAGTAATTACTGAATAGTCAGCCATTAATTAGTATGGTAAAGTTTTCTACATCTTTATTCTCTTCGTATCTCTCGTATTAATTGATCGTTTAATTTGAATCACGTTTCATATAAAAGTTGAACTTATCATTCTAAAGACTAAAGAGTAAAATCGACATAAATTTGAGTCAAATGGAAATTTTTGACTCTTCATAAATATTGATTTGTTGATTTTATTTCTAATTTTTATAAAGTTGAAACCGTTCACTTTACTCTTTTTAAAAAAAACATATTGAATTTTTCTTTTCAACCATTTCGACGAAAGTTACTTCTTTATAAAGTTAAAAAACTTGGTTATAATGTTTATTAAAAGCGTAATTATGTGAAAAAATCTTTTAGAAGCTCCCTTCTGAAAAATATAGAAAATATTGCCCAAAATATGTTAAATTAAATATATTTTGTCTGAAATTACAGTTTACCTTCTATAAAGTAGGAAACGTATATTTTAATCTTTATCAGAGGAATAAAATCAATAAATCATTACTTATGAAGAGCAAAATTTTTATAAAGTAAAAAATTGATATTTTACTCCATTTTGTCCCGATTTTACTCTTTAAATTTAGATCGAAACTACTTTTTTGAAAATTTGCAATTGTGAAAGTGTATTGAGAATGAAATTTTAAAGATTATTCTTCAATCACTTTCGGTACAAAAATGTATTATTTTTTTATATTATCAGCTTTTGTTTGAAAAATAACTTTTAGCCCAATTTTACTATTAAACATATGTTGCTTCTATCAAAGCACCTTGGGTATGAAAAGTGAAGTAGTAAACTCTCTGAATAATCAAATATTTATTTTAAATATCTGTTTGGATTGTGTTCTTAATTAATCTTTTTGTTGGTACATTTGATCAGAAACACGATTTATGCATTTATAAATCATGTTTAAGAAAAATGGATAATGAATTAATGACTTTATCAAAGTTAACCGACCCATTTTCTTTGAATCTGTCGAGGCAACTATGTAATCGGTAGAAAAGTAGTAACTTGCTGCGAATTTTGCAGAAATTTCAATACGTTTAATAAGGCATTAGTTTGATAAGTACTTTTTTCCCTTCTCACTGGGTATGCCAGCGGAAACCTCCGCTCTCCATCTTGCCACAATTCCTTTTCCCTCTCCTTATTTCATTCGATTCTCGTGCCGTTTTAATCGACTCAATAATTGCTCTTAGCAGAGAGTTAAGTAGTTCGACCGGATGGACCGTGAGAGTGCACTGAAAACTTTTCTTGCGATTTGCTAATCGAGTTTCATGCTTCGCCTCCTTTTTTCCCCTCGCCCGTCTGATCAAAGCCTCTCTATGGTTCTTCATTAAATTTGATCGAATCGCAGTCGTTCTGTACCCTCGACGGCGTTCGCTCATTCCTTTAGGAGTGAAAGAAAAATTTAGTGGTGAAATACCAATAAGAACTATTAAAACTCCACGAGACGGGAAAGAAAAAAAATCACCAATGTATGGATATCGCGAATGCACTTGAATTGTTAAAAAGCGCTTAAGCTTCTGTCCGGAACTTGGAATAAGGTGTCGACTACATTTAGGATCCGCCGAGAAAATTGCATTTTTTGTATTCAGTTTGTTATGCACTTTCTTTTCGACCCTCGCGCTTTTTATAATTTAATAAAGCTGAGAGGGCTTTTCACGAAGAATTTCTGAGAATCAGAAAGGATCTTTTAAATTATGTAATTGAACAGATAAATTCCTTTAATCCTATCTGAAATATTCCATTCTACTAAAGGACACTTCATTCTTTATTGGATTTAATTAATTTATTTACATTTCACAATCCGTGATACGAAATAGCCGGGAATTAACGCTTTTCTGAAGAGCTATGACATTTTAAATATTTGTCTTTGTTTTTACAGTATGCGTTCTTCTAATATGTACGTTTATCTTTTATCTAGATCAATTACGTGCGAAGGAAAAATTATAAATTGAAATAAAAGTCATAACTACAGAATAAGAATATACAGCCCTTTTTTATCTCATAAAATCTTTTGAAAAGACGAAGTGGGACTTTAATCAATCGTTTAAATTGAATTCTTCAATAATTAAATGTATGTACGCATTTGCGAATTATTTTCCCAGAGCTTTATATTTTGTTATGTTATAAACCAGGATAAAAATTTTAATAATGTACCTTATTTGTTAATTAAAAAATTATTATACGTGAAAAAATATATCTTCGTTAGTTCTTGCGTGCAAATTTACTAAAATACTGTCGCCCTTCACTTTTAAATAATTATATTTTGAGTAAGTATTGAGAATTAATTTTTTTTACTAAAAAAAAGTTAACGCTTTTTCAAATTACATCCTTTTTGCGTGGCTATTACTCTAGATAAAAAAAATGAATACGTGTATGTACACAATTACTTTGTTTTTACACTCAATTTTTAATTATCGTGTAAACTCTGTTAACCGACCATTATAGTGGAAAAACCAAATGTATAGCTTCGAAATATATAAAATAATTACATACATATGTACTAATTATACTTCCAACGTGAATCCAAAGAAAAGCCCACAAAAAAGTAAACAAGACAATCCTAAAAAAATAGAAATGCAAAATTTGTCGACTTTATAGTTTAAAGTTTTGTTGTATATTTTTTCTCAGATGCATTAAAATTAATTGTTAATTAATATTATTTTATTTTTCAAGAAATGTTATGTTTATACATAAATGATGAAATGAATATTTTATTACGATTTACTTGTTTTTCTTTCATGACTGTAAATTGACTGTAACCTCCGTTAACTTAACCCAAAGCCGATGTAGACATTTTTGGATACTCGATATTTCTGGCAAAAAGAATATTTTCCCGATATTTGATAAAATTACATCTTCCACCCTTATTTGCAATCCCTTGTAGTAGGGTGGAGTACGAATCCTGATCTCAGAAATGAATTCAACATAATGAAAAACCCCATGGTACCCTATTTGACTACGAAAAAATATCGTTTTTTAATATTTGAAAATTTCATCTTCGACCCTCATTTTCCACCCCTTTAAAAAATGTAATTTTTTTTTCGAGTAGGCAGTATCAAAGTATTGACTAGAAACCATTTTTAGATCTATATCCATAAAGATTATCGTGTTTGCAGCAACAAATATACAAATACTCCCCCTGTAATATTGTTGATGCTCCTTTTTAAAGAGTCGTAGAGTCAAATTGACTTCAGAAACCAATACATCAGATACAATTGCCTATATGAAACATATTGAGTATCCAAAAACGACCGCGTCAGCACTAATGGATTAAAGTACTCATTTTTGTTTGGTTATTGCTTAGTTTTTGGATAAATAACCAAATGTGATTAACACGCGTCCTATAGGTATATTAGAGAAATCTAACTATAAGCATGGAAACAAAGTAGTTTTGAAGATTGGCATCCGCAAAGGATGTAAGCATTTGAAATTTGAAGAATCTTTAAAAATTTTCGTGGAAAAAGCTGTCCATCATTCGCTGTCATCGTCGTGAAAAAGTTCAACAATGTGACCAAAACTGTTATCGATTTATGACGACAACGAGCGGGGATACGCTTCCCCCATAAATACAATGCAGCCGTAGCAGCAGCCTCTCGATATGTATCAGCTATAAATACGTATTTTATCTGCCGAGGGATTTGAAATGAAATACAGTCGTCAAGAGCTCACGGGATTACCCGTAAAAAGATTTTTATTTTCCACGTTTTCTCCTGCCCCGATATATCTCATTGTCTCCCTCACTCTTTTTAACTCTTCATCTGCATATGTCTTGTTATTTCGTCTTCCTCCTTCGTGCCTACTCCAAACAGACATTTTCTTAAGAGCAATAAAAAAAAATTTTATTATATTTATTTTGGATATAACTATCCGATTATTCAGGATATGAAACAGTACATGAGCTTTTAAACAAATGAAAAAGTGTATATTTAATTATTTCCTATTTTTTCTTGGTAAGGTTAACCGAACAATTATAGAATAAGGGTAAATATGTAAAACGTGAAGCAAAATGAACCGATCATTGAAACCAGAAATTATACAACTGAGAAACCTGATGCAATAATAAAATTGCTTCACTATGCATTTTTTTATATCTAATCTTTCTCTTGATTGTTTGTTCGTTTTGGTGATATTTAACAAAAACATCATTATTTTGCTAACCTGAAAACCATTAAAATTTTGTCTTTAGCTCGCAATGTTAAAAAAGCCACTGAACATTTCTAATACATAATTTATGATTGTTTTATGATTTAAAAAGAGTACGTAAATTCGTAGGACTATCTTTGGATTAAAAAACTATTGGGGGCAGGTAACGGCCTTCTCGGTGTCGCTCGCAGTGCGTTCATTTTTTGTATAGCTATTCAGTGAACTGAATCCAAGTTTCTTTTTATGCCATTGACTACCTTTAGCAATAAAACAAACGTTTGCAAAGAACTGCAAGGATTTCCAGAAAAAATAAGTGATTCTGATATGCAAATGTTAAAAGTGTCTTATCGGTGATTTTGCTTGAAATTTCTACTTCACCAAAATGAAGAGAAATTAATAAAATCACCATGAATCCATAGTATCATCCAGATGATACCACGTTTTCATAGGGTTACTAATCGTTTTTTTTTTATTTTTAAAAAATTTAATTTCAACCAACGAAGTAGAAATTTGAAGCAAACTCACCGAGAAGACTCTTTTAACATTTTGACCGTCAGTCTTCCACTACGCTGCGGGTGAATTTACATGTGCCGCGTATTTTGCTGTGTTACGCTGTGGATATCGCGCATAGCCCCGAGTCTCGTCACTTGCAGTGCCTGAAAAGTATTATACACCGGTGTAGTCCTCGTACTTCACCGCGTCTCCTGTTATATCGCACGTGAGCCTATACGAGATCGCCGAAAGCTGTATCTATGAATTTCCGAAGCCACAAGTTGCATTTAAATTTATTTTGCAAAATCAAAAATGTATCGATTAAAGTTCAGACGATGCTTAGGTTAAGCCTAGGTTGGGATGTTAAGTATATTGGAATTGACTAAATGATAGCATTTTCGGCGCTCCCTCTCTCTCTCCCTCCCCCTCTCTCTCTCTCCCTCTCCCTCCCCTCCCCTCCCCTCCCCCTCTCCCCCTCTCCCCCTCTCCCCCTCTCCTCCCTCTCTCTCGTTCTCTGACGTTGGATAGCAGCCCTCCTTATTGCGTCGGTATATCAATCATTGGACCTGATTGTAGAGTCCCTGCTACTATTCCTGGTCTTCTATGATTTTGCGATTCGTTGCTCAAGTGGGCATCGAGCAATGGCGCTTGACTTATACTCGTCCAAGCTTCTACTGGCGTGAAAAATACTGTACTGATTTTCCGTTAACGAACGTGATGGTACTACTGAGGATTGACGATTGAACGATGCTTGCTCTTAGACAAGGGTTTTTATACTCTTTAATCCCCTCCAGCGATTTCTGGTAGGGTTCAATCCTTTCTTGGCCCACTCTTGAGAAAATTCGACTGCTTAAAGCAGTTAATATGATCGTTTCCGGACGGGAAACTGGTGTAACTAATAAGATGAGTTTTTTTGCTTGTACGTGATTTCTTCCTAGGGCCCACTCGATAAGGAAAGGTGATTGCGCGTTGTGCGTCCCTACTTTCTGCTTCGAATATTTATCAGCGTCCGTTTATAAATTATATCTTAATATTTCTTTAATTTATCGGTGCCTTATTGCTTGACCTCCCTCATCTCTCTCATTTGTTTAATTTGTATTCTAAATCAATTTCACACTTCCTCGCAGGTGTGCACGGGATTTTGTTACCTCGTAAAAAGAGGCGTGTTTATTATTATTGTTATTTATTTATTTACTTATTATTACATTTTTTTTCCACGTACCATATGCTGCAAATTGGCATCGTATGAGTGACGTCATTCAACAGACGAATAAGACTTGCACGACGAATTTTTAGAATCACAAGACCGACTTGTATAAGAACTTCATCGCATGAATATTTCTTTTTTTGTAACTTTGAAATATTCTAATTTCTAAACTTCTGAACTCCGTGATCGAGATCGACAAGACGTCTTAGACGAAGAACCCGAAGAAGGCGATGAATAATTTTTCCTCATTTTCTTCTTTAGTTTTTTATATTTTTTAATAAGATTTCTTCTACCCATTTTTTCATACGCGCTGGTCAGTCCAAAAAACCACAATGACGATTTAGATGATTTACGATACCTTGTGACCCTGTGAGCAGCGAAATATAATGAATCCTAGACATTGACTGATTTAAAATGTTAGAATATAGCGATAGTTTCAGTAAGATATAAAACTGCCTAATAAACAACACATTTTTCATACATCGTCGCAACCTCGTGAGGCTTGTTACGAGGATCATCAAAGGCGTAAAAAGTATGACTGCTAAATTCCTCTGGACACTAATAATGAAGTGGATATTGAACTTAAACAGTGGCCATCGAATATTGTACAGAGCGAGTATACTCGATTCCAGCGTTTCCCTACATGATTTACCAAATGAAGATACAGAGAGCCGGCTTTGGCAGAAGCTTTGTACATTTCCGTAGAGCGAGATCCTCCTTCCACCATTGCAGCTTCCGCTCGAAAATCCGTTCACGTAGTTCGCGCCTGTGGACGCACGCGCAAGACTAGTAATTTTGTAATCATACGCGCGCTACCGTAACGCTACATCGATGCTCGCCTATTTCTTAATCGAAAGACCCTCAGGTTACACCTAGCTGGATGTTAAATTTTCCGCTACACTGAGAAAAAAATCCTTGTAAAATTTATCATATTAAAGAGACAAAAAACAGGCAGTTCTAAAAGTGGGTAGATAAGAACATTGATATTATTTAACAAATTACCAAATGAACTTAAGACTCTAAATTACGCTGATACAATAAAACGTAGACTAAAAGAATGAATAATACAAAATTAACTAGAATAATAGAATTAAATAAGAATCTAACAAAAATATTAATAAGTATGTCAGGAAAAATAAATTGTCATAAAATTAAACATTACTGCCACACTAGAGTGGATTTTCTAACATACACGATTCTGCACTTTTCACTTTTGAAGTTCAGGAAACTCGGATAACAAAGAAAAATTAACAAAAGTTATTAGAGCATACGTATGTGTACACGAAAGATGTAATCAACACTATAAAATATCTCACAGGCAAATATCAAATTATAACTGGAATTTATAATTACGTTATTAAAAATATAGCAGATGAAAAATGGAAAATATTAGTAAAAACCTACCTATTTAGATTAACCAAAATCTCAACAAAGTTAAATGTGACGTTTGTCACTATCCGAAAATAAAAGAATTAAAAAATCAATATTTTATTAAGTCAAAAGAAGTTACAAATGCAGAAGATATAGCAGTAAAATTTTTACCAATTCAACAAGATTTTACTAGGATGGAAAATAAAGCTATATCGAACACCGACAAAATATTAAATAATCCATGCCTAACCCCTCCAGGAAATCAAATTAAGCACTTAAATGAATATAGAATGTCCTATGGAGACATCAATTATTTAGGGAAAAACAAAGCAATTCTATACTTCCATAGAAGAGATAATGACATCCAAATTTTTACTAACTTGCAACCAATTTCTAGACAAGAGAAAAATAAGGATATAATAGTATTAGATGACATAGTTTTATTATCTTCCTGTAGATGCAACTCTACCACACAGCACAAAGATATGTTTCCACACTTCGTAAGAGACTCAACAACTTCGAAAGGGAAATATACAAAAGAAATAGGAACGCATCGACAGAAATGTATACCAAAGCAAGTGCAATGCTAATAAGATATTGGAGATAATTATGAACAAAATAGTAGGATTGAATAAAATTATTGCAAATAGTTTTTTCCCTAGAAACTAGATTACCAGACATTAAGACTGCATGCTCTATTCGAAAAATATCCAAATTAAAAAAAAAAAATTTTAATCTCTTTATTTTTTCTTTTCATCTTTAAATCTTTTTCTTTTTTTTCCTTTTTGTTCATTAGTTATTAAGTACTTAGTTTACATAGAATCAGGCCAGCGTGCAGAAAATTCTTTCCTCTGTTGAGATAAAATGAAAATAAATATAATAAAATTTATTATGTATTTTTTCTCAATGTAGCAATTCTGATGTAAAAGTTATTTGTACTACGTACTTTTAGGCTAAATCGATGTAATTACTTTTTTATTTTACGTTAAAAAGTGCAGTTTAAGAGGATGACGTAATCAAGAATATAAGATTACTATAATAAGTTAAAAAATGCGGATTTTGAAAATGTGTCATTGTATATGCATAACTAAGCCAAATTAAACTTTGTAACAATCGTATTTAACATGCAAAGTTGAGAAATGTTTTAAAATTTCAATTTATGCTGGGCAATATTATTATTAGCAAATATATTAAATGTATATCATTAATTAATTGATTCTTTTAATTAAAATGCATAAATAGCAAACACTTTCGAATAATTTGTAGTTGTGATAGCTTGAATACTTACGAGTTTCAGCTGGTAGTAGTTCGCAGCCAAATTGTTATGTGTCGGGTAGTAGCCTGCTGCAGTGTTAATATTTTGTGGAATTACTAAATACGGTCAAGAATTTGCAATACTCTTACGCTTAGCTTTAAAGCAATTTTAAGTGAATAAATTGCTACTAATTTAATTTACTTCCGTACGATTTAAGAAATTGTGTAAAATTCGGATTATGTGGGTTTATAAATAAATTTATTCGGATGCAAAGGCAGACTGTTCTATTATAAAATTATCATCTAAGATCCCATCGTCATCGCATTTGTTATATAAATCTAATGGGTGCTAATTTATCTTAAATAATGACTTCTGATATACTATGGTGTGAAATTTGAAATTTGAATTCCAGGCCCCTTTAACAAAATATTATGTTACACATAATTAAAGGACACCGTTAGCGTTTTACATGGTTAATACCGAAGTAATTTTCATTCTTGAATCTTTGTGGCGAAAAGAGTTGATTTTCGCCTATTTATTACCGAAGCAACACTTACTCGATTATTCGCAAGATATTATTAATATTATAGTATTACCACAAACTAAAAATATTATCTAAAATTGAAAAAAAATTGAATGCGTGAAACAAAATCGCTGCCCGTGTAAAAAAATTTAGTCTGGAAATAGTCTGGCAATAGTCTGGCCCTTAAAGTCTGACCAATGTCTGGCTAAGGAGACGAGCCCAGACATTATGCCAAACATAATATAAATTAAATTTAAATCTGGAAAAGTATTTGGCAAAAAGTCTAGCATTATTGGCAAGACTTTCCGCCGCACTTTTTGCAAGACTTAATTTTTTTATTTTCTTTTTTGAGTGTCTACATAAATTTATATTAAAATAAATTCAATAAAGAATAAATAGTAAATGCATTAACATTTACTCCTTCTCATTATTATTGATTTGTTCAAGAACGTACATTTTTTCTCCTACGTTAACATTAAATAATACACATTCTAGTGCATCAACCGTTATTGCTATTTTTTATGTAGTTTCCACTGTAAATAAATGTATATAAGGTGTAAACTTATTGATTATACTACAATTAACAATTTTTGTTATATTACATCTGTCAATAACAGCACATGAATTGCATACACTAACATCACAGTTACTATGTAAAGGATTACATGCACAATTATAAAGTTTAATAAATATCTCGACAATACCTACTTGCGTTTGTCCATTGTACAGATATTCTTTTGCGGTCGTAAGATAACGAATCTATAATATAATCTTTTTTCAATAATCTATAAAACAGATAAATTCGATTTTCTTCAATCTGTGTATATCTCAGGCAATACTGAATAAATGAAGCTAAAATTGTATTTTTTTTTCTAGATTTACAAACCATTTAACGGTTTTCTGTTAATTCTTCTGTTTTCAATCGATATTTACTTTCTAATTTTGCGCAATATGTGTGTACTTTAATATCTATAATCAAATATTTTTTTTAAATCGACATAATTCAATAATAATGATGCAGAAGAATAAATTTGAAGTTCAGCGTATTTAATACCGTGTACAAAGCTTTTAAGGATGTCACTCATGTTTTCAAAAGGAAAACACGAGATTATCCGAAGAGGTCCAAATCTTATTATTGTTTCGGGTAAATGTAGTAACAAATGCACGTTGCAACTCATAGGTCTTTTGCCGTACAAATCTTCATATTGACATACATATTCACGTATAAGAACAGGTGCTTGTTTGATTGCCTCGTTACTTATACTCATCTGATTTAATAAATACATACTAAAAACTAACAGCTTATGGTAATTAAAATAAGCTGCTTCCATTAAATCAGATAAAATACGAAGACTATAATAAAAAAGAAACAACTTTAATTCAGATGCTTTTCAATACGATATATCAGTTACTGAACGAGACAATCGGACGACAAAATTCAGAGGTACAATAGAAGCAATTCTTTTATTTATAACTGTAATAAATTTAGTTAAAGAAAATACGTAATTAAAGTAGTGTAACGTAGAGGCAGTGCATAACATCTACAGACGTACTTTCTATGTAATTATAAACTATTTTCGAAAGCATGGTTGGTTCTTTAATTCCAAAAACATCGTTCCCGATAGAAGAGGTTTCTTCTGCAAATATCAAGCTTTCCTCCGTGGTTTTCATTTGTAAATCTGCACAATACGGATAAACATGTGTTCGCGACACGCTCTCAAAGAAAGGAGTAGGAATAGTAAATAGTCATGTCCAGTCCTTAAAGTTTTGACGTAGTTGAGGCCGCGTGCACAACTATTATAGTATAGTTGGGGCCGCTACTTTTTTCCTCCGCAAATCGGTAACGATTAGTAAAAGAAGGAAACTACGTGGCAATTAGACATCTTGGGTCTATTGCTGACGTCAAGGCCAGCAGTCAAACAAGTTATTTTTCATTTGTTATTTAACAAAAAAGAGCGAATCTTCCTTTCTGTGAGGGCGAGTCGTGCTCTTGTTAAAACAAGGAACTGGGTCGCATAGCAACAAAATATTGTTACTTTTCTTGGCTCCTTCGTTTTTGTTCAGTTCGTTGACGGAGCCCAAAGGCAACGAAGCACCGTGTAAATAAAATAAAACCTTATCTATTATCCCAAAAAGATATTGTTGTTAATTCGCTGTTAAAAAACCTCCTGGTGCGTTCGACCATACGGTCGCGAACATTTTGGTGCCGAAACCCGGGACATTGGTCCATTGAATTTTCCATTTCGCACGGGAGATTTTTCTTACTATGCTTCGACTTCACCTTAAATGTCTCGTCACTCAAGAAAAAGGCTAGGTCAGAGGAGATTATTGGCGGAACCCAATGCGGAGGCCGAGCAGGATCCACAGCAGGAACAGCCGACTTTACGAGGAGACCTTGCAGTCAGAAGAAGTTCCTCGTGGACGACCACGGGCAGCGGCAGCTCCAGCGGTTCGTCGTCGCCGTGCGCAAGCAGCGGACGCGCGTGCGGATGAGCGAGATCTCTCGCCCCCGCCAGACCCTCCGGCTGCTCCAGCAGTTCCTCGTGGACGACCACGGGCAGCGGCAGCTCCAGCGGTTCGTCGTCGCCGTGCACGAGCGGCGGACGCGCGTGCGGATGAGCGAGACTTCTCGCCACCGCCAGATCCTCCGGCTACTCCAGCAGTACCTCGCGGACGACCACGGTCAGCGGCTGCCCCAGCGGGCCCTCGTCGCCGCGTGCAAGCAGTAGATGCTCATGCGGGTGAGCGAGATCTCTCGCCCCCGCCAGAACTTCGTCGTCGAGCGCAGTCAGCGGCTGCCCCAGCGGGTCCTCGTCGTCGCGTACAAGCGGTAGATGCTCGTGCAGGTGAGCGCGATCTCTCGCCCCCGCCAGACCTTCGTCGTCGAGCGCCGTCAGCGGCTGCTCCAGCAGGTCCTCGTCGTCGAGCGCAGTCAGCGGCTGCCCCAGCGGTTCTTCGTCGCCGTGCGCAAGCAACGGACGCGCGTACGGGTGAGCGAGATCTGTCGCCCCCGTCAGACTTTCGTCGTCGAACGCAGTCATCGGCTGCCCCAGTTGCTCGTGCTGCATTTGTTCCTGCGTCTTTTCGTCACCGTGAGTTGTATGAATTGGATTCAAATCCCGAGAATAGCCGTTCAGCATCGCCGACCTCACCGCTGTTTTCTTTACCATCGTCTGAGGAGGAGTCCGACGCTTTCGACACGGCAACGGACAATCGCGCACAGAAACGGTCATACAACCAATTAATTGAAGACAGCGAAAATTTAATAAGAGCGAAGCGCGCTCGTTTTGATGTTGAATCCGGTCCGTTAAATTACCGCGACTTTGAAGCAGATCGGTTAACAGAGCGCAGAGATCATTTTCAAAGTACCGGTAACCATTCGAGTGGATCTGCAGGCGACTTATTAAGCAAAGATAGCTCTAAGCTTATGAATCGACTCACTTCCGCCAAATCATTGCCGACCTTTTCAGGGGATCCCCTCGACTGGTTGCGATTTAAACAATCTTATGAGTTGTCTTCGGTTTTAGGTGATTATACGGACGCGGAAAATGTGGTTCGATTATCGGAAGCATTAAAAGGCGAAGCTCGAGACGCCACTGGGTCCTTACTAGTAGCTGGTAGCAGCTCTACCGATATAATGAAAACGTTACAGATGCGTTTTGGCAATTCAAAGCTAATTTTAGGTAAAATAATAAATGAGATTAAGAATCTTCCGATGATCGAATCACATAATAACGATACATTGATAAAATTTGCCACTCGCCTGCGGAACGCCGTATTGGCTATTAAATCGTTAAATAATAGTTTCGGGTATTTGCATAGTCCGGAAATTGTTGATAGCCTTATTAAAAAGATGCCTGATTCGATGCAGCGAGGATATGTAATCTATGCTAAAGAATATAAAAACGAAAAATCAATTTTAGAGAAAATCGCTGATTTTGTTTTCCAAGAAGCTGAAAACAGCATCGATGCCGGTATAATTACTTACGAAAGTAAAGTAGTTTCATTTGGAAAAAATCTAAATACGAAGGGGAAAACAAAATCAGTGTTTCTCATTGAAACTGAAGAAAAAGAATTTACTGTTGAGAAAGAGCGGGGGAAAAGATGTCTATTTTGCGGGCGTAAAAATCACATGGTGGATAGCTGTAGAGAAATTAGAAAGGCTCCTTCTACTTTACGATGGAAGACTATGAAATCGAATCTAGCATGTTTTAACTGTCTCTCGGAAGGGCACACACGAGATCAATGTAAAAAGAGCCTTTGCGGAAAATGTGGTCGCAAACACCATGAACTACTTCATGTTTCTAAAGATTATAAAAATAAAGGAATTAAAATAGAGAATAATAATCCAACTGCGAGTTCTACTGAAAATGTTGAGAAAACTGTGCTTGTTAATTCTGAAAAGGAATTATGACTAGAAGGGAGTGTTTTCTTAAAGATTATTCCTGTAGAATTAATCGGGACTAATAATAAAAAATGCATTTACGCGTTACTGGACGAGGGTTCTACTGTAACCATAATCGACTCAAAAGTTGTTAAAGAAACAGGCGCATTAATTGGCTCAACTAATGTTCACTTAAAGGGGATTAATGGAGAGTTTGCAACCACATACTCTAGTAGAAAGGCTAATTTAAAAATAAAAAATAATCATTCTTTCTTTACCTTAAAAGATGTATTGCTCGTTGACGATTTAGCCTTACCTTCGCAGTATTTAAATAAAAAGTTAGCTCAATTTTGTAAAGGTAAAGTAAATATTTATCCGAGTCCGTATCGAGGCTCCCCTGATTTACTCATTGGGCAGGATAATATTGATTTAATTATAACGCGAGAGTTTAAAAAATTAATTAAAAACAGCCTTTTTATATCGAGAACATTATTAGGGTGGGTAATACACGGTACATGCCAAGAAAAAGGAGTACACCATGTTAATGCAGTAGATCGCAGCGATGAATTCAATGAAATGTCCAATGAAATTATTGAAATAAACAAAATGATTAAAAACTATTTTGAATTGGAATCAATCGGCGTTGAAAATACCTTGAAAATAAATAGCGACAGCGATTTTGCGTTGGAAATTTTAGAACAAACGAGTCGGTACGTTGATAGTGCGTGGGAGGTTGGTCTTTTGTGGAGAAAGAGTCTCAAAGAAATACCGAATAGTCGACCAAGACGCCTTAAGACGGCTGTATTTATTAGAGAGCAAGTTAGATGGGGATCCCGATTATGCAAATATTTATTATAAAGAGATGGATCGGTTGATCGAAAATGGTTTTGCCACAAAGATAAACGAGAGCGAGATTAGTGATACATCGAAAATTTGGTACCTTCCGCATTTTGGGGTAAAAAACGCGAACAAACCGGGCCGAGTACGATTGGTTTTTGACGCAGCTGCAAAGTCTAGGTCAGTTAGTTTTAATGATATGTTAGTATCAGGTCCAGATCTATTAAAATTTTTACCGGGAATTTTTATGCGATTCCGACAGTATAGTTACGCGATTACAGCTGACATGCGGGATATGTTTTTAAAAATTCGTATCATTTCTGAAGACAGGCAAGCGCAGAGGTTTTTTTATAGAGGGTCCGATCGCGTAAAAAAGCCGGAGGTCTTTGTTATGAATTGCATGCTCTTTGGTGCATCATCCTCGCCTTGTTCTGCCTTATTTATAAAAAATAAAAACGCGGATATATTTCGTTTAAGATTTCCCGACGCGGTTAAAAGTATTAAAGAAAACACTTACATGGACGATTATTTGGATAGTCTAAAATCAGAAGAAGAGGCTCGCGTTCGAATGAATCAAGTAATAGAAATAAATAAACATGCTAACTGGGAGATGCACAAATGGGCGAGCAATTCCAGCTCAATAATTAAAGACGCTGTAGATAAAGATTTAGGACAAGGCTTATCGCGAGATAATATCAAAGTAGAGAAAGTTTTAGGAATGAAATGGTCTACCCGATCCGACGAATTATTATTTAATTTAAATTCACACAGAATTCCATCCGAATTATTAAAGGGAGAAAGGCGCCCCTCGAAAAGAGAATTTTTGAAAATAATAATGTCAATTTTCGATCCTTTAGGGATCCTTGCACCGTTTACAGTTCAATCACGAATCTTAATGCAACAGATTTGGTCGAGTGGAATTAAATGGGACGAGCCACTTCATGACGAGGAATTTAGTGGCTGGGTACAATGGATACGCGATATAAACCAGGCGGAAGCCTGCCGCGTAGGTCGCTGTTATCAGTCTAAAAATGCACAGTTATCGAGCGCAGAATTGCATGTTTTCTGTGACGCGAGCGCGAAAGCTTATGCAGCCGTGGCCTATTGGCGATTTGCGTTATCAGACGGGAGTTATCACGTGTCTCTAATCATGTCAAAAAATCGAGTTGCACCCTTAAAATCAATTTCAATTCCTCGTCTGGAGCTTCAGGCGGCGCTTATCGCAACTAGGCTAGCAAAAACTATTGAAAAGGAGCATAATTTTCAAGTAAAACGACGCGTTTTTTTGGTCAGACTCAAGCACAGTGCTTTATTGGATTGATAGAGATCCATGCCAACCGAGTGGAGATGGGTTCCGACCAAGGAAAACCCGGCCGACGACGGAACGCGATCGCGTCCTAGTGCATTAAGTAATTCGAGTAGATGGCTCCTAGGTCCATTATTTTTGCATAAGCCGGAATCCGAGTGGCCAAAAAATAAATTTATTAGTCATGATCCTGAAAATATCGTGGAACTTAAAGATAAGGTAGTCCTATCACAACATGCAGAAAAATCTATAGTAGATCCTTCACGCTTTTCGACATGGAATCGTTTAATCCGGGTTGTTGCAAAGGTTTTTCAAGCCGTGGATCTTTTTAAAAAACGAGACGTTTCTAAATTAAGCAACAGGGAAAGGGCAGAGAAGTTTTGCATTAAATTAAGTCAGTCTAGTTCCTTCAGCCTAGAAATTGACGCTTTATCTAAGGGGAATAATATTCCAAGAAATAGTAAAATTATTTCTTTGTGTCCACTTATAGACGAGGACGGAATTTTATACACCGGTAGTCGTACTAAACGTTTTCCAAAATTAAATTTTTCAACAAAACTCGTAATTCTAGACGCAAAGAATCCTTTCGCAGAATTGCTCATAAAGCATTACCATGAGAAATTCTATCATGCAAACCACGAGACTGTTTTTAATGAATTGCGCCAAAAATTTTGGATTACTGGCTTACGTCAAGCTCTGCGCAAGACAGTCAATCACTGCATAATTTGCAGAATTTTACGGGGTCACACGGCTAACCCAAAGATGGGAGATTTACCTGCCGCGAGAATGGCATACCGACTTCGTCCGTTTAGCCATTGTGGTCTAGACTATTTTGATCCTCTTCACGTAAAGATAGGTAGACGTAAAGAAAAACGTTGGGGGCACTATTTACGTGTATGACCACCAGAGCAATACACTTAGAAATCGTACACAGCCTCAATACGGACTCCGCGATAATGGCGTTACGGCGTTTTTCCGGTAGAAGGGGAACGCCATTAGTTATACAGGGTGTTCGAAATGTTCCGGACCCCCCACTTATAACATAAAGTAAGCATTTTGGAAAAAAATGTTAAATACAAAAGTTGTTAAGTTTTGAAGGTTGAACTAAATGATGACCTTGGATTTGTTATTGGTTATCATTTTCAAGGTCATTTAAAGGTCATCTTCAGTTTTTTAAATAGGGATCCCTATTTTTTATTTCAGATTCTGAAAGAGCACAAAATTTTACACCTGGATATGTATCCACGTTATGGCTCAAAATGACCTACAGAGGTCATTTAGTGGTTAAATGATTATTTAGTAGCAGAAAGCCAAGAAATCCCGATTATTAAGAACTTTGGGTGTATTTGACGAAAAGAAAAAAAAAATTTCGTACTTTAATACTAAAGTACATAATTTGATTTTCTAGGACGAACTTTATGGTCACTTTAAAATTGGCCTTCATTTTTAAGGTCATTTGAAAGTTATCTTCAGCTTATTAAAAAGGGACTCATTTTGTATTCCGGATTCTGGAGGAGCATTAAATTTTAGGTCTGGAGATATGTACAATATCCACGTCATGGCTCGAAATGATCTACATAGGACACTTGGGGGTTATTAATTTCAAAAGCAAAATAATCTAACCGTTTTACATGAACAGTTTTTATTGCAATAATTTTTTGCAAGGGTTACGAGTTTCTACGCATGATTCATAGCATTTTCAGGATCGTTACTTGTACCTTAGAAGATTTTGCTCACTATTCTTTTTAGGAATCAGTTCATTTATAATTGTTAATTAACAATTGTTTACTCCTATTTACTTTTCTGTTTTCAAGAGTTAAGTGAAGTCTCTTACTTCGAAATTCAGATAATTGTATTAATTTTCAATAATTGTTCTTTTAATCGTAGTGAAAAATGGCACATCTTACTGAACGAGAAAGAATATCTTTGTTGATGATGCGAGGGTGGGGTGATCAAGAGAGAGGTTACAAACAGGTACAGCGTTTATTCAATGAAACATTCAGAGTTGAAGAAAACAACCCTATTTCAAAAAGTACCGTAATTCGTACAATTAGACATTTTGAAGAGACAGGTGGTATTAAAGATCGTCCTAAATCAGGTAGATCCAAATCATCGTCTAATGATGAAAAGAGCTTAGACGTATTACAATCATTTATTGAGGACCCCCATTGCAGCATCAGACGTTGTGCACAACAGCATGAAATGGGAGCTGCATCTGTGCACAAAATTTTGAAACTCAACAAATGGCATCCTTTCAAATTAAAGTTGGTACAGGAATTATCTGAAGATGATTTTGATAGAAGGGTAGAGTTTTGTGATGTAATGATGCAAATGATATCTGATGATCCTTTGCTCCTCAATAACATTGTTTTCTCTGATGAAGCCACGTTTGAGTTAAGCGGAACAGTGAACAGACATAATTGTCGATACTGGAGTAACATCAATCCACATTGGATGAGAGCGGACCACACGCAACATCCAGAAAAAGTAAATGTTTGGGCTGGCATATTTAATGGAAGAGTACTTGGCCCTTTCTTTATTGAAGGTAATTTAAATGCTGCAATGTATGAAAACATGCTTTGAGACCAAATTATACCTGCTATACGGAATTTAACGGGTGGAAATCTGGACGAAATTTACTTCCAACAGGATGGTGCTCCTGCACACTACGGTATTCATGTTCGCCGATATTTAGATGCAACATTTCATGATAGATGGATTGGGTGGAGAGGTACAATTGAATGGCCACCTCGGTCCCAGACCTAACGCCTCTTGATTACTTCCTTTGGGGATACTTGAAGGATAAAGTTTATGTTAAAAAACCACGTGACCTTGGATGAATTACGCCAAAGAATCACTGTTGAAATAGACTTGATACCTCAGCAAATCTTGCGAAATGTTGTTGCAGCCTTTTACAATCGGTTAGCACATTGCCAAACTGTTAATGGGCAACAATTTGAACAGTTGTTGTAAAAAGTTCCTGTCAACGACATTTTAAAAAAATTCAGTTTGGGCGAATAGTCCACTGTCTTGATTTAGTTAGCTGGGCCGCCGATAGTCGTGCCTGAGCTGACTGGGCCGCTAGTGTTCTTGTCTTAGTAGGCTGGACCGCCGATGGTCTTGCCTTAGTTGGCTGGATCACCCATGATGTTACCTTAATTAGTTGTACCTCCCGTGCCTGAGCAATAAGGCTCATTTTGATTAGACATTTTTTTATTTATCATTTCCCCCCCCCCCCCCCCCCCCCCCCCGAGGTATGTAGTTGTTGGGCTTAAGGCTTATTTTGATTAGACATTTTTTTATTTATCATTTTCTCGCCCGAGTTATGTGGTTGTCTGGCCTAAGGCTTATTTTACGCCAGTGTCAATTACACCTTCTACAATCCTAATGCAGAATTTAGCGCTGGTGCAAAATGGAGAATTACAACTAGGAGGCTTAATTTGGAAAACTAAAGTTAACCTTCAAATGACCTTGAAAATCAAGGGCAATGTCAATTTAACGCCACCATAAAGTTTGTCTTGCAAAATCAAATTACTTTAGTATTGGTCAGATACGCTCAAAGTTCTTAATAATCGGGATTTCTTGGCTTTCTGCTACTAAATAATCATTTAACCACTAAATGACCTCTGTAGGTCATTTTGAGCCATAACGTGGGTACATATCCAGATGTAAAATTTTGTGCTCTTTCAGAATCTGAAATAAAAAATAGGGGTCCCTATTTAAAAAACTGAAGATGACCTTTAAATGACCTTGAAAATGATAACCAATAACAAATCCAAGGTCATCATTTAGTTCAACCTTCAAAACTTAACAACTTTTGTATTTAACATTTTTTTCCAAAATGCTTACTTTATGTTATAAGTGGGGGGTCCAGAACATTTCGAACACCCTGTATATTGCGACAATGGTACCAATTTTAAGGGGATGAACCGAGAGCTTTCCCAAGCTATTAAAGAAATAAATTTTGACGAAACTAACAAATTTGCCGCTAATAATCAAATCCTTTTTAGTTTTAACCCCCCATCCGGAGCTCATATGGGTGGAGCTTGGGAACGCTTAGTTCGCTCCGTTAAGACTGCTCTAAATGTTGTATGCAGGGGGCAGACTTTAAAGGAGGAAGTTTTATTAACTGTTTTGATTGAAGCAGAACATAGTATAAATTCTAGGCCATTAACTCATGTATCCTGTAACCCTAGCGACGCGGAGGCTTTGACCCCAAATCATTTTTTGTTAGGATCATCGTCAGGTCAAATAAAAATATGTAAATACGATATAGCGAAATTTAATACTCGTAAGCAATGGAAACTTGCGCAAAATTATGCGGACAATTTTTGGCGCCGGTGGTTACGCGAGTATTTACCCTCCTTGATTCCAACTAAGAAATGGCATAAACCGGAAGTAGAACCCATAAAGGTCAATGATTTAGTGCTCATTCTAGACGATAACGCCCCCAGAAATAGTTGGAAAAAAGGGGATAGTATAGTTGGGGCCGCTACTTTTTTCCTCCGCAAATCGGTAACGATTAGTAAAAGAAGGAAACTACGTGGCAATTAGACATCTTGGGTCTATTGCTGACGTCAAGGCCAGCAGTCAAACAAGTTATTTTTCATTTGTTATTTAACAAAAAAGAGCGAATCTTCCTTTCTGTGAGGGCGAGTCGTGCTCTTGTTAAAACAAGGAACTGGGTCGCATAGCAACAAAATATTGTTACTTTTCTTGGCTCCTTCGTTTTTGTTCAGTTCGTTGACGGAGCCCAAAGGCAACGAAGCACCGTGTAAATAAAATAAAACCTTATCTATTATCCCAAAAAGATATTGTTGTTAATTCGCTGTTAAAAAACCTCCTGGTGCGTTCGACCATACGGTCGCGAACAACATGAATGCGATTTTCCCTTTTTGTTTAGAATTTGGACAGCCAAAATTTTTATTGTATTGTTTAATATTTAAAAATAAACTTTTAACGTCTAAATCGCAGGTTCCGCACATTATAATTCCTCGCACAGTTAATAAATTATTTTTATTTGGAAAGCAAATACCTTGATATAATTTTTTTAAACCCTTTCGAAGAATACTCAAAAATAAACTAACGTTCGGCTTTTGGGCTCCAACCAAAGTTTAGCTAAAAGCATATTTTTACGTTAAAATCTTTGAGCATAAGGAATTTCATTTATGGCTAAATAAAATGGTTAAATACTTATTTTGGTGGATTTAAAAAGAGGTACGCCATTTGTATTCCAAACAAGAGAGATGTTATTTTTATCTGCTAAAAACCCATTGTTTATTAGTCAATATATCTTCATAATTGTTATTGTTAATCTACTAGATAGCATTGTTTTAAACTATAGAAGTGCATACAATTTTTTTAATTTATCTAAAATCGGAATTTCAATAAAATAACTAGTGCCGGTCTTTGTATTACAAGTTTTACAACCATCTTATCAATATTACTCTAATACTTTTTTGTGAAACACGGTGTACCATAATAGTGCCTTCTTAATAGAGTATTAATATTAACAATTTTTTTTAAACTTATATAAAGTACTAATACAAAATTTTGGTTTTGGACAATGTAAACAAATAAGTTTAAGTATTTTGGAAAAGAGGATACCGTTTATTCTAAAGCAAATAATTAAATAGAAAATAGGTAATACGTGTTCTGCGACATTAATGGGTGAACCTGGGTAGAGTGGATTCTCCGCATTATCGATGAAAAATGATTTTTTTTCATCCTATTCTTCATCACTGAATAACTCATCATCGTGAGTGTCCATTTCTGTTTCGGCGGATGCCTCGTACATGTTTAAAATATTGTCATTACCCTCTTTTCTTTGAGTTTGATTATCAAATAGGTTAAAGGTATTGAGTCCGAGATTTGTTTAATAAAATTAAATTACTACTATTTATATAATTTAAAAATGTTAATTACTTATTCGCTCCTTCTATTTCAAAAGCTGATGAGTTTGCTGTAACGTCGTCTTTATTATTAGAACTGGACACTGAATTTTCGGACTCTTCTTTATCATTTAAATTTATCAATTTTTTTTCTTATTTTATATCTCTGCGATTTGCTGCAGTGCGAAAAAAGGGTCTATTTTGGCGTAATAAATATGTTTTGTAATTGTACTTTTATGGCAATGTGAGTATACAAAGAGCAAAAAAAAAGAAAAACTATATTTATATCCGAACTTTGCTGTAAGTTCAGAGCAGTTGGTAGTCATAAACAAATCGATAAAGATTTATTTAGCTGTTGTTAATATAAAAATGAAATACCATTTAATTTTGTGGAAGGTATATCCTCCTTCAACGAGCATTGTGGCAGCAAAGGACGTGCAAAATGGATAGAAAGGAACCGTTGGAAAATGGGGTAGAAAATGTTACGAAGCGAAGGTGTTAAAATCAAGTTGTAAGTAAAGATTATGTTGATAAATAAAATAACGTTAAGTACTAGCAGCTGGTTATGCTTAAATGCTACTCACCTCGGGTTTTCTTCTGTTTTTTTTTTACCGTTTTAATAAACTATTTATGTTCTTTATAACTGTTCTATTAAGTCGATACTGCAGGAAATATTTTAACTCCAACAAGGCGAGAATCTTTTCCTGATGCTACTATTTAAGAAAAAAAGAGAAGTTGTGTCGATAGTCAATAGTTGATGTCAGTGCGGAAATGCCCCTGCGACCCCTCTCGGGGACATGCTGGTGATGCACCTAAGCCTATTAGCCTATTGCGCTCGGTCTCCTCATCATTCATCCCCTATCAATCTTCCTATATAATTTACCAATCTGAAAAATCTACTAAGCCTTATAGAGCAGATATCCTCTTGCTCGAGAAGCCACTTCCCATACACCTCACGCCTTCCGCCAATCAACCTAGGGCAGTGACACAAGAGGTGCAATGGAGTTTCCTCACCTTCACCACAGAGTCTGCAGATATTCTCAATGCCTAAACTTATCCTCTTCCTAAAGTATGACAGATTGCAGTAACTCGTCAACCATTCTACTGCCTTTCTAATATCCTTTTTGGGAAGATTGATCATCTTACTCACCCACCTTGCCGGGACAGACTCTGCGATAAACGCTTCGGTATGTCTGCAATCCCGACACGTCTTCCATTAGCTTGTCTGCTCTTCTCTAATCTAAGCTGGAATTCTGCTATCTATCTCACAACTTGGTAGAGCCGTCTCAACGGCGGTTCCTCTAAGCCCCGCCGCGCCTCTTTTAGCCAGTCTATCGGTCTTCTCATTTCCTCGGATGTCTGCGTGACCAGCTACCCATTTCAACTTAACTTTGCATCCCCTCGCCAAATTGTTGAGTGATGCGCTACAAACAAGAACCTCATATGAGGTGACTGTCACCTTGCTCAGAGCCCCAATGGCAGTCCTACTGTCAGAGTGTATGACAACCTTCTGGTTTGGCCACTCCATCAAGCATGGTTTCCACGCAACTCTTAATGGCCTTCACTTCCTTGGAAGACCGTACAGTGGGGCTCTAGTGAGAGCAGGATTTCTCTCCTGCTAGCTCGTTTTTCGAACCCTCCGTACACCAGTTATATGTATGGTTATCTAGCTTTGCACCCCGCTTTGGATGACAATTGATTTGACGATCTCCGCGTCCTCGTGCAAAAACCAGTCCTTAGAGATTCTAATATTTGCATTAAGCGCTGCTGCCCTAACCAAAGTCTCAATAGGAGGGAGGTCTAGTACCAATTCTAAAGCTTTCAGTGGTGTAGACCTTCTAGCTCCCGTTATACCTCTTGCCACAATCCCTTGAATTCTGTCTAAAAGCAAGTTTCCCGTTTATAATTTGCAATGAGGCCACTAAGCAATGGCCCCATGCAAGAGCCTCGGTCTGAGGACCGCCGTGTAGAGCCACAAGATCATCCTGGGTTTCAGACCCCAGGTTGCGCCAAAACTCTTCTACAAGCCCAGAAAGCAGTCGTAAAGCTCCTTTGCTTGCTCTCCAAAGATTTTCTCCAGCTCAGCTTCGAGTCGAAAATTACCCCCAAGTACTTTGCCTTCTGAGACAAAGAGAGTGTCTTCACGAATAGTTTAATCGTCCCATTTTCTTAGCCTTGTATTTGGTGGTGACGTTTACCAGTACCGTCTTTTTCATATTAATGGATATTTCAACTTTATTACACTAAGCCTAATGCAAAATTCATTAGTCCTTCCAACGTATTCTTATCCTATCCTGTAATCCGGATCAAGACGTCATCCGCATACGCCTGAGCGTATATGCCAGCTTTGTTTAGCCTGAGCAGTAGTAAAAACATACCTTTATTCTTCATCCCCTTCTTGATTCTAGTGGTAGCCTCAAGAGCAGAGTCCACTGACTTTCCCTCCCTATATGCATGCTGCGGATCGTGTAGAGGATGAGCCGTCAAATCTCCGTCCTTGATTCCTCGGTCCACCAACCTTTAAATTGTTGGCCATCGTCTGGCTGTACGTGGGTACCGAGCCCTCATTAACCTTTTTAAACTGCCGGGGGTAGAATCACCAGATGATCTTTCCTCCCGGCACCGTTTCAAAGAATCTCCCAGTATCCGGTGTGCTTCAGGCGATAAAAATTCTACGGATCTTATAAAAGAACATTCTATGTTTAGTTATCGTAAAAGCGAAAGGTATCTGCTAGAAATTCTATTTATAATATAATTTATAAATCAATTTTATCAATTAAACTTTACAATTTTAAAAGTGAAACTAGTGGAATATCGGAAAATGAAATTGATAAAGACGAGACAAATGAGGCAACGCAGAGTGAAAGCATTGATCAGGTGGAACAAGGTCGAGAAAGAGAAACGTCTGATGAAGAAGAAAGAAGCCAAGGAGAAAACATTAAAGAATATAAAGAAGAGATAAATGAGGACGAGAGATGTGATGCTGCAGGGAAAAAGAAAAACAAAATGACGAAGAAACCGATTATAAAAATCCAGGAGAAGGAAAGGTAAGGTTATTTAATTTCTTACTTTTTCTATAAATAACAGTTATACGTATAACAGTAAAATTTATTATTTCAGGTAAACTTGTGGAAAGTTTTGAAATATATGTATCAAAATATAAGTTGCAGTATTTAAAAGCAACTCATAATATTAATTTTCGAAAAGAATAATCCGAGACAAATGACGCCAAAAGGAAGAGCGGGGAAAAGCAAAATGCCTACAGAAATGTACAGGCTGTCTTACGTAAGTAATTATATTCTGTAACTTTATATATAAAATAATAAAGAATAATAAAAAATATTTTTTTCAGGTTACGTGAATAATAAAATACCGAGTGAAGATGCAAATTTAAGATTGCTAGAACAAGTTTATCGTCGCATATTAACTAATATGCGTAACACTTTGCGCAACCCTAAAAAATATGCTCCAGAAAGCAAAGTGACAAAGTAACAAATACATTGTTATATTGTGATATATATTAAAATTAGAAGTTAAAAAAACGGGCGGCAAAAAGTCTTGCAATTAATGCAATACTCTTTGTCAATACTCTTGCAATACTCTTTGCCGGATATGAAAATAAAAAAAATAAAGTCTCGAAAAAAGTACAGCGAAAAGTCTAGCATAATGCTAGATTTTTGTCAGGCTGTTTGTAAAAAGAAGGTCTTGGAATAAGTACGAAAAAAGTCTTGCAAATAATGCTTGACTTCTTGCCAGACACTTTACCAGACTTAAATTTAACTTATATTATGTCTGGTATAAAGTCTGGGATTATCTCCTTAGCCAGACTTTGGCCAGACTTTAAGGGCCAGACTATTGCCAAACTATTCCCAGACTAAATTTTTTTACACGGGTGCTCAAGATATTTATATTGAACATTTTAAAGCGACATTCAAATTCATAATTCACGAATAAAAAAACTTTCAGAGTACAAGGCAAAAAAGCAAAAGTGTAGCACTCAATGATGTACTTAACATTGCTTTACAAATTTACACTCTTAAAGTCTTAGTGAGCATTATTCACGCTACCTTAGTGTGAATTCAAATAAGTATAGTTTTGACTTAGTGAAAGTAAGTCTTAAAATATGCTCACTAACGTGTGTGCAAATATAATTTCCAATAGAATTTCAAGTGAGACATTAATCGGTATAAATTTAGTGCGTGTGGATTTTATAAACCAGACTTAATTGGGTGAACATTTACTCTAGGGCTTGTCTGGTACTCCTTTGGGTTTTATTTTAAAATTCGTTAACTTCATCCCTCGTGCATTGAGTAAAATTTCATTTTGTTATAGAGTGATATTATGATACGAAATGTATAAGTTCATCACTCGGAACTTAAATGAAATTTCAATCTGATGAAACATAATTTCATTTTTTAGACGTAATTGGTGCTTACATACTTACGTGTGTTCGTGTGTACACGTGCGTGCGTGTGCGAATTTCACTAGAAATCGTGATAATCAATAAATTTAAACCCTCGCTATTTAATGTTTAATGTGACATGATTACATTGGTTTAGAGTGTTCAGACTAAACTTAGTCGTCCAATTCTTTTCATAGTTTTGAGTGAAAATTCACTAGTTTAGTGTAAATTTCACACTTAAACATTATCATTCTCACTGATTTTCTCACCATCTTATAAAAATTTAATTGTTTAAATTTTTACATAAAATCAAATTCATACGCATTCATGAAATAAAAAGAAAGTCGATCGCATTTATAAGAAAAATAGTACCAATAATAGCAAAATAAAACTATACTCTTAAAACTCTTTATCAATCCTTCATAGATTATTATAATCTAGAAATTTAAGAAAATAAAATGTAAATCCTGCTTACAATATTATTTTGTGAACAATTTTGTGTTGCTAAATAACTTTTTTAAGTTAATAAGGTTTAGTAATAATAAAACCAACAAAAATAATTCACGAATAAAAAACGCTCAGAGTACATTGCAAAAAGTAAAAGTTTTATATTTTTATAAATTCTATTTTTCATAAACCTGAACTGTTCAAATCATATACACGAAAGTTTACTTAGAATTTTTCATTATAAAACTACTTTAAACTTTCAATTACACATTTTTCTAAAAAAAAATACAATTCTCTGCTTATTAGCTCAAAGTTAAATCACGAAAAATAAGCAAAACTCCTGAAGAAAATGTGTATTGTGTACCTCTCGTCTTTGAAAAGCGTATTCAGAAGTAAATTGAATCATTTAAAAGATTTCGCAACGCACGCCTCTTCATCGAAAACGATGTGGCGTGACGCTTAAATATGCGGCATTTCGTTGACGCTCCATACGCAGCTCACCAGATGCCTCCTGTAGAATATAAATTTATTTTTATATAAAATGAAAAATTTTTCATGCGCACATCTCAAGACTCTCGAAAAATATATGCATATACAGGATGGACCATTTTAATCGCCCCACCCAAATATGTCGGAAAGTAAGGGAGATAGAAAAAAACTTTAAAGACAAAAGTTGTAGGGTTAGGAGTGGGACAAATGATGGTGACCTTGACCATGACCTTGAGGTCAAAGGTCAAGGTCATTTGAAGGTCAAACCGATTTTTTCAAATAGGAACCCCTATTTTTGACCTCGGAAATGGAAAGAGCAGAAAATTTTACGTTCAGATATGATTTTTTAAGGTCATGGGTGGAGGTCATTTGAAGGTCAAATCGATTTTTCAACTAGGAAACCCCACTTTTGATCTCGGAAATGGAGAGATCGGAGAATTCTACGTTCAGGTACGACCATGGTCAAGGTCATGGGTCAAGGTTCAAGGTCATGGGTCGAGGTCATGGGTCAAGCTGATGGACGCCATTTCGAACATTAACTTCGAGGTTAATTGAATAATATTTAGACTAGTGAATGTTAAAAATGGTTCACGACAAAGGCGGTCAGCTGAATGATCTTCAAGAATCAATTGTCAAGGTCATTTGAAGATCAGAGGATTTTTTAAGTGGGAACCCCTATTTATGCTTGATTAACGTGAGTCCCCTTGCCTCTCACGGTGGTCAATTAACCTAAATGTTCGAAATGGCGTCCCTTAGCTTGAAGGCATAAATTCAAACGCCTCTGGAAATGGCGAACGGTGTTTAGCAATATCTGTCTTGGTATAGCTGCGCATGCTCGACGAATACGTTCTTGCATGTCTGCTCTAGTTGTGGGTCGTTCTTTAAAAACAACATTTTTTAAATACCCCCATAAATAAAAGTCAGGAGATGTGAGGTCGGGTGAACAAGCAGGCCAGTTAACTGGACCTCCTCGTCCAATCCATCTACCATTATAATATTGATTTAAAAAATTTCGTACGATTACAGCGAAATGTGCTGGTGCACCATCGTGCTGGAACCACATTCTTCGACGCGTTTCTAGATCAACATCTTCTATCAATTCATGAAACTGATCTCTTATTAAATGTAAATAGGAGTTCCCAGCAACATTGCCCTCGAAAAAATAAGGACCGATCAAATAACCGTTTACGATCCCACACCATACCATAATGCTCCAACGCCTTTGATGATTGACCGTTCTGTACCAATAAGGATTCTCATCCGACCAATAATGACAATTGTGCCTATTGAGTTCTCCGTCACTCTGAAATTTAGCCTCATCGGAAAAAAGGACATACCTAAAGAAATCTGGATCATTCTCTATCATACGTAAAGCCCATTGGCAAAACTCAATTCACTGTTGAAAGTGATTATCTTGAAGCTCTTGAACCAACGTAATGTGGTAAGCATGATACTTAAGGGATTTAAGAATTCTCAAAAAAGTTGATTTTGTTATGCCGATTTCTCTGTGAACTCGTCGAGAGCTGGTATGAGGATCAAGATAAATGGCAGCAAGAACAGTAATAACATTTCGATCATTCTCATCATATTCGTGGTTCCTACGTTGGCGAACCATATGACCCTCACGAGCTCTTTGAGTCAAGCGACTTATTATTATGACTTTCCCCTAAAATCATTATCATATCCACAATCTCATTCGGTTGATAGTCAGCCATTTTTAAGGGTGTTTTTTTAATTGTACTGGTTTAACAAAACTTCAAAAATTTTAATAATAAAATATCGATTAGAATCTACAAAGCTTATGAGAAGAGTAAATTTTATGCTAGGATAAGCACCTCTGCATGGTATACCTTTACTCGGCATATCAGTCCCTTATTATGTGCCATGGACCGCTAGTTCGTGTACGAGCTACTCAGTTACCACATACTCCTGCTCGTATAGCCGCGTAGCGGATTCGCGATGAACTAAGAACGTGGCTTATTTCTCACGAAATAAGTATGCCACGTGAACATATCGGAGTAACATACATATTTCTCACGAAACTTGTATCTTCGGGGTTAATAGGGTCGAAAATAAGGTTTCCAGCTTAAAAAACCCTCTGACCTATCAATGACCTTGACCATGGTCGTACCTGAACGTAGAATTCTCCGATCTCTCCATTTCCGAGATCAAAAGTGGGGTTTCCTAGTTGAAAAATCGATTTGACCTTCAAATGACCTCAACTCATGACCTTAAAAAATCATATCTGAACGTAAAATTTTCTGCTCTTTCCATTTCCGAGGTCAAAAATAGGGGTTCCTATTTGAAAAAATCGGTTTGACCTTCAAATGACCTTGACCTTTAACCTCAAGGTCATGGTCAAGGTCACCATCATTTGTCCCCCTCCTAACCCTACAACTTTTGTCTTTAAAGTTTTTTTCTATCTCCCTTACTTTCCGACATATTTGGGTGGGGCGATTAAAATGGTCCATCCTGTATAATAATTTAGTTGCGCGCAGTGTTGAGAGATCTCGCCTCTCTGATTCTTGCCACTCGCTACATGCTCTGCAGTACAAGAATTGTCCCATGACCATTGGCATAAACTCAACAAACGACAGATGCAAGCGGGATTCAAAAACATTCTGCTATAATTATAATACTATTTTATAAAAAATAAAGGATACTGTGTTTCAAGGCATTTGTTAAGCCAAGAAAAAAACTGGTTTAAATATTGTTATAAAGATGTAAAAAAAATTATAATTTATGCTAATGCGAAGACATATTTCAAACATCCTGATATTTATTATACACGTGCCATTTTCTATTATTCAACATAACGAATTTTATATTTTTCACGCTCTAAATCGAAAACATTGGTTTTTTCTATTTTTGTTCGAACTTTTAATTTTATTACTATTATTATGCTATTTATGGTTATAGCAGATACTCAGTTTTAATTACAATCAGAAATATAAAAACTTAGTCAGCGACGGGACTCAAACCTTGGTCCTTCGAGGACGAAAAGTTGCACCCCCACTAGTTCGGAACTGTCTATTATGTTCTTAAATGTAAATCACATAAATATTTAAGATAGTTTTAATTAATTTATTAATTATTAGAGTTCAAACTTTTAAAAATATTGTTTTATGCTTAAGAGATACCTTTTGTTTAATGCAAGAGAATACAAAAAAAACGAATACTGAATAATATTGATTTTTTCTTATTAAATTTAAGAACAATATAAGAAAATATTAAAACTATGTTATCATGACGATATTACATTTAGACATTTTATAATGTAAGAAACCAAATAATGGCATAACAGTAATTTTGAAGTTAGATTGCTATCCAATTATCTTCTCTGAAGACAAAGGTTCAATTAATGGAAAAATCGATTTATTTTTGTACTCGTCATGTATTACTTCCCGAGATTAAACATCAAGTATCATTAATAAAAAATAATTTATTTTTGATAACCTTCCAATTTGAAGTGTGAGAATTCACTGACTGTCACTTTAGCTCGTTGCTTACGTACTTCATTTGAATCGAAATTCCCTTTTTTAATTCGATTCATTTTAGAATTTTGCAAAAACATAAAATAAAAAAAAAATGCATTTCGTGATATTTCGTCCAAAAGAATGACTTCGTCCAATTCTGTTCAATAGTGGAAATTCACTTTTGCATTGATTAACTGTGCGTAATCTTGCATAAACGGTTATGCGTTCGTTTTTATTATCTCTATTTATTTGCTTTGTAGAATTTAGGCATTCATTTTTCAAGCTTTAGTCTATCCCTTGACAATTTTTTTTTCATATGGCAAAACGCACATAGTTTTTTATTCTCTTTTTGGCGGCTTTGTTTGTACTCCATGTACAAAACTACTGAATGGTACAACGAAAGAAAAACTGCTTCCATAGAGTAGCATAACATATTGATAAATATTTGTGTAGATTACACGTTGATAACTGCAAAGGATATAGACAGATTTACGAGTTCATTTTTCATGAGAATATAACAGTATGAATAATAAACATCAGCAACATGAATTCGATTGGTCAATTAAATAACTATATCGTATTTACAAATATATATACATACTTACAAAAAAGCATTTCTATTTATCGGTAAAATGTGTATCATTATATAATCCTATAAAATTAAGTTCTAACTTGGATTAATTTAGTTACTGCTTCTTCTTAATTTCATGGCTGATATTTTCATTAAAATATAATTAAATCATTTGCTTTTTCTTAATAAATTTTCTAAAGTATTTATATTTTGTCAGACTAATACAATTGCATTGTCCCATCGCTCCAACTGAAGCGCAAATAAACTCGCTTTGTTCGCTCTGAAAATCTATATCTATATATAATTACATCGCACAAATGAAATCTATATAGTGATGGAATTCACTGAAGGTCTGCGCAACGCTTCACTTCTTTCGATCTGACAAATCAAAGGATCCGCCAATTTTTCAGCGCGGGACTGGGTGTTTTTTACAATGACCTAATTTCGCGACTAACGGGCAGGGGCGGGAAAAAGCGAGAGAGGACAGGAGTAAAACCCAGAGAAGCCGCTGCTCGCATAGCGTATCCATGCATCTCGGCAAAACTGCTCTCTCGTGTCGTTAACCATTGGCAAAAAAAAGTCAATCGGCGTACGACTGAACGTACCGCCAAATTGCAAGAGTGGAACGAGCTTTTTTCTATTTAATGCGCAGATATTTACTTTGCCGAAATTACAGCCGAATAATTATCTGCTGATACTGACAACGCTGCTAATTAATGTAATAAAACAAGAAAAAGCTCTCGTAGAACTTGTTTCGAATAATTTAACGATTTTTTATTCTATTTTTTAATTATTCGTTTTTTATTTTAATTATTTTAACTATGATTAAATAGTTTCTTAGCGTTACTTTAGTTTTGTGCACAATATATATTCAATGCATGGAGAGAAAAAACTTAGTAAAAAGTGCTTTTTTCTCGTATTGTCTCGTATTGTAACAAAAATTACAAGGAATTCTTAATATTTGAGAAAGCTTTTTAGGATGTGAAATTTACAAATTTTGGAAATGCATATTATTAAATTTTCCGATGTGAATTATGTACTAGACAAAATTTTATTTCCCTCTTGTCACTGGTACATTTTCACACGTTAACTTGGACAGACTTCAATGACACGTGTTTATTTATTCGAAATATTTAAATACATAAAGACTTTGCTTGAATTATAACAATTTTACACACAAGACTTATAACTTATCAACTTAACCTATCGTACATAACTGTACTTATACGCGTCGCATATGATGTATTATGCATCCAAGATTATGGATAGATATATTACAATAAAAAACGTCATATAGCATATATGACCAAATAAAACATGTATAAATGTAAAAACAAAAATGATATACAGGGAAAAAAGCCAAAATCAACGTATATAGAGGTAGCGTTGCGACCTCGAGCGCTCGTCGTTTGAAAACTCAGACTTCAAGGCGCTACTGCGCCTCTTGATGGCACGGTTTTTTCAACGCGCCACCTAGCTATAGTATTTTAAGTATTTTATTTAGGTCTATAATGATTCAGTCAGTACATCGATTGACGGATAAGATGCTGGGCAAATACTCCAACCGTTACCATAAAAAATAACAATTTTTATGCCAAAAGTTATCAAATTTTATACATTTTTATAGTAACATTTGATATTACTACACTCAAAAAAGTGTTGATAAAATTACTACACTGAAAAATCAATTTAGTAATTTTTAGTAAATATTTACTTTAATAGTACTTGTTAAATCTTTCTTTGCATTAACTGATCATTTCGTTAAAACTGTTAAATCTATTCAGAAACAAATAAATTTATTTAGTTTTAAAGAAATATTTAGTTGATTCACAATTGAAGTAAACATTTACTGAAAATTACCAAATTGGTCGCTCAGTGTATTTGGGTTAGAAACGTGACCACAAACTGGACTTTTGGATTATTATTAATATAAATTAAAAATCTGCTGTATTGTATAGGGATATTTTCACTACTATATAGTAAAATTTACTACATTTATGGCAAAATACAGATTATTTTCTCAGTGTATCAAAAATAGCAATTTTTGTGACAAAAATTTAACAACTTTTAATAGCAAAAGTCCTCATAGGTCTAGACTGTCACTCCTTTCTTATGCAAAAATAGTAATTTTTTTTTCTCCGAGTACAAGTAGCGCTTCGAAAGCAATGTAGGAGTTTAAAAAATGCATAGTTGCTTTTATTTTTTCGCAAGGAAAGTTAACATGTTTAATTTAACTTTCATTCCATTCGTAAACAAAGAGAAATACGTAAAAAGATTACTGTTTTTACATTGCATTAGTATCTTACAAAAAGTTTTCTACAAAACAATTTCTAAATGTACTTTTATCGATGTGAATAAATGAAGCAAATTTATTTTATACTATTCATTTACCGAACAATTTCGAATGTCAAAACCTTTTAAATTAATATAATCATTTGGTTTAAACTCTTTTGCACAGAGTGATAAACTTCCTGAATGAATACATGAGTGGACTTTCAAATGTTTCAATTAACAGATGTTATTTCTAAACGAGTGACATTGAACTCATGATTCATATATTTCCAATTCAACATTTATTTATTATTAAAGAATTAAATTAATCTTTCAAAAAAGTCGCTTTGAGAGCTCTTTAAAAAAATGTAAAAACTATCTAATATCGATTTAGAGTAATTCTATTCACAACGATAATAGAAGAAAAATAGTTTCAATTAGTTCATTTCCAAACGGGTACAAAAGTTGATTACTCAATTCGTGTGACGATTTTCGCTCGAGCGAAGGGAGGCTGTAAAGTTTCAAGAGCTGAATAGTCACTCCTGCACCAGTTTCAAACCGCATTTCACATTACGTTTTTAGAATATTTCTGCAAAATTCGTAAATATTATACCAATTTAATAATTTTAAGTAAATATTTAACAAGTACTATGGAAGTAAATATTTACCTAAAATTATCAATTTTTTTAGCGTAGGCATAGAATGCCCAGAGCAATCATCCTCGCTTAAAAATCAATGACAGGGCATTTTGAAGTCTCTAAAAAGTTAAAAAGTTTGGTTACTAATTTAACACTGCAATTTGCAGAATCAAACATTCTTTTTTAAAAATACAAGATTTAATTTTTGTTTTCAAATTGTTAAATAATTTTATCGATTATAGTAAATTGTTATCGAAATTCTATTTCCATGTTCCCGGCCAGTTACTCAGATCCAAATATGTATATATACTTTTCAATGTCAGTAGGAAAAAACAATATTTGCAATCGTTCTGTTATTTATAGACTTAGTTCGCTATGAAATTCGAACCCCGATCGGTTTTTCCCATTCGATAACATACATAAATAAATGTAATGAAATGATCATTAAGATATTTTAGTAACTCTGGATTTTATTTGAAACCAGCGTAGATATTAATAAAAAGCAATCTAAAAAATAAAGTGTAATTAAATCTAATGAAAGAAACTTTTTTCAATATAACGAAAAATAATAGCACAGGTAAAGCATAACTCTGTAATGAAAATAAGTCCCGATCGAGATAACCATCTCGCGGACAAGTCTGGTCTGATCTCACCCATCGCGCCGTTATTTGGCCTCTTCCTGACCAGATCGTTCAGTATTCCTATGCATTATATACATGCCGCCCTTGCACACCGCGTTCAGTTGCTCTGCAAATTGTCGAGATAGCGATGGCGAACTTCCCTAGCCACGGCTTTATGACTGATACGATTTTCGTTCTGTTTGTATTATTCGTCAATTGACCAATGTGCTATTTCATTCACTATCTGTGTTTCCTCAATAACTTAGACGATTACTATACGGAGAGAAATTTCCAATACAAATTACCCTTATTGTCACGGTAATGCTGATTTTTTTGGGACTTATCGAAGTAAATAGATACTATTTTTCTTATAAAATTTATCTTATTAGACGGAGAAAAAATTTACTGTTGTACACAGGAAATTTTACACTACAACAATATTTACACGTAATAAATAGCTACGACAATTTTGAGGTTAGAATCGCACCTGCACCGAGAAAAGAGATTCCTTATTGTAAAGTAATCAATTTCCTTATTATAAAGTAATCAATTCAGTTATAGTTAATACATAATATTAAATCTTAATGCATATTTCTTAACTATTAGGAAACTAGATTTCATTTGTTTATTTTACGTATCGTTCATGACTTCGCTTTAACCTACTTCAACTGCTTATTTCTTAATTATTAAGAAATATGCAATTACAAAAAATTAAAGTCCCATTTCTTAACAGTTAAGAATTATTCTTAACAGTAAGGAATCTTTTTTCTCAGTGTGCGTTTTATAGAATTCAAAGCAAATTTTATCCTTGTACTATGGTAAAATGTATCGTAGGTTCTGCATCACTTGCAGCACAATCTGTAATAATTACAACATAACCTATAAATCGTACTGCCATGTCAAGAAAGTCTCCGTATAGTTTGTATATCACGCTAATTTTTATTTGAAATCTCTCTGCGTAGTATTGAAACTGTTGCATAATAGTGCTAAATAACTTATATAAAAATGTAGGAAATAAATTTATTTTCTCCACTCTAACCTCAAATCCGCATGTTTACATGCGTTTTGCGGTTCTCGTGAAGAAAAATACGATTTCATACTTATCGGTCTTAGACTTTTCAGCCTCATATCGCTCGGACAAAAACCGTCTCCCGATGCAAAAAAAAATCAGTCCCGCACCCTATAAAAATGTACTATTTCACCCTCGCTCGACAAAACAAAAATAATAGAATAACGATCACGGGAGTAAGTAAATTAATGCAATCTACTTTCCGCGAGCCAAACCTCAGTAGTGTAGGGATTGAGGGACAGGATGGGATAAAGAGGCTGAACACGAACTACATCCTGATTTTGTAAGTGCAGGGCACGAAGCCTTTATTGGACCTCACATACAATTGGTGGCGGGACTCGACTCGAGGGGCCAGCAAATTCTTTCTGTGGTTAGCAAACTACTCCTGTCGGTCCTGCTTCGGGCACTGGTTTGCGTGGAGCACGCCAGGCTCCCCACAGACAATACAAAAGAATCGGCCCGGGTACAGACCGAGGAGCTCCCGGTCGAAACGGGCACGGAGGGCCGCCATTCGCCGCTTGTCTTCAGCCTCCTCCTTCTCCAGCCGAAGAGCCCGTTCTCGACGGCGCTCGTCCAGTCGCCGCTGCTCCTCATGGAGCTGTCGTTGACGGGCCGCCCTCTTGTCTTCAAGGGCGCGGTACTTCTCGGCGTAGGCGCAGCGAAAGGCCGCCATGCCGGCCTGTTGCGCGCGTACCTCCAAGAGGATCGGGGAGGCGCGCACCGCCGCCAGCACTTCTCCACTGACGCTGCCCTCGAACTCGAGGATCGCCGCATGTACGCCCTCGAGCTGCTCCACAGCCAAGGCGTAAACTTTGGTGGAGGAGCTGAGGTTCTGGCTCAGCTCCTCCCACTCCTGCATGGCCGTGAATGGCCATTGCCAGGGAAGGTCGCCGTCGTAAGAGCCCGCTGCTCCTTCAGGGTAGAGACAAAGCTCCGCTTCGTCTCCTTCGTCAATCCCGGCCGCCTCAGCTGCCAGCGGGGTCGACGACCCCTGGCTCCGGGGCATATGGCCGGCGCAGGCATTTGCGGACAGCCTCCTGGCTGTTCGCCTCGTCGTTCTCGGGGGCGGCGCCCTCGCTGCTCGCGTTTGCGCCACTCGCTGGGGGAGAGGCAGCCTCGCCGCTCGCCTCTTCGGTGTTGGCGACCTCCTGGTCGCTCGCCGCTGCCTCCGCCTTCTTAGGGGTCCCCTCCAGGATGCTCCCTTTCGGTGACTCCGGCGATAGCTGCTCGCTGGACACCTCAGCGGACGCCTGGTCCGCGGCATCCTCAAGGAAGATTCAGGCGATTCCTTCCTCAATTTCAGGTTGCTCCATCTAGAAAAGGACAGAAAGAAAAAGGAAAGGTGAGGTATTACTCTCAGAGTTGATTCTCTTGAGTTTGTCGCGCCCTCGCCGCTTTCTATGATTTGACCGCAGTGGCCTTCTTCGTAGCGCCAGGTGGACGTCCTGGTCCTTGCTTTCCCGTTGCGCTTTTCGGTTGTTTAACGGAATCGGCGAAAAGCGAAGTAAAGCGAAGAAAAGTGGAGGACTGTATTGCCTCTTCAAAATTATTACAGTGACCCGTGTCCCGGAGTAGTTAGTCTGCTTCGTGATCAGGCGCGTGGGCCGAATGCCCCGAGCGCGCCCGAGTGTTGCCAAGCGAAGCCGCACGTGCTTCTACGAATTCCCGGCCGCGCCGAGAATTCGCCGGGTGATCGCGCGACACGTAATTAACGCGGAGCAAATACCCTGCTCCGCGTAAATAACAACAAATGTTGGGAGCAGGCCGCCCGCCTGCTCCGCGCTGTACACGCACGTTATGGCGTCGGGCACGCGCCCTTGGCCCGCGACGATTTGTTGTTGTGCGGCTCATCAACGCAAGCCGCGACGCTCACCCGCACGAGAGTCCGTACTCGCGTACTAAGAGAGAGAGAGAGAGAGAGAGAGAGAGAGAGAGAGAGAGAGAGAGAGACGATCGAGCGCGCGCGATGAGCAACGCTTTGCCCTGGAGTCCCTGGGTCCTCGACTCCTCGCCAGGTACCCGCCCGCACTCGCGACAAAGTGAGTCGGGGAGTACTTACTCGGACTGGTCTCGCGAGATCCTCGTCGTTGAGAGCACGCTTCCTCACCTCGTGGCCGCTACTGCGTCTTCAGCTCTCGTGTCGCTTCTCTGCAGCTAGGGCCCCTCGCTTCGCTCACGTCCGCACCGTTTGGAAGCTCGAGAATCTCTCCCGAGCTTCCCAACCTGGCTGTCGCTCCCGCGCGCGCCGGCCAAGTCTCACCTGGCCCCGCTCGCGCCAGTTCGCGACGACGCGAAGGTACCCCGCAGTACCCCGCATCTCAGAAATTGTTTTAAAATTGTTTTGAAGTAATTCAAGTAATTGTGACATAAATCACGAAAAGAAATCTCCCCTTAATGTAAAATGAAGCGTGAACTAACCTAAAAGTCACGTGACTGGATATCAGCCTGGATCAAAAGTAGCATAAGTTTAAAAACATGAAATTCGTTAGTATTAATGAATACTTCTGTACTTTTCCATAAATTTAATAGTAAAAGAGATATAATCAAACATATACCCGGTGCTCAAAAAAAGTTCTGGAGCCCGAAACATTTTCCATATTTTGGATAATTATTTATTTATTTATTTATTTATTGACAATTATACAGACAAAAGCCCTTTTACAGAATATAGTTTAAAAGTGTGTTGCTTATTTATACATGCTAGTATAAATTTATAAAAGTGCAAATCGCATAACAAAAATAGAAATTTATAATGAATGCATTATTTAATATTAAAACTAAGAGTAAAAAAGAAAGTTACTATTTGCATTAGATTGTAATAATATACGCGGATTTCTTAGACTGTAATTTACTTCTCTGATACAAAAGTATCGACTGTATTTCAGGACAGTCTCTAAGGCCCTTAAGGTAGCTCTATCGGTACTCTCTAGTCAGTATAGGTACAAAAATAACTTTTTAAATTTTTAGCATAATCTGACATATTATTTAGTACTAATTTGTTCGTATAAAGCGTTATTAAAAAAATTTTAAGTTGTCAATTTCACTGCGATTCGATGCTGTTATTAATACGTGGCAACAGTGTAATGTCTCTCTCCTTTTCTCTCACCTCATTCTTAGCATACCCGACAGAGGTCGTTATGTTATGTTTTGCTATTTATTATTTACTTTTCATATTGTTAACTAGTTAATAATTAAGTCTAATTTTATTATTTTTATTCGATTATAAAAAAAAATAATTTCGCAAAAAAGATTTTTATATAATTTTAATAACCACAACGTGTATGCATGGTTGTTGCCGGCGTAATTCCAACAGTACGATATTCGCGCCAATTGCATGACCAAGTTGCGATGTTGCCAAATTTCTACTGACTTCAAAAACTAACCATCGAAACAAGATTTTGCTGACTTTAATAATTACTATCTTTTTATTTTACACGGTAATGCACAATAATTTTAATATTTTTCGAAAGCTAGGAAATTTATTTATTAAAACACAGTTTTGCTATTTTGTCAGGGATCGTTAAGATTAAAAATTTCTTTCATTTCCTGTCTGTATGAGTAATATTCTCATAAAAGATACTGTTGAGTACCTCAACTTTCAATATTATTATTTATTATTGTTCCACGATATCTGACCTCCAATTTTATTTCATTATATTCCGTATATATTCGTGAATATATCTATCAATTATTTATAAGATTTGAGAAATATTAAAAAACTATAGAGTTACCTTAACGATTTTAAGTATTATAAAACAATCACAGTAGTTATGTACTAAATTAATAACTCATTTTGATGCCAGATTTAAAGACACATATTTTAAATAGTTTATGTTGAATAGATTCAAGAAATACTAAGCTGGAAGAAGTGTACGGGCGCCAGATAACAGATGCGTAGGTGATAATAGGAAGCACCAAGGTATTGTATAAATGTATCAGTGTTGAACTGCCTCTTGATGAAACCTAGGAGTTTAAGAGGAGCTTAAGAGCACGATTTGTGATGGATTCTATATTAATGGTAAAAATAAGTGCTGAATCAACGAGGACACCTAAGTCTCTAACATGGGACACTTTTTATAGGGTTCAATGGAGTCAATAGAGTAGTTGAAATAAAGTGGCTGATGTTTCCTGTAAAAATTTATTGCACAATACTTTTTGTAGTTGATGGACAACCCATTTTCAACTGTTCAAGATAAGAAGTTGTCAATGTTTGTCTGGAGATTTATAGTATCAAGGTGACTTTTGATTTCAATAAAGAGCTTTACAACATCTGCGTACACTGATAGAAAAGATCCTTTGATCCAAAGCCAGTGTCTTTAATATAAAGCCGTGCGCATTTAATATAGTCCAAAGGCGTAGGTATTAGATGTAAAGAAACGGTGCATTAACTATTAAGCCATCAACAGGATTTTTGTCAGTAAAGATGATCGCGCATTAACTATTAAGAAATATTTCTTCAATGCTAATGCACACTTCTTTATTTCAAATACCATGACAAAATTATTTTTTAAAGCCTCGAAGACTTTGGCTTAAAGAATCTTTTCTATCAGTGTATACAAGGTAGAGTTATGTAAACTAAAAATAATATAGCAAAATATCGAAAAATGGTAGAAGGCCAAAAATTCTTCGAATTTGAATGTCTACACAGATGTACCGGATCCCTAAACATTTTTGAGCACCGCGTAGAACATTTAAACTTGTAGATTAAAAACGCTCTTAGTTACGCTGATTTAAAATTTATATGATAATTTGTCGCATTTTATTGCATACTAAAGGGTCGGTCGCATAAATGTATAATGGGAATGCATATTTCATCGGTCTTATATAGTAATCAATCTCTTTTCTAACCACTTTCGAGCAGAGAGGGCATATCAACCATAGGGTAGATCGCCATCTAATGCTAAAATTTAGGCACTACAACACTATATGACTATAATTTCGATTTTTTAGTTATATTACAGATCGTCAAAAAATTAAATTTCATTCACTATTTCCTTTGGACTTGATTAATGATTTAACATGAGTAAATTTGACACCGCTTTTAAGATAAAAATTATTTATTTTTCTTTACGATACACGGTGATCAAAAAATACTCGGGAAAATAGTACAGTCGTGTAAGGGATCAAATTCTAAGTACTTTTGGCATTTTGGCATTTTGCTTAATTTTGGATAATCACCAAGTTATTGTTAATAAAAAACTAAGATAATTATCCAATCAAAGCTTGAACCGGTGCTGGTAGGCGGGGCGCGCGGGGATCATTATCAGCTCGAACGCTGATTGCATAATTATATTAATTTTTAATTAACAATAACTGGGTAAATATCCAACATTAAGCAAAATGCCGAAAGGCCAAAAGTACTTAGAATTTGACCCCCTATACGACTGTACTATTTTCCCGAGTATTTTTTGATCACCGTGTATAATAATTTTTTTACATTTAGTTTGAATTTTTTTTAAATTTTTTTAAAACCTTGATGAAAAGCAATATTTTTCAATCCAAGACGAGATAAAATCTTGCAAGACAACACCAAAACAAGGCATTAATTTTTAATAATACTCAAAACCAATACGAAAAATTATAAAATATTGTATAGCCTTGATTTTGTACAGCACTCACTCATTGACCCACCTGCACCAGTTAAAACCACAGAAATATTTCATTGTATCTCTCTGACATGTGGGTACAACAAATATATTTATTAAATAAATTAATATGGCGTTCAATCAATATTGTTATTTAACGAAAAGTTTCTTTTAAAATGTATCATTGTTTAAATGAAACTATTTTTTGTTTTTTTTTCAATAGTATAAAATACATCACATCAATAAATATTCTCTTCATTTAATATAGCTTTGTAATTTCAACAAAGCTTTGTTACTTTTTACAGCGTTTTTGTTATATTAATGATACATTTTTCCAACGAATGTCATCGCTGTGAAATAGGCGCTGTCAAGAAACTAAATTTTTTCTTGGTGCAATTTTATATCAAGCTTGATCCCTGTTTATATCACGCCTGAACTCTCACAAAAAAGCTTCATCGGGATTCTATTTCAATAAAAATTTCGACTATCAAAAACCTACAAGCGCGTTTCGTCCCAGGTCAGCCTACTGGGCTCGTCAGTAAGACGTGTAGGACTGACCATGTCTTATACGCGAATTTATCATTTTTTTCTAAAATAAAATACTCTATGTGCTTAACCGTCCTTAATTAAAAATTGCATTCGACTCTTCCTCAGACCCTTCCTCGGACACGACTGGATGCAGATTGACGCGTCTATTCTACCGAATTTTTACTCAACATATGCGGTCTTTTGTTAAACGCGTCATACTCCGCTAAATGCCTTCTCTATGGGGAATTCCCGTGAGGAGAAGACCCTTTTTTGCGGTCCGAAATAAGAGTTACCTGGGTCCGAGGGTATTCTTTCTGACGGTCGGTCATAAATTATTAGCATTTTTTAAGGGCGAAATTTGTAAAGAAACATTTCTTATGGATTCATTTCATATGGATTATTTATATTTTTATTAATTATTTTATATAAACAATTGATTTTTGCCTATTTATTTTTACGATTTCTTTTTAATCATTTTCCTCAAAGAAAATGCCATTCCGTGGGTAACTGCTATTAACCTAACTATACAACAATAATATAGTCAGTTTGTTGCAATGATATATTCTTGATGAGGTCCACGGTAGTGATCATTTTCCCTTAATTGTTAGCAACAATATACCAAAAACAAATCAAGAGTCACATTGTAATAGATGGAAATGTCATAACACAAGCTGATTTTTATACCAAGAACTAGTAACTAAGAAATCAATGAAATTAACACTCATGTAGAATGTACTTCTCAAAGATAAAAAATGGAATTATTAAACCAAATACTTAGTACAAATTTTTACTACAATACTACAAGAAACAGTTAAATCTATCCCGAAAACTAAAGAAAAAGTACAAAAACACCATACTCCGAATGACAAATGTGAAGAAAGAAAAATAAAACTGAACAAACACGAAATTTACAAATATAAAACAAGTAAAGCTGAAAACAATAAAATTAAATTCAAAAGACGTAAGTCAGTAGTAAAAAGTATAATTAAAACCAATAAACAAAAATAATGGATAGAATATCTAAGCACAATTAACAACCTAACAACGGCAGCTAAAGAAATATGGCAAAAAACGACAGCAATAAAAATCTCGATCCAAAATTTTTAAAACTCAAGTTATACTGAGAAAAAATTATTGAGAAAATTATAAGAATTCTCTGTAAAAATTACCATCTTGCACTGGGACGCCCGCTACAAACTGTTATAAGTAACGTATTTACGCAAAAATATCAATTTTATTATTCATGTAATAAATTTAATAAATTATTTCGTTTAAATATGAATGGAATTTAAAAACTTGAAAATGATATCTTTTTAACTGAATCCGCCAGTTTGGGTGTTATCATCCACATAGTAGTTCGTGAAATCGATTAGATTTCTGGCTACAAACTAATTTTCAGGAAAATCACATTTCGACTGTGTAGGCGGACTAAATTGTATAATGTACTACATAATAATGTGCTGGAACTTATCATATAGTTATAGTTAACTACTTAATTGGACCACGTAGTTGAATTACAGAATCCAATTATACAGCTGTTTTATTTTTGAAGAAACATCCATTCTATTTGAAAGTTATAGTTTGTTGACTGGTTTCACTAGCAATGGAAGATTCCAAGCAACTTTGATCAGGTTGAACTTGAGGAATGCAGTAAGCTTCAAACATGTACCCGTTTTTTTTAAATCGCAGTGACTGTGCACTTACGAGCAGCAAAGGACCACTACATACCTGCGATCGAATAGATTTCAAGTATTTATCTTTTGAGCAAAGATAGCAAATCCTTAAGTAAACAGCATGCGAGCGACATTCTGAAGTTGAGTCGGTTTCCCTGTGTGCGTGTGTATGTGTGTTCGCGCAGATTCGTATGTTTGGACACAGAATTAGGGCTATCCTCCGTCCTCCGGCTGGTCTTACGCTGCGCGACTTGACTTTATCTATTGGGCCAAGAGCTCAACTACGGCCAAAGACATTAGTGCTGCGCCTCAGCGTCGGAGATTTAGCGTTAAAGTTGCAGCACTCTTCTGTCGACCTGCCGCTCGCGAAAGGCGGAAAGTTACTTCTGACAGAATTGATTTACATGGGTAATCTCGTATTGGCGCATTGCTACGTCTCCGATAGATGTGCATCCCTTCTCTCTTTGCTCTTTCTCGCCGCTGGCAATATTCAAGAGAATTGGCCGGGTATTATCGGGAAAGAGTATTCGTAGAATTGTCTGGAATTTATATTAGTTTATTAAAGCAATCTTAAGCTCGGCAGATTATTTTCTTTACGGGTTAAAGGTTTTTTTTCGTTTATTTTTTTAAACTGCAGGGCACTAATTTCTTCTATACGGAAAAAAAATCTCCTTTAAATATTGTTATAAAATGATAACAAAATTTTTATAATTTGTGGTAATGCGAGGACAGATTCGAAACACACTGGCATTTATTATATTCATGGCAATTTTTATTATTCAACATAACAAATTTTAATTTTTCTCCTTCTTGTCCTGAGTCTGCGTCAATGTTATTAATTAAACTTAAAAAAATTCCATTCATTATTAAAACATCGATAATGTATCATGCTTTATAGCAGTGAAAACAGAGAGTGCAGAAAGACACTAATTAAATTATGTCATTTGATTAAATATGTAATATTCAAAATTCCTCATATTTCAATAAATTACACGTCAAATGGTTGACCATTAAAGTAAAGTGGCACATTGTCCACTACAAATTATTCTACAAACTATATAACCGCTAATACAAGAATCACGTTGCAATTTGAGTAATGTGTTCATAATGCAAAACCACGACCAATTAAAATAATTGAACCATTGGAAGAGGATGACCGTGCTTCCGTCATTTCTCTCTTTACAGATCACTCATTTGCTCTCTCTTTACTTGCTTGCGAGAGGCGCGAGTGCTAAAGCGCAAGAACTCAAGCCGCATTACGATAGTTTGCAAACATACGTGATTCCACGAGTTATATTCTATTTGAAAGCGAATAATGTTTGCCAATAAATTAGTCAGATAATGGCGGAAATCAATGCTATCTTTTACTAACCGCACTGGATTTTGAGCCCAATGAGGTCTCTATAGAATTCCGTGCTTTTGAATACAGAATTTAAATTGTTATGGGGACAAAAACCCCTAAAAACTAACAAATCGTAAAACAAAATTAGTATTAGTAATAGAAGATAAGAAATCATTTTTAAGCTGAATGTATATAAAATTACCATTAATTTGCAATCTCGGAAATTACATTTGGACAATTCTAACGGAAGTTAGACTGAACATGAATTTTTCAGTTAGAGTAGGATTCAGTTAGACTAGACCAACAAATGGGTCTAGAGACCTGGGACAAAATGGAAAATGTTTAAAATTATTGTAATTTTTGCGTGAATATGGGAATTTTCATTTAAATGTTTAGAAAATTTTTGACAGCAAAAAAACTCTATTTTTTAATTTATCCGAGTAAATTTTCTTACATTTCTTTAAAAAAAATGTTATAAAGATAATATTGACTACGTTAGGCATTAAAATGGTCATTTATCTTTTATTAATAATGCTAATTTTATTCACGAGTTTAATTTTTATGTTACAGGGGAATTTATCTGCGTGTAGCAAGTCATTTTATTCTCTGTATTATTTAAATGACATTTTTTTTTGTTTATAATTCATTTTTCGTTATATCTAATGGAGCTATATTTATAAACAAAATTATTTTATCAGCAAAAACATTATTGGCTGATTTTTAGTGGGAATTTAAAAAATGCTGATATATGATAAATAAATTGTCAAGTAAACTGTAATTTTGTTGGTAATAAGAGAAGATATTTAATGGCTGCCATGATAATAAAAATTAATTTTTAACTGTTAATTACGCAAAACAGCTGGTGAACTTTCACAAACATGGCATGGCACATAAAGTTAACACTTCTGCAATACATTATATGTATAGTAAGTGTGCACTGCACTTGAGCGTATTGTTTAATAATGTAGGTGCCACGATCCAGCATTTCATCTCATAAATAAATTTCCATTCTCGCAGTAGCAGAGAGAGATCGCTGAAAAAGCTTAACGAAGAAAAAGAACGGGTACCGCCTTGCCTTGCGAGCGGCTTCTCCAACAAATGTACTACAGTGCGTGCCTCTAGAATCCCTGATAATGCTGCAAAAAGTAAGGGAAGAATTTGTCATTTCTTTCATCTCCTTTCCGCTTATATTCATATCTTCTGGGAAATTTACCTTTTCTTCAATTAATCCCTCAACAAGATGTGCTTTGAAAGCCTTAAACATTTTTTTTTCATATTTACTTTCATTTTTACATTTTTCTATTTATTCATTTTATCATTGCATACATATTATGATGGATTATTCATCAAAGATGAGCAAAATTGATTCAAATTTTGGTTTTTATTCCAAATTTAATAGAGTAAAAAGTTTTTGAAAATACCTACCGAATAATGTAACGTCCATAAATTTCTATTAGACAGCTAAAAACCTGCGTTTTTTTACTTTCACTTACTTACTAGTTTATGACTATAATAGTTTAAGTTTGTTTCAAGTTAACTTTTAATATGCTTGATATTTTATATTTAAGTTCTTAAAAATTCCCTTTGTTACAGCAAAAAGAGATTGGACAATGATTATAATTCATCCTGTACTGATTTTTTTAATTTAAACCATTTTTATCCAGACAATCATTGAACGTAAAAAAATACATTTTTTCATTTAATTTTTTTCTCGAAAGATAGTAATCAAATATGATAAAAAGTTTTATGGATCAAATATATTTAATTTCTGTACTAACATGAATTTTTTCTAAGCATTTCAAAGATTGGTTTACAAGAAATAAAATATACTCTCTCTACATATATCTCCATATATATCTATACATGTACATTTCAATCCTATCAGTACAAAAATTCAAAAATAAATTTTTTGAAAATCGAAAATTCAACATGAAAAGAAAAATTAATTGGCGGATTTAAATAATCATTCTTTTCGCCAATTCGATATTAAATAAACAACGCACATGCACATTCACACTCGCACGCACGCACACGCAAACGCACACACACACATGCATACAAACATTTTTTAAAAACACGTTTTTCGTGTTCAGAATTCCATTCAACATGTCTCCACTAAGTTTCAACAAAACTTAAAATTTTACTATCACAATGCTTCCTCGACGAGGAAACTTGACACTTCTTGACACTTGACCGGTGATTTCAAGCGGATTCTCTCTCAAATTCGATGTTTTTAAACAAACTGCTGTGAAGCTCACTGTGTCAGTATTTTGGAGCTCGTTTTTCCGTAATTACTAATGTGTCCAACCTCTCCTTTTATAAATTTATGCTGGGAAAGATTTGTACCAGCCCAATCACAGATTCGCTTAGTTGATATCATTTTTATTAAAAAAATTATCATTCCTTATATAAGCTCATTATAACTTTGGGCTCTCGTACATTATGTTGTACGATTGTTATTTCGTAATATGTTATTAGACGGTGTGTTTCCGATTAACCAGTTCGCTGGTTTATCTATCTCTTTAATGGTACCTCGTTGGGTTCGCAATGAATCACACTCTACGACAGAAGTTTCTTTTTCTTGCCGCAATGCGTGTTCGAGATTTTCTATTCTCATCTAGGAATAGTGTAGGATAAGAAAGAATATTTTTTAATTTCCGGAGTCAGATTATTTTTTTATCGCCTTAATTATTCTGAAAATCGAACTATCAATACTATCTTGTATTTTGACTCACTCTGTAATCATAAAATAAGAATATTTAACAGAAAATAAACTATTCTTTACTTCAAATATTTCTGTCATAGAAGATATTTAAAAAGTATTTTCCGATTCATTTTTTTTTTTAAATAGGTATATTCGTTTTTTTGTTACAGTTGAAAAATTTCCTGTTCCTTTGTTTCTATTTTTGTACAATCTCTGCACGTGATACGTTTATTCGATTTTTACATTGCAGTTGATTTATTTGTTAACGGGTGCTAGCCAATTGGGAAGAGAATTTCCACGGCATTGATTTCGTCGTTTTTAACACCGCCCGGTAGAAACGTTCATCAACCATTTAGCAACAGTTGGCCATTTTTAAAGTTGATCAACTGTTTCACCAGCCGTTGGCCAACAAATCCGCTTAATTCATCACACTTTTCAGCTGGTCGTTAGCCTGCGGCTAGAGAAAATTTCACAAGAATAAATTAGTTCGTGTATCACTCTTTAAAATAAGAATGAAATTTCAAATTATTCTCAAAATGAACTTGAAATAAAAAACATTCTGTGAACTTTATAATAAAAGTAAACGCAGCTTTTAATAATTCACTGCACTGAGGAAAAAAGTTAGTTGGATAAAAAAATTCGTGCCCATAAATGCGAGCAACAGAATAAATTTGATGGACTTTGATTTTGAATTGAACAGCCACGTTCTGTTAAATTAAAATCTTATGCCGTTAATTTATCAGCTTAATACCGTTGATTCAGTATCTTGTAATTGTAATTCAACCAAATTTTCGAATCTCGATAAAAAGAAATCAGACAGGCGCGCTTTCAAAGCAACGGTCGCGCCTTTAAAACAACAGAATATGCTTCTGTTCACCGTTCATGGAGCCGAGTCTGTTGAATCAACAGAATTTCCTCTGTTCCAACTAGATTTTTTCTCAGTGTGGCGTAGTTTATTGGACAAACTGATATTTGTATATGGTGTGACCATTAAAATTAAAAAAAAAAAGATTTATTTTATTCTATACTTTTCGAATGCGTAATTATGAATACGATTACCAATCAAATTTTGTAAAAGTATGCAATTATATTACCACGGTGCCTCTATAGCCATATTTCAAAGGTTCATTCTGATCTTAGACAGGAAAATGCAAAAGTTATTTAATTAAAAAGCAAATAATATTATCTTTGTTCATTTACTTCTAACACAAGTTCATTCAAGTAAATCAAATCAAATCCAACTTTGTATACCCCGCTAATTAAATTTTCCTTAGATGAAGTTCGCTCTCATTACTCGCCGCGTTAATTACTGCTCTTCCGAAAAAGAAGAGGAATTCATAAAAAAATTCACGTTAAAAAGAAAGAATCACTAGACTCGTCATATCGCGAAGCAAAGGCAGGGGCTCGCGCCTTGCATCGCTGGTTCGCAGCTTCGCTTCGTATTTTGCATAATAGGCACGACCGAGGCTCGCGCTTCGCGCTCGCCATTAACTCGCGTCAACACAAGTGAATCAGCTAAAGTGTCGTTCAAACCGTAAGCTGCTAGAATTAAGCTGCTGCAATGAAGGAGCCTAAGATGCTTGATCTTCAGGTAATTTTTACGTCATTCCGTGACTCTCTCTGATTTTCTTGCACATTTGGAAAAGCATCTTGATGGACGTCCATCCTCTGTAAACTCCTGAATATGTCTCATCGGCTTCTGCAAGTTCATCTTTCTTCTACATTTATTGTGGGCCAACATAACGTCTCTTTTTTTATATATCTTCTTTAAAGTTTCTATCTGCTTTAGTGTCTCTTCAGGTTCTAATAATAGTGCATATTATTCGAGGTGTCTTCGAGGATGTCACAAAAACCTCTGTACAGGTATAAGTAATCAAAATGACGCGGTGGTAGCAGAAAGTGCCTCTCCAGATGATCTGCAGCTGCTATGATCCCGCGTAAAAATCGAAACAATGGGCAATGTATGGGCAATATATTGGATATTGCGATTGCCAATATATTGGCGAAACATTGGTTATAAATTTCCCAATATATCGAGGAACGTTCGGCAAATGCACAATATCCAATATAATTCCCAAACCTTGCCAATAGTTCATATTGTAATTATTTATTTTTACGTTGGCAAAGTTTATATATCGCTTAACCTTTAGCTAGACATTTTCCCGTACTTTTTTTCTCTTGATTATGCCCGCATAAAAAAAAATTTCATAAAAGAAAAAATTTTTACTTCTGTCTGGATTTGAACTCACGCACTTCTGATTTCTAGGCTAACGTTTAGCCGACTGAGCTATTTAATTGTTTTTATTAAATGACTAAATTCCAAATATAACGAAATTTGGAAGGTTAGGTCTAACAATCCTAATGTTTTAACCTGAATCTAACTATTTAACAAAAACAATCAAATAGCTCAGTCAGCTAAACGTTAGCCTAGAAATCAGAAGTGCGTGGGTTCAAATCCAGACAGAAGCAAAAATTTTTTCTTTTATGAAATTTTTTTTTATGCGGGCATAATCAAGAGAAAAAAAGTACGGGAAAATGTCTAGCTAAAGGTCAACCGATATATAAACTTTGCCAACGTAAAAATAAATAATTACAATATGAACTATTGGCAAGGTTGGGAATTATATTGGATATTGTGCATTTGCCGAACGTTCCTCGATATATTGGGAAATTTATAACCAATGTTTCGCCAATATATATTGGCAATCGCAATATCCAATATATTGCCCATACATTGCCCAGTGTTTCGATTTTTACGCGGGATGTTAATGACTTCGTGCAAAGATATAGGAATTGTTTCGACGCCTCCAAGAAAATCTCTTTTCAGTTTTGCGGCGAAGAAAATCCCTTCCAAAATTTGTGCCGAATATAATCCCCTCGCTGATTTTTCTGACGAAAAAGATCTCCTTCTATACTATTGCAGCGAAAAAAATCTCTTTGCCGAATTTTCAGACGACAAAGATCTCCTTCTACACTATTGCGACGAAAATAATCCCCTCGCTGATTTTTCCGACGAAAAAGATCTCCTACAATCTTATAAAACAATTTTCTACCAATACTATCCCATACTTTTTAATCGAGGATGCATTTATTTAAACAAATTATTTTATTTTACGTTTTGTGTTATCCTTTTTTTTATACAATTTAATGTTAAACGTAATTATTAAAATATCTAAAATGCAATTACAATCAGCTAAGGAGATTGTCTTCGTCGTAAAAATGCTAGAGGGGTTAGTCTTCGTCGCAAAGTCGTTCAAAAATATTCAAAGATGTTCTTCGCCATAAAAGTACAAGAAAGGATAGTTTTCGCCGCAAAAGTTCTAGAAAGGATAGTTTTCGTCGGGAAATCAGCTGAAGAGATTTTCTTCGTCGTAAAAATACTAGAAGGGCTAGTCTTCGCCGCAAAATCGTTCAAGAAGATGTTCTTCGCCGCAAAAATGCAAGAAAGGATGTTTTTCGCCGCAAAAGTTCTAGAAAGGATAGTTTTCGTCGGGAAATCAGCTGAAGAGATTTTCTTCGTCGCCAAAATGCAGACAGACGTCTTCGTACGGGGCGTCGGTTTATGCTTTGAATTTCTTTGTTTCATCCCAGTACCGTCAATGAAGTTTTTTCAGCTCATACAATAATTGCAAAGTGAGGGTGGGAGTTTGTGAGGGTGATAGGACTATAGGGAAGTACACGGAGAAAAATACTCGCTCAAATAATAATTTATTTCAGTGAGAGGACAGCCTCGTAAAATACGAAAAATTACTAGCAAAAATTAAGCATTATAAAATTCGGAAAAAAATAGAATAAAAATTGTATGAAAAGCATTTTCTTTGTTGAAATGCAACATAACAATTTTTGTTATATTAGCGTTGAATCCTTCTCATGTATTTTTATGATACAACATAACAATTTTTTATATAAATGGTATTTTCGTTATATTTTCCGTAAAATCTCGGCCTAGACTTTTAGAATTTAGACTGTAAGGGCCGAAAACCTTATTGGCATCTTTTGGGATGGTGAAGAACATTCAGTTCAATTTTCAGTTCAATCGGTTAAAATCCAAACGTGGTTGTAAGATTTCATTTTTGTGGAATTTGTTCCACAAAATGAAATCTTACAACACCCATTTTTACTCTAGTAAAAATATAAGGCACTCCGTATAGCGGTCATATTTAAATAATAGAAAAGCGACACGCAAAAATCGAAGATCATAGTGGCCCGGCTGCCTTTCGAAAGAGAAGCTTGCGTTGGATGAAACGCGACCATTCCGAAGTTCCTTCAATTCCCTTCTTAATTACAGCGCAAGTATTCCGGCCTCGACCATTGATCGCGCTAATTCATTTCCTCCCAATTATCCTCGGCTTACATGTCGATGAGCCGGCCGGGCAAAACCACGGAACAGCCGCTCGTTGAGGTGAATTAATGGCTATACCTTCGTCCCTTTCTCGCTCGCGGCTGCGAGTTGCTCGTAACTTCAGCGCTCCCACTCATAACCCCACCTGGTTGGCGGCTTCTAAATCTGCCTACCTTCATCTGATATCGGTTAATTAACGCGTTTATTTGCCATGCTTGACATACGTCACTGCTTCAGCCCTTAGTAGTATAGCAAAACCACTTTTAGATTAGTACTTGCAGTCTAAACATGACGTCACAATTCGCAAAGTAGTCTCTTTTGACTTTGCGCGAAAAAAATGCAATGGTCGGTACATCGCCTTCGCTCTCCCCACCCCTCTGTCTACACAAAATTGAAAGGTAAATAAGCTACATAGTCCCTTGACTATGTGTCCTTATACACTGACACACTTAAAGAAATGGGAGATTTCACTAACATACTTATATCTGAAAATGGCTTTTGTAGACTACTGCCCTTCTTTTCAACGAATGCTGTAGTAGGTATTCTCTTGACTTATAGAAGCTTCGGATTAAGTTCTTATTAATAATTAATTCAAGTGAATGACGTGCAAATGATTATTTTAACTTTGATTAATGGCTGTTTTGAGAAGTATTCATCCGATGTTCCCTGATTATTACAAAGTTTGGGCAATCATCACACAAGCCAGTACCCAACAAACTTAATCAATTCATCATTGCTTTATTGACCACGCCATCGTAGGCCTTTTACAATTAAATTTGGTATTTTTATTGAATTTTAAGGTTAAGTTGTAAGATGCATTGTGTACAGTATCTGTGCGTGTATATACGGAGACACAAAATTAGTTGAATCAATGACCGTGAAGTCAATATTTAGCAACAACTGCCTTTTTTCTGTGGAATAAAAAACCTATTGAACTACCAATTACCACGATGATCGAGCTTCTCTCTAGATACTTCATAATTTTACCACCAGGTGAAAATTCTTTATGTGCGCTAATGTATTTTGATATGCACTCTCTGATGCTCTGCTTGTGAGTGGACGGAGAAGAGTTTGGTTAGTATATAAGAATGATAGCACTTTACTTTCCGTAATACTGCGATATGTGCAATCAACCTTACCTTTGTGAATCGGTAATAAAATTGCGGTGTTCTGGTGTTCTCTATATGTCTGTATTAGCATTTGTTGTGCATCTCTGTCTGTCAAAGAACGATAAATATCTGTACTGCTTTATCGTGGTGTGTATAAAATAAAAGTGTAAACGTGTGCTGCCGAAATAATAAGATTCATTCAAATGTCTACCGCAAAATGTAATATTCATCGTCAATAAACCTAAGTTCCAACTTCTGCGTTTCCCTAGGTTTAAGCTAGACTCTGACTAGATTTACTCAATTTATCATCACGTGCATAAAACTAAGCACAATTCAACGATTACCTAAGGCGAGTTGGGTCTCGGCAATCTTCGCCCACACCAGTAGCGCCACCACATGTCGGAACTAAAGCTAAAAGCACACTACACAAAGTATCAGAAGCGCAAGTAGGAAAGCGGGAGTAAGAAGTAATTCAAACTAATCGTGATATAGAGAATAAATACTTCTTGTACAAAATATACAGGAATTATTAATTTATAAATTAATAATTTTAATTAACTTAAAAATGTATACTGTTGTTTAATTTTTTTATTATAATGTTATAAGATTTTATTCTTTTTCGTTTAAATGAATATTAGATCTTAATTAAAATAAAAGTTGTTGTTTTTTAATTTTCCCTGAATTTATTTCATGCACTTACAAATGATATCCTAATTATATATGTATTTCAATATACATTGTGACGCGGGGTACTGCGGGGTACCCTCGTCGTCGCGAGCTGGCGCGAGCGCGGCTGAGGTTAGGCTAAGCCGGCGCGCGGGGGACAGATTGCCAGGTGGGCAATCTGGGGAGATTCTCTCGAGCCGTCGAGGACGACGGACGCATGTGCGCGCGTGATCAGGGTGCGACCCGGAGAGCGACTAGAAATCCCGAGGAGGCGAGCGTCGAGAGGCGAGCGTTGGAGGTAGCAGCCAAGGACGAGCCAAAGCTGCTACAATTGTAAGTACCGCCCGACTTTTGTAGCGAGTGCGGGCGCGTACCGGCGAAGAGTCGAGGAGCGCCTCGACTCTCGAGCGGAAACCTTAGTTCGTTGGACGCGGGGAAGTTTCCCCCGTTCTTTCTCTCTCTCCGTAGCTCGTGATCGCGGACTCTCGTGCGGCGGGAGTCGCGGCTCTCGTAGACGAGCCGCCGCGTAATTCGGCATTGAGACCTCGAGCACGGGCTCGAGGCCGAATTTGTTGTACATCGCGTGGAACGGGCAAGCGGCCCGTTCCCTCATGTGCGTGCGTACGTGTGTGTACGCGTAGAGTAGGCAAGCGGCCTGCTCTCAGACGCAAACGTTTGTTTACGTGGAGTAAAGTCGTTGCTCCGCGTAAACACCACCGATCGCAGACCGCGCGATCGGCCGGCGAATTCTAGGCCGAGAATTCGTAGGAGCGCGCGCGTTAGCGTTCACGCGCGGCTCCGCTCGGCTACACTCGGGCGCATTCGGAGCATTCGACTCGCGCGCCCGACATCTACTAACTTCTCCGGGACGCGTACATTTGTAATTTCTTTTACGGAGGCAATAAAGGTCCCCGACTTGCTTTTTACTTGTTCGCGTCATTCTCTCGAGTAGTCCGTGGGACTACTCGACAAACCTTCCTCATCCCTAACCTCCCGGATACCGCCACTCTATCGTAGAGTTGGGCGGCCGGCATCAGCTGTCCAAGGGACGGACAGTACGCGAGCGCGAGGGACGCGCTCGCATCTAGCACGCGAGTACGAAAAGCGAGAGTACAGGCGTACTCTCGCGTTGCAGACGGGCCGCGGCGACGTGTGTTCGCCGTCGGGTGCTCGCGCGCACCCCGAGGTAAGGACCTCGAGGGGCACTCGCACGTGCCCCATTGTACCCATCTTGCGGAGGAAGGTCTCCTCCGCGAGATAATAGGTCAAGAACAGCTCCGTTACAACATCCATTATATTTAAATGATAATTGTAAGCCTAATCACATTATTTTGTGAACTCTCGATTGCATCGACTATCGTACTTACTTTCGATTTTGTCTCCGTTCAACTGTTTCGCATCTGATTGTTTCAATTCTATATATTATGACAACGTCTTATAAAAAATACAAAAAAGAATTTCTTAATTAAATATTTAAAATTTCGCGTGCATTATAAAACTAAATTTAATTTTTATACATTTATTGTTAATAAGCATTAATTACTATTTATAAATATTTATTATCATGTCTGATAAAAAAGTATTAGAATTGAATAGATTTTTTTACCAAGAAAAGAGAGGAAAAACTATGTGAGTATTTTATCGATACATTTTATTGCACGAAATATGAGGTGTTATATTGTGTCACTAGATTTATTTTAAGTTGATAAATTGATATAGCAATAGATTTTTTATTTGATTTTTTAGTTATTATAAATGCATTTTTGATAAAAAAGATTGTAAGGGATCTGCTGTAAATATAAATGGAGTTTTAAGAGAAATGATGCCCCATTCGTGTACAAATTTAAGAGATATTTGTTTAATGAAACAAGATGTAATTGACGTGATGAGTAGAAGAGGCATGGAAGATTCGAAAAGCAAAGAAATCTACGATTCCATAACTACAGCGTACGTATTCATATTTAAATCAATATATATATATAAATATAATTTTTTTTTCATTTATATAAGTTTTACCTAAAATGCGATTGAGATAATTAAATTTAATTAAAGGTAATCAATTTTAGAAAACCTGACATTGGGAAACATTTAGATTATAAGAAGATGCAAAGAAATATTACACTTAATAAATTTAAACATAGGGCATCTGTTAATTTGAAATTGAAAAATAACATTCCCGATATGGAAGAAACTATTAATCATTTGCAAAATGTACAGGAAATGAGTATTTGTTTGGCGAAAATGTTTTTTCGTTGATGTGTTGTAGTATTCATGGACAAACCGGAAAAATTATAATATTTTATGATGTGAGTTTTATATAAAGAGTTGGGTCCCATCGAGCATATTTTTTCGACGGCATTTTCGATGCTCGCCCTAAAATAAAGGGCGTAGATCAATTATTTACAATTTTGGTGAAAAAAATGGCAAAGTACGTTTTATTTTATAAGTTTTAAATTAGTCTTTTATTTATTTACTTTATGTAATTTTTTGTAGTTTATAATTTGTAGTTACTGATATTGGAAATTCTTAAGTAATTAAATAAATAAAGATTGTTACGTTCTAGGCATTTCCTATAATTTGGGCACTCAGATAATAAAAAATGGAAACCTATAAAAAAATTTGGGAGCATTTAAAGGAAAATTTCGATAATTTTCAACGGAAAACCAGCATGTCGGATTATGAGGTTTCATCGCGATCTGCCATAAAATTGATTTTCCCTGAGATTCAAACTCATGGCTGCTGGTTTCATTTTTGCCAGGTAATACATTATAAAATGTTTTATCTTATTTAGTTTTACAAATAACCTTTTCATTTTTTAATACGAAAAATATTTTTAAATTTAGGCAATTTGGAAAAATGCTGTCAAGGTTAAAATAGCAGATCAGCACCAAAATAAAAAAGAAAATTCCAGGTAAAAAAATTTATGTATTTAGCTGTTTTACCTGCTGATGTTATTGGTTCAGCCTTTACATCTCTGGTTGAAGAAACCAAAAGCATGTACCCAGGTAATGAAAATTTCGAAAGATTTTTCATTTACTCCCAAAATCAATGGATCGAACGGGAAAAACCACAGAATATTTCCGTTTATAATATTCTGGATAGGACAAACAATTTTATGGAATCGTATCACAGAGACGTTAAAATTAAATTAGGAGAAAAAGCTAATTTAAAAAGATTTATCCGTAAGTAGTACTTACCAATATAAGAGAATTCTTAGTAAATTTCCATTAAAACAATATTATTTTCTTTTAATATTATAATATTATAGAAGGGCTTATAGCGTTAATGTCAGTGAATCGCATGAATTTATTAAAAATAAAAATGGGCCAAATATTTAAAACTGATAAGAAAACGGTAAAAGCTGAAGAAGAGGAGAAATTGAATACTTGTATATATAAATACAAAAATAAGGAACTCAATGCGATACAATTTCTTGACCAGGCTACAAAATTTGATGTCACTTGTCGATCTGCAGCTCTATCTCCAGACATAGGTAAAACATTAATATATTATAGTATTTCTTAACTTATAGAAAATATTTTGTTTTCGAATCTATTTTTATAACAAAAGCAAATTTTAAACGAAAACAATTCCTCGTTTATGATGATACGCCTGGACAAAAAAAAATAAATATACTTTGGGTAAATATTTAAACTCAATAAATTAGCAGATAAAAAGTTAATTAATGTTATTTTTATTTACAGTTTCCAGGGAAGAAGTTTTTAATGCGCCAGTACTTAGTATTTGAAATTAAAAAATAATATTAATAAATTTTAGTAAATTATTAGTAATAATAAGTCTTAAATATAAAATAAAATATCCTGATTATTTTATAAAAAAAGTATTTATTTTAGTGATTTTCTTTATTTCGAACCTGTATAAGATGTACTGTTATGTTACATTATTAATAAAAAGTTAGAATAGGTCAAAGAGGATTTATATTTCTTCTCGTAAATAAACTATTAAGTGTGGTATTCGATAAAAATTTGAGGTTAAGTTGGAGGATGCATCGTGTACAGAGTCTGCGAATGTGTAGTACGCATCCAATACACTTGTTGGAAACACGAGTGTAGTTTTGTTGTTACATCATAACCTCGAATTTTAAAATCGAGTAGTCGATAGCGAGCACTGCTAAACCGCTGCTCAATTGCAACAGTATCTGTTGCCCAAAGTCATTTACCAAACATTGATGGTTAGGCCATTTTAGTTGCTTTATTTTCTACCAGGGTTGATACTGATCAGATAAACCTATGTTATCTGAATTATACATTAAGAATACAGTATTTATAGAAATAGTATTTTTCTCTATCCCCGGTCGAAAGTACGGCTATATTATTGATTAGAAAATAGTAAAATAATCAATTTCTAACCTTTAGACTGACCTCAACTGGCAGTTGTTCTGCGCAGTTTGTTTTAACCAAGTTTCTGTATTCGTATTTATTTCTAGATTTTGAATAACGTTCAATAATGTTCTAATTTAAGTGTACGATGGATTAGCATTCTTTTTGATAATTAAAAAAGCTAGCAGGTGGATTGAATTTTATTTGCGTTATAAGCGGAATACATCAAAAATCATATGACTACAAACACAACCTGCACCTTTGAGGTATATAACTTATTTAAAGGTCACTCTAATTATCTACATAGACTTTCTTTGAATGTCTATTAGCTAGAATATAACCGAACATAAAGGGGTTAGATTTTCAAAATCTTTCTAACGGAACTTTCGAGTTTAAAACAAATGACGCTCATGCAGTGGCTAAAAATGCTCCTTCTTCTAGCGTAAACAAAAGTCGAAACCTCATACTTTCGCCCGAAGGATAGAGAAAATAAATAAAAAACACTCTTTTTTGAAAATTTAAAAATATAATGATTGATTGTTTAATCTTCGTTATTAAAATTATTATTACTTAATAATAATAATAATAAACGATGTAATTAAATTAAAAGATTTGGTTATGAATCCGAATGTTTCAAAATTTTTAAAAATATGAAACTGTTAACGTTAAAGTTATAATCAGGAAAATTATTTGATTATTCTAAGGTTGCAATAGCTTAGTGGTTAAAATGTTATCGTAGTACCCTGTACGTCGAAGATCGATCCCGCTCAGGTGTACAGATTTTTTCTGCGTTTATTAAAATAGCGATGCTTGCGAATTGTTATAAATCAGTAAAAAATGAATAACTATAATAAACAAAATGTAATAATCAATAAATAAATAAAAAATAATAAATACACCATTGCAAATTGACGTAAAAAACTGTACCACTGTTGAAGTGTAAGGTAGTGAGTTTTTTATAATTAATTAATTCAAATGAGAAATCTTACTACATTATAATTTATTTATGTAAATAAATTATATGTAATAATTTACATAAATAAATTATATGTAATAAGAACGGCTAATTATTTATGCTAACTACGAAATTATTTAAAATCCAAATTACTAGAATAATTTATTATTTATTAATAAATTATTCTATGTGCAAATGATCCTAACAGAGGCATGAACAACCTAATATCTAAAATTAAAGAATGTGTTAGCCAATCGAAAGTTAATAGGAAAAATAAAATCAAACCACGAAAATCGTGGATTACACAAGGAATAATTAAATCATGCCAAACAAAGGAGAAACTTTTCAAAAATTGGAAGAGAGACTATAAAAATGCTGCAAAAAAGGAAATTTACAAAAATTACGAAAAAGTACTACAAAAAATCATAAACAAGGCAAAAAACAGACCATGACAAAAAAATAGTACAATGTAATCTTAGCAACCCAAGAAACCTTTGGAAAATAATAAATAATAAAATAGGCAAAAAAGCAAAAAACAATCCAGACATTAAATACTTAGCAGTAAATAATAAAAAAATCTCTGATTCCGAAAAAATTGCGGACAATTTAAACAATTTTTTCTGCGCAATAGGTAATGTACTCAGATCAAAAATTACAAAACCATCTAACACCAAAGCACCACTACCGGAAAGATTTTCAAAAAGTTTCTTTATTAAGCCGATAACTCAGGATGAAATAAAAAAAAATTATACAAAATATGAAAAATAAATTCGGAGGCATAGACGAGATTAGCACTCAAGAAATAAAAGCAATAAGTGAATTTATATCAAGTCCATTAGCAAACATTTTTAACCTGTGCATTGAAAAAGAAATATGGCCTGATGCTTTAAAACAAGCTGAAGTAGTGCCAATACATAAAGCAAACGAGAAATACCTTCCGAACAATTATAGACCAATTTCCCTAATATCCAACTTTGCAAAAATTTTTGAAAAATTAATACATAGCAGATTGATTAAATTTTTCAACAAAAATAAACTACTTTCCAAAAGACAATATGGATTTAGAAAGAATCTTAGTACCACAGATGCTCTAAGCTTCATCACAAACAAAATCTACAATAAACTAGACAAAAGTAGCCCGATTGCAATCGCTTTTCTCGACTTAGCTAAAGCATTTGACACGGTCGACCATCAAATCCTATTAAACAAACTGTCAAATTATGGAATTAGGGGCAAAGCCATAAATCTTATCAAGGATTACCTCAAAAATAGAAAACAAAGGGTTAAAGTAAATGGTACAAAAAGTCCATTTAAAGTAATTAATACAGGAGTTCCACAAGGTACCATACTAGGTCCTCTTTTCTTTATCATTTACATAAACGACTTGCTAAATGAAATCCCAGAAAGTTCACAAGAACGACTTGAAGACGACATCTTATCTTACGCTGATGACACAGCGATAATAGTAACGGGAAGAAACTGGAAAGAAATAGAAGAAAAAATGAATGAATACCTACACAAGATCTCAATTTGGCTAGCGTTTAATAAATTGTCCTTAAATATAGATAAAACAGTATATATGGAATTTGGTAATTATGGAAATAGCACACCTAAAAATTTAAATATTACAATACAAAATAGAAGAATAACAAGAGTAGACAATACAAAATACCTGGGTATATTGTTTGATAGTAATATGAAATGGGATAGTCATACAACGAATTTATACAACAAGAACAAATACCTGATATTTGTATTTTACAAGCTATCAAAGATCATGCCTACACAAACTATGTACATGCTTTATCATGCCCTTTTCCATAGCTCTTTAGCATATGGTATCGTGGCATGGGGAGGTGCATATAAGGGTAGAACTGTATGCCTTCAAAACCTCCAAACGAGACTGCTCAAAATAGTAAATAATAAAAATTTTATTACACATAAATACCCACTAAACGTACATCAAACTTTTGAATACAATGGCTTAATTTATCATTACAGAGAGCTGAAACAAATATATTTAAACTCAAGCAACAATACAAGAAATAAAAACCTACAAATACCTAAAAGACAAAGAACAATTAGCACAAAAAGTAGTTATATTAGAGCAATAATGACATTCAACAGATTGCCAAATAATTTGAAAATTTTAAATAATAAACAAGCTATAAAAAAGAAAATCAAAGAATGGATACAACAAAATTGGACTTAATATTTTTCACATCTTATGAATAATATAAATAATATAAAGGAAAATAAAATTGACTGCCAAAATATCAAAAAAATAGCATTAGCTTATTTGGAAACAAACTGCCAAATAATAATGAATTGCAATAAACAAACTCAAAAAAGAAACATAAAGACATCAGATTCTACCTTGGAAGTCCAGGAGAATCAAAATCAGATAGAAAAAGATCAACTAACACTAGATGTTAGAACTTATATATGCTCACAAGGACATTGCAAACAAAACTACAATAGATCACATAGGCGAATTTCTGTATACAATTGGAAAAAAGTACAATATAGTCAACCAAATCTAATCAGCATAATAAAGAACATAGCTCAAGAAATTATTAATAAAAAATACACTTGCAAAAAAGTAAAAAAAGAAAATTGTCCCTCGTGTCAATACCCAGTAATACGGGGGATTAAACACCAACATTTCAACAAGGCAACTACAGAACCAGAAAAGAAAGTAAAAATAATCGTGACAACACCAATAGAGGAAGAATTTACGAAAATAGACGTGAAAGCCGTAAACAATACAAACAGACTACTTCAAAATGAAAGCCCGAACCCGCCGGCTAAATTAATCAAAAATTCAAATGAATATCGAATGTCCTACGGTGATATAAATTATCTAGGTAACAATCAAGCACTCCTATATTTCGACAGAGGGATAAAAGGCCTGCAAACGTTCAAAAACTCAATGCAACCAATATCGAAAGAACCAAAGTACAAAGATATAATAGTGGTGGATGATATTGTTTTCACGTCTGAATGTAAATGTAATTCTAGTCTTCAGCACAAAAACATGTTCCCTCATTATAGAGAGACATGTGCAGTAGGTCTTACTTGCCCTAAGAGAATGAATAACTTCGAGAGGGAAATTTTCAAGAGAAGGAAAAATGCATCAACCCAAATGTACACCAAAGCCAGCGCTATGCTAATTAGATATTGGAAATAAAGAAATTCAACATAATCAAGTGGTTTTGGGCAAAAATTTTGAATTGGTTTTAACCTAGTAGCGATGCTACTAGGTAATAAGACTGCAATCAATTTTTTGCCCAATTCTTTTACAAGTTTTTATTTTAGTAAGTAAGTTAGTTATAATTTTAGTATGTAATGAGCCAGGCCAGCGCACAGGAATTTTTTCCTCTGCTGGGTTACTTATGTAATATGATCCTTTTGTATCAACTGGTTAAATAAATAAATAAATAAATAAATAATTTAGTTATGCCGATTAATTTGCCATTTGCAATAAGCGAATTTTAAAAGGTTAAGATTTGGCCTAGTTTTTCCTATTGAATCCTGGGTAGATTTCCCTACCAGAATCCTAAAAGAATGTGGGACACTACCCTACCCTACTTATTGGCTTATGAGAAACTCTCGTCAGAATCTGATCAGTCGTAGAGAAAACTAGGCTGATCCCAGTCAGAATCCAGGCTAAATTTCTGCACGGGAACCTAACAGACGTCTGCTAGTAGGTGCAACTATTTTTTTTCTTCGTGTAGAGATAATTGAAGGTAGCTCTGTCGGAAATGAAATTACCCTACATATTGGTAAAATTGAAAGTATTGGTCGATATTAAGGCACAAAAGGCTCAGTTAAATTTTGCATGGCTTGGCTCGCCACAGAGTATATTTTTGCGCGAAACTGAAAAAATTCTATGGCATTGAATTGAACGAATTGTATACGTATGTTTTATTGAACAAATCCTGTTCCATTTATCTTTGCGACGTAATCAAAGAACGCGATGACGCAGCCATGCAGCTGAACAGTCGCCGAATTCCTGAACTCATAGCTATGCAGAATATTCCTCCACTCACATCTGGCGCACGGTGCCCTGACAAAATGTGAAATTTGGCTTTTCAAGCCCACTTGCCCGGAGCCATGGAAGTGAACACAACTCTTTTTGTAGTCCTTATAATATTTCTAATATGTAGCATAATATTTAAACTGTCGCAGTAATAATGTTCTCCAAATTTCAGTAATAATATTTTAGTATAAGCCAAAAAATAGTTTCTAGTAAATATTTATTAAAAATTACTCAATTAGTCTCTCAGAATACAATTACAATAGATAAAAAAAGAAAAATTAAAAAAGGCACAACGAAAATTGATATATTGACAAATAAATCCTTTTAACTAAAAAAACAAAACAAAAGGACAGTTTAATCTATTGCGGACAAACGTGCAGTTGAATAAACTCCTGACGGCAATTGAATTTTTCGAATATTCCAGCCACCTCATCCACACTGAACGCATTAAATTCTCGGTACTCGAGTGTAACGCTACCCGAGTTCATACGGCGTGCAAATCATCCGGAGCTCTTCGGTCGGCAAGGGTTTAGTTCTCTCAGTCCTTCACCCCCACCCCAAGACTTCATTCCACAAGGTATGTAGCTCACTCGGCGTAACGCCCGCCAGGAAGTGATTTATGATGGGAAAAGTGCTAAACATCGGCTGCGGACCCACACTCATCGTTAGGTGCGATTTCCTTTATACGAGTTGGCGCGGCGTGCTGGTGGTCGCGGCATCTCCGAGCTCGTGATTTACGGGACTTGAGCGGCTTTGCCTATATTTAATTTCGCCTCTTTCAGATTCGCCGAGTATTTCTTCATACCCTCGAAATTCTTTGCCGCAACTTGAGAAATTTGGATATATGCGACAAATTGGTAAATCGAGATACTTTAACGGATCTTATTGTGAATAGATTAGTAGGATCCAATTGAAAAGAAGTGTATAGTTGGGTATTATGTAATTAACTACATAGTTCAATTATATAGTTAACTATACACCAAATTCCAACACTTATGTAGTTGATTATATCTACTACTATCCTAATTCAACTACCTAGGCCAAATGTGGTTTTCCGGAAAATTAATCAAAATTAATTCATAGCCCGAAATCGGACCCATTTTATGGTTCATTATGTAGATGGTAACATACAAACAGGAGCATTGAGTTAAAAATTATTTCTTTTAAACAATATGAATAGAATTAAAATTTGAAAATGTTATTTTTTTGAAATGCGTACCTTGCTTCTTTTAACAAAATGATGACCAGATGACGTGAAACTTCGAAAATGGGAACTTGACTGGTTCGTAGGTTAATTCCGGAATGAAAAGAAAGAAAAGTAAGGAAAAGAGATTGACTGCGCGATGCGGATTTTGTGTACTTATAAATTTGATTTTTCAATTTGGTATGAATGTTTACTACGTAATTTCTCCCGTAGAATCAATTGCCACTATCAAAATTGCCAAAGTCCAATTTGGCAATAATTTGTTTATTATTTCAATAACGTTCTTCTATGAAAAAAAATTATTTTTGATATCCCGCATTGTTTAGCTATGGAAAGAAGCAGAATACAGAAATGCTAATTCATTTACTTAAATTTTACCAATAAACAATTGACCTACACTGCATTGATATTTTTCTATACACGTTTAGTATGTAATTTTTGTCCGTAGAATCGATTATTACCATAAGATTTTGAAAAAAACTCAATTTTACAATCATTTGTTTAAACAATTAAAAAATTAATAAAAACACACGTGTAAGTTTTTTTGACGCACTTCCAACTGTTAGTTTGACACTATTTGCACTGGTGTGGCCATGGGCTTTTTAATGATTAATGTAAATTTTAATACAAAGCATTTAATTTGTAAATTAAATGAATCTTTAATTGAAAAGAGCTGAGAATCATTACCATCTGAAAAAAAATGCACTTTTGTGATCATGAAAATAAAATATAAATTGTAAAAGTTTAAATAGTAATTTATCAATCATTGAAGATAAATAATTTTTACTCATCTTTAATAATCACTGTAAAGAAATATAAAGAAATTTGTGAATTACAAGTATTAATAAATAGTTAATACAATTGTACCTTTTTATAATCTGAAATATTACTTTATTTTAGAAGCCTTCATTTATGCGTAACAGTTTGTTACTTATTTTACAATTATGTGCGTTATATTACTTTTCGTTTATTTAATGGCTGCGCCGCTTACGTAAAGTAACAAAATAAACTTGGCCGAGGGCTTTGTCGCGGCACGGTTGTGTGGATGAAAGGAAATCTTGAGTTTAGATGAGTTTTTTCATTACAGTATAATGATATTTTAAAAAATAATGTTCTTTGTGAAGTAAAGCATTTGTGCAAAAAAATGCGAAAAAAAAAGTATGAAAAAAGATATGCGCAAAGAGCTCGTAAAAAAGTTATTAAAATATTTAACAACACTACAAGTGCAAACACAATTTCACGAAACAGCGTCGCCTCCCATTAAAATAATGAATTCAATTAAGCTTTAGTGTGATCAGCAGCGCTTTACGCAGAATTAATTATTTTAGTTAAATGTGATTTCTGTACTCTTTCAGCTGGTACAGAAAAATTGGCCATAAATGACGATGCATCATACTTGAGCAAATATATAGTTGATGAAAAGAGCATAAAACTGCGGATAAACTGTGCTGTATCATGTGAAAAATTGAACGGGAGCCAAACGAGCTGAGCGTAATTAGCCGAAGAGGTGCTTCAAGTGCAAATAAGCGGCTTATAGGAGACCGCGAATCGGAGCCGGGAATTTCGCGCTTCGCCTCGAGAAGAGGAATAGTCACTTGCAGACTCCGTACATAATTTTCCCTTTATTTAACTCGAGCGTTATCACATCGTACTTTCCCTTTCACTCTACTTCGCAAATATACATATAGTCCCAAACATGCCGAAACATTCATTCAATGCAGATTCATGTAACGTTGGGCTCATGGCCGACACATTTATTGAAACATACTCTTAATTCAGCATTGAACGCGAGAATTAAAATATTAAAATCGCAATTTCTTTATGTTTTTACTATAGGGAGGCATCGCGCCGATCCTTATTATGCATACTTAAGGAGGGGGAAGAGGGGAAGTAGGGTGATGAGGGGCGGAGGGAAGGAGAATGAGGGGAAGGAAGAGGGGGTGAGGGGTGGGAGGAAAGGGGAATGAGAGGAAGCGTAGGGAAGAAGTAGGGGAGGGGGAGGGGGATTCTTGAAATCAAGGCAGCGACGGCAGCTAAGGAGATATATTTTTATAATATAAAAATATATGCAATTAAGTCGCATGGATTGATGAGATTATTACAAATTACATATGATTGGTTTTTCCTTTAGAGGTAAACCCAGCTGGTAGAAACGTCATCAGCCTCTCGACATCGGCGAGCCAATTATATGAAGTTTGGCCAACCGGTTTGGATAAACAATATTATCATTGTGAATCAGTGGATTTTCATTATAAATTAATATTTGACTAATCAAATATAAACAATTAAAATGTAAAGTCACAAGATAATTTAAATATAATGTTCAATATAGTAGTCAACGGTTTGAACAATCAAAGAGCAGAAAATGCAGAAAAAATATGAAAACAAGATTAAGAAATTGAGAACGCAAACCCATAATCAAGATAGTTGGTGTAGACAATTTTACCGAAATGGAACAGGAGGAACTAGAAGATGATATAAATAAAAGTAATTTCAAAGGTTTTGAAACAAAAGGAATGATTCTACACACATATATAAAGAAGAAAAGAAAGCTAAGCTCAGTAATTATGGAAGTTCCAGGTTGTGCCGTCCCGCACTTTTACTCGCAACAATAATTAAAACGAATATACAAAACATTAATAAACACGGTCAATATCGTGATATTGCGCCGGGTCGATACTGATATACCTGATAAAGAAGATTTAAAAGCATTCAAATCATTTTGTATGTAGGAAGTCGAAGACATCGCGGATATTTTTAAATGTAAATTAAATGAATTATCGGAAAAATTAGAAACGTTACCTTCAGTCGATACAAACGCTTTTTCACAAAATTAAAAATTGATATATCGAAATTTAACTCATTAGTGCCGATGCGGACATTTTCGGACACTCGATATTTTATGAAACATGTTTTGAACTCGTTTTTTTTTAAATCCGCCCGGATATATCGAGTGTCCAAAAATGTCCGCGTCGGCACTAATGGATTAAAGGACTAGAAAATGAAACTCCAATGAAATTCGCGGTCAAACTTAAAAAATATGTAGAATATATAAAACCTTCTGGCGCTGTATTATCGTGTATAATATCACAAGCTCTAGAATACACTGCAAAAAACTGGTAGTACCTTCAAGAGCAAAGTGTAAAAAACGTGGACGAATTTATCGATAAATTAAAAGAACATTTTTGAAATACAAGCGTTCAAAGAACCGTAAAACGTAAAATAGAGTTCGGAAAATACTATCCACTCGGTAAACAAACTTGCGTTAAATATGCAATAAATATATTCTCTCTTATAAAAGAATTAGAAATTTTGGAACCAAAATATGAAACGCTAGAACGACTCCGCGATCACTTTGATAAAGACGTTAGGCACGCGGTAATCGGCCAACAAATTAAAAATAAAAACGAGCTTTTTAAAATCCTAACCGATTATGACAATGACGACCGTAAGCAACGAATGGCACAAATCGAAATTCTAAAAAACATGAAAAGAAGTTTCTGGTACTTCTACAAACTCTTACAAATAACAGTACCGGAAACAGATTTTTAACGGAAAGTCTTAAGAAGATAGAAGTTGATGATAGCGAGAGCCCCAATTACAATGAATCAATATCTCCTAAGACGTTTAAAACTGTTTCCCCCCTTAGTAAATAATGATAATTTTATTTGACACGTTAAACAGAAGGATTTAGATGAATTCCAACAGTCGGGATTAGATGTAGTACAAGGCCATTGATTTCAAGCTCACAGTTACATCCCTTTAAGTGCATTCTAATAGGGAAATTTGACGAAGTTTAAACTTTGCCTCCATTATGAAAGCTTACAAATCCATTTTACTCTTTATAGGACTCATCTAGGTAAGCAATTGAAGTTTGAATATTTACATAAAATCTTTAAAAATTGCATAGTAATTCCAAAAGTCCATTAAATTTATACATAATAAATAGCTAAAACTTCGCCAGTTTATTCAAAGATTATTTATTTCAATAATCCAGTTAATTTTTAGTGCAGCATTGATGAAGCTATTTAGGAGAGTAGTACTTGTTCATTCCCAAAAGTCTGCTCAGTCTTACTGATAGATATACTTAATACAAATAAATGCAAATGAATGTAATGTAATTGATGGATGAAGAGAAAAAACTTAGTAAAAATTGTGCATATTCGTAGTAGAAATTGCTATTTCCTATAGGAAAAGGGTGACAGTCTCGTACTATATAAAAATTAATATGAAAAGTAGCAATTTTTGAATGATTTTTAACAAGTATATTATTAAATTTTGCAATGTAAATTAAGTAACAGTCAAAAGGTTATTTTTAAGACTTTAATTACAGATGTTTGTTTACTCGAATTATTTAAGCACGTCAACGTGCTTTCGATCACTAAACAATTAAGGTAAAAGTACCAATAACTGGCCGCCTAAGGCCGTTAGGTTCTTTTGAATTGATTCTCCGAATAATAAATCTAGAAAATCATTATAAATTTGTAAAATCTACAATAACACCAACTAAAACATGTATATAAATGAAAAAAAGGATGTAAAAATCATTTAAATAATAAAATAAGCGTATAATATGGCGAAGCTAAATGTACCAGTACTTGGACCACATAAATGAGTATGTCCCAGTGTCCTAAAATACTGGTACCAGTAATTGGCCATTGTTTTAAGACAAAAAATTGATTTGGCTTTACGCTTTTACTTTTAATATAGAATAATTGTATTAAATAATTAAATAATAAAAAATAGATAAATTGACTAGCAACGATTTTTATTCTATGGTTCACGTGCATTACAGTACATTAAACAGTTTTTAATTAAATAAATATAACATATTTTTAAATTATCTCTTTTTTTATATTAATAATATTTTTTTTCTTCTCTCGAAGCTTTTTTATTTCATCATCTAATTTTTTCTTTTCTTTTTTTTCCTCTTCCCTTTGTCTCTTCTTGTCTTCTCTGAGTTTTTTTCTCTCTTCAATAGCTCTTTGCTTGTTTTCTTTTTCTTCTTTAATTTTTTTGTGATGGGTCTGCCATTCTTCAGAGGTTAGTACGGGACTAATTTTTTTCTTCTGAGACTTATGTTTAATTGTATTTTGCTGAACTGGTAGAATCTCTTTAAAAATTGTTTCTACACTCTTATTCTTGTTTTCAGCAAGATTCTCTTGTACAGAAAGATCACCTAAATACAATAATGAGAATTGAGAATAGGTATATATGCATAATAAAGAGTATTCATAAGTATTTAAAATTGAACTGACCTTCATTGACATCAGCTAGCTTGCATTGCTGGCTCATAGTAGAGGCTTCAGATACAACTGCTTCTTTTTCAGTTGGTCTTGGTTCAGTTGATTCCGATATAATCTTTTCCTTGAAACTATCAACTAACGAAAATATATATTATGTATTTTAAATATACTGTAGATATTTTAAATTATTATTGTTAAAACTAAATCATAATTATAAAAAAAGACTTACATTTACAAAGGCTGAGATTAAGTACATCTTCTATACCGTCGTCGGTACATTTATCGAAGCTTTCCCTTGTATCAATTGCCTCACCAACATTAGCAATTGTCGGTTGCATAACATTGTCAACATGTGAAAAAGTTGTATTGACATCTTCAACATTAATACCACTATCTTCAGAGCAGCAAATACTACTGTCATTAGCTGTAATATAAAATAATTATTACAATAATGAAAATAATTTGTATTATTATAATTTTAATAAAATTACGTTCAACAGATGTCAGAGCTTTTTTTTCAGGTGTCATAACAAATATGTCCCTTGAACTAAGCTGTTCTTGTTCCACAATTTCTTGCATGGAAGCCTCAGTTTCCTCAAAAACAGATTGTCTAATCAAAGAGTCATCAAGTTGTAGTACGATAACATCTTCATTATTACCTGTTAGATTCGTAATGACATTATCATTACATTCACGAATATCTAGTATTACATCACCTAGAAATTAATTAAAATACATATTAATAATTAGATAGGTAATATAAATAGTAATTATATCATGTCTTAATAGAAAAGGGACTAACCTTCATGCATGTTGAATAAGGTATCATTATGGCTTTCTGCGACAACAGCAAGTTGTAATGATGTATTGGTGTGTTGGTCATATTCTACATCAACTAAATGAACAGCATTCAAAGGTAATATCTCACCTGCAAGCTCTGCATCGTTTACTCCAGAAGATTCGTTTTCATTTACATTATTTATACTTAGTCCTAAATTAATAATAGCTAATTAAATTTATAATAATAAATAAAAAAATTATGCCATACTGTTAGTAAATAAATGCACCACAAAGTCTTCTACATTTAAGCCAGTACTCGAAGAGACCTTGGTTATTGCTGTTCGATACAATAAAAGTATTGTTTTCTGCAGCTTCGTTGAACTCAGAAATAATTTCTGGAGAAAGTCTACTTTCAAATTCCTGGAGATGCCTATTATGGCCTTCTTCTTCATCATGTGCAGATATTGTATTTTTTTCTTGAACCGTAGGATTATTGACAACTTTTTTCTTCTTAGTCAATTCTTTGTTTAAAATGTCATAATCTACAGCTTCTGATGAGAGGGGAGAAAGACCACAAGTAGCAAATCCATTTTGAATAATCTTTGATAGATTAGAAATCTCATCTATAGCACTTTTTAACACAATGGCAAAGTGTTCCCTTTTTAATTGCTGAGCATGGTCTATTCTCCACTTATCAACCATTTTTTTCCAGGCGCTTTTGAGTGGATGAAAAACAGCCACATCTAGAGGCTGTAGGATGTGTGTGGCGTTTGGATAGAGCGCAATAAGCTCAATTTGATTCTGCTTGCAAAATATTGACAAGTCTAATGTCAAGTGCGATGAATGTCCATCAACAAACAGAACAACAGGAAATTGAATTTCATTTTTGACTAGCCACGGATAAAATTGTCCAGTTATATATTTAAAAAAACATTCTCCTGTCATCCAGCCTCTTTCTGTGCTGCCACAAATCCATCCACTTGGTAAGCTGTTGACGATAGCAGCTGGAAGACGTTCATACCAGAACAGAATAAAAGGTGGAAGCATAACTCCATTCGCACATACATTAAATAGAACCGTAATGCTTTCTTTTTCATCACCTGCAATCACTTTATAAACTGATCGACTTCCTTTCCTAGCTAGGACTTTATCTCCTTTTGGACACAAAAAAAAGCACTTTCATCTAAATTGAATATTCTAGATGAATCCAAGTCCTTCAAATTCATTTTGGCATAGTGTGCTTCAACTAGACTGAACCAATTAATTAAATCTTCTTTCGTTGCTGATACTCGCCTTACAGTTAAATTTTGTGCCACTCTTAGACAGGTTTCTGGATGCCTTCGTAAAAAACTCTCATACCAGTGCCTGCCTGGCTTATTATCTTTAAATGGATTGTCTCTGCCTAGTTTTTCTACTATCTTCTGTACTCGATCCAAGAGAAAATGCTTGGTAACAGGGAAGCCACGATCACTACAGTAAATTATCCAGTCAATTAACATCTGTTCTTCTTGAAAAGTAAGCACTGTTGATGGCCCTCGTTTTGCTGTAATAGGCACCAGCTCATTGAGTTTTGTGTACAAAGTACTTCTTGGTACATTGTAACGCTGACATGCTGCCCGACAGGATGTACCTGCTTGAACAGCATCGATGGCTTTTTCTACATCTTCTTGACTATATCTCTTTTTGTACAATCCTTTACGTCTATACTTCTCCTTTTTTTTGCTCACCTTGCCCATTACTTTCTATTGTAAGACACAAAAATGTAATTAGCTTATGAGGCATGTATTTTTATTTGAGGTTAAGTTTGAGGTTACATACATAGAATCGCGATTTAGACCGTAAACTAAATAGAATTAATATGCGCAACATAAAAAATAGAAATTTAATTTAGATTCTTATATTTAAGCTTACCGTATTAGCTTCCAAAAAGTGTGCTGCTCCAAAAAATACATCTGCAGTATCTACAAAAAAGGCACGACCACATGTATGCCATGAGTTGGGACTTAAATTTGCTATGCAATCTACGCAACTGCCCGATAGATGGCCACCTGCCATTAATTAGAGCACTATTTTTTAAATCGATTTACGAGTACCAATACATGGCCACGTAAAATTTTAATAGAAAATAAATATAAATCGAATTCCTTTTATTCGTAACTCATTCGTAATTAATTAGAAATAACAATAAACTTCAAAATCGTATAAAAAACGATAATATTGCATTTTTATCGTCTTACTCGTAAATGCACCTTTCTTAATCATGGAGTAAGAAAACTATGGATGCCTCCGTGCATTGGAAACTGCAAAATATGTTTATTGATTTCCAACTTATTAATTAATGTTGAACATCGGATTTTTTTATATCAATAACAAAATGCATGTAAAATCAAATTGCATCTTAGTTTAGAAGTTATATATTACAATAATTTTAAAAATAAAGAAATCTCTCATTAGTGGCCAAGTACTGGTCAGTGGCCAATGATCGGTACTTTTACCTTACTACTTAATTTTAACGCCTTTGTTTCAATTATAAACATTTTACACACAAGAATTAACTTACCAACCTACTCTAAAGTACATAATTTTACTTCTACGTTTCGCTTATGATGTATGAGAGAAACTTATTTTTTTATATACTAATCAAGATGACTTGTAAGCACTTGCGAGTTTCGGGTTTTCAACCCGCCACCTAGCTTTAGAATTTTAAGTATTTTATTTGAGATCTATAGTGGCTCAGTTGGTATAGCGACGGACTGATAACTCGGTGGAATGACATTCCAACCCTTACCATAAAAAATTGCACTTTTATGACAAAAGTTAACAAATTTCATAACTTGTAATACCAAATTTTCAATTTTGATACAAAAAAATCCTCGCAGGTTAAATCTGTCACTCCTTTTTTATGCGAAAATAGTAATTATTATTAAGCTTTTTTTCTCAATGCGGGGATATTATTGGAATGGACTAAAATAGAGTAAATTTTTTGAGCCATTGATGAAATGCCTTTCTAAATGAGAATAATAGAGGAAAAATGGCTTTTGAAGTTATATGAAAAGAGATAATTATAGATATTTTTGAAATTCACTAACATTGTTTCATAATTATCCGCCACGTGAGCTGGAAGTTTACTTCCGTGAAAAACAAATACTTTTAGGCTTCGTAAAAAAGTGGCTACTTTTTTGTAGCGATTATCGGCAGAATCGCTAGAGAAATTCTTCACTTAGCTCGCGTCGGCTTTTCACCTCGCTTAGCAAAGCTTTTCCCACGCAGAGTTGCCCGCAGCTCCAAACCACGTAACCGTCTACTTGTTTATCGTTTCGTCTCGCTCGTCCGTCTCCCTCTATTACTCAGTGACTGCGTTTCTCCGTTTGGATACGGATACGGCACGGGCGAGCTCGCGTGTTTATCAGGCCGCACGTCAAACAGGCGTTACGTCTGCCTCGTCCCGTATCCGTGCAAACTCGCTGACGCTATCGCGCACGTGAGTTGCGTTCCTTGTTTCCATTGTTCCTGCAGAAGAAGACTATATGCGAGTTAACGGCTTACGAGTACTCCTGGTGATAATTTTTCGATCAAGCAAATGATATTAATAATCGCCATAATATTTCTATGTTACAAAAATACATTGCCGCCGCTGCCATGATTTCTAGAATCCCCTCTCCTCTCTTCCCTCTCCTCTCCCCTTTTTCCTCCCCTCATTCCCCTTCCCATCCTCCTTAATTTGTACTTAAGGGGATGCCGAACATAATTTCCGCGCTCTACTGTACTGACAATTCTCTATATTCTCTGCTATAGCATCTAATGTAAATTTGATTCTTCAAATAATTTTGAAACGGCTTGCTTAATGGCAGTTCTGTTAGCATCAAAATATTATTTATAATTCGTAGAACGTGCGTAGACTTCTTTTTTGGCTGATTTCATTTCCTATTGCTGGAAATACTGACTTATTTTTCAATTGGAATTGAAATCAGCTATAAAAGAAGTTTACGCACATTCTACGAATTATAAATAATATTTTGATGCAAACAGAACTGCCATTAAGCAAGCCGTTTCAAAATTATTTGAAAAATCAAATTTGCCTTAGAGGTTAGCAAAGAACATAGAGAATCGTCGGTAGTAGAGCGCGAAAATTAAGTTAGGCATCCCCTTAAGGGGATGTCTATTAGGTCTACTATACCGACGATTCTCTATATTCCTTGCAAACCTCTAAGGCAAATTTGATTTTTCAAATAATTTTGAAACGGCTTTATTAATGGATTTCTGATTGCATCAAATTAGTATATTACGTAATAAGGGAGGTAAAATAGGAATGGTCCCAGATCACACGGGAATTGGCACCCGAGCCGAAGGCGAGGGTGACAAACGTGTGATCTGAGGCATTCTGTTTTACTTCCCATGTTGCATATACTATTATTCGGACTAGCGAGGCGGAAATTGTAACCTTTTCGATCGGGCGCCAGGAGGAAAGGTTATGGTTTCCTCCCGCTAGGCCGAAAACATTATTTTCAGCCAATTTCCGTGTAATCTGGGACCATTTCTATTTTACCTCCCTTGTTACGTAATATACTATTGTAATTCGTAGAATGTGCGTAGACTTCTTTTTTTAGCTGTTTTCAATTCTTATTGCTGAAAATACTGACTTATTTTCAATTGGAATTGAAATCAGCCAAAAAAGAAGTCTACGCACATTCTACAAGTTATAAATCGACGCCTCCTACGAAGAAAATCTCTTTTCAGTTTTGCGGCGAAGAAAATCCCTTCCAAAATTTGCGCCGAATATAATCCCCTCGTTGATTTTTCCGAAGAAAAAGATCTCCTTCTACACTATTGCGACGAAAATAATCCCCTCGCTGATTTTTCCGACGAAAAAGATCTCCTACAATCTTATAAAACAATTTTCTACCAATACTATCCCATACTTTTTAATCGAGGGTGCATTTATTTAAACAAATTATTTTATTTTACGTTTTGTGTTATCCTTTTTTTATAAAATTTAATGTTAAACGTTGGTTTATTCATGGCTTATTTTTGGCTTATTCGTTAACTAAAACCATTAGCCAATTATTAGTATACCCGCGATTTTACTTCGTTTATTTTATTTCAATAAAGCGCAAAAACGCCAGAGACAAGACAGGCTAGTTTTTGCCGCAAGAGTACTAGAAAAGATAGTTGTCGCCGCAAAAGTTCTAAAAAGGATAGTTTTCGTCGGAAAATCAGCTGAGGAGATTTTCTTCGAATTAAAAAATTATTTAAAAAATCAAATTTGCCTTAGAGGTTAGCAAGGAATATAGAGAATCGTCGGTATAGTAGAGCGCGGAAATTAAGATAGGCGTCCCTTAAGATATAAAGTAATTGCGAATTGAAATGAAAATATTATTACAATTTTAACTACTCTCTAAAGTTGAATTAGTGAAAAACCACTAATTCAGAGTGACTATGCACTAATTTGAAAAGTGAAAATTGCTCCACTATGAATTAGTGGAAATCGACTATTTAAAATAGTAAATAAATTGTACTAATTGAAATAGTAAATATATGCCCTATTAAAAATAGTGTAAACTACTAATAAATTAATGAAATTAAACATTTTTGTAATTGGGGAATTCACTATTTTAATTAGTGAAAAGACTAAAATAGTTATTTTATTTAACAAATAGTTTATTCTCCACTAATTTAAAGTGTTTTTTACTAATTAAATAGTAGAACACATTTTTACTATTTCAATTAGTAAGATTCTACTAATTGATTAGTGGAAAATCTGATCACTAAAAATATTAGTGGAATTTCCACAATTCAACTTTAGAGAGTAGAAATAGCCCCTTTTCATTTCACAGTTCCATTATATTATAAAATAGTTTAAATTTTATAATATACGAAAAATTTAACGACAGTCAACACGTCACCATCAATTCAATAACTAAATAAAAAGAGTGAATAATAAAGACATAAATATTGTAAATCGAAGGCAATTTTGTACTGGCCGACCATTGTTTCTATTCTTTTTCGATTCGAATGTAAATTACATTAAGTATAAATAATGGAAGTTGTCGCGCGTAGCGTTATATAATACAATTTTGATAGACATGTGTAATAATTTATTATACTTGAGGATGGTTAATAATTCAATACGGGTCATGAGATTTAATTCATTTCAACTTTTGTTATTTTATTCATGTTCCATCAATCGTATAGCGTCGCGAGTTTACATACGCACATAGAAATGTCGCAATTGGTGAGGTTCAAAATAGTCGGAATTAGGCTACGATTCTCCCGAAGGGCTTATCAATATATCAATTTAACGCGGTGAGTTCAACGCCGCGGGAATAACAAATTTGATACTTTCGATGCGAGACGACTAGTGAAGGGATAAATGGCAACTTAGCTTTACTACACGCAAAAATGGCTACTCCCGCTCTGGTTCGCCACTGGCTGCAATTCGCCTGGTTCGCCACTGGCTGCAATTCGCCTGGTTCGCTTGATTGAATCGAGACTCGTGTCTTTCTTTGATGACGATAGCGTGGACAGGTAGAAGAACCGGGAGCAGCTTGGCACGACGTATGTGGTTCGGTCGAGACCCAGGACGGAAGAGAGCGCACCCAAGCTCCTGAGTCTTACTCAATGCTTCGCATTTTGAGCTGGCGATCCCCTCTTTATCTTTTCGGGAACGCTTACCACGCCCACAGGAGCAACGCGGGAAGTACAAAGATCATCTCGTTACACATGACATAATTTTAAAGTTTTGTATATTAAAAACTGAAAAATTCGCAGTCGCGCATTCTACCTAATATAAAAAACAGAGAGCCAAAGTTTTGCTCGTATTTTGGCGACCATCTTGACGCCCAATCAGAATGACGCATTAAAAGATTCACAACAAAGGCCATCACTTTTTTTTAAGAGAGGATCGTGTGGTTATGCGAGTAAATTGTTACTCTAGCGAAAGGCGAGGATTTCAAAGATTCAATTTAAGTCATTATTTATTTGCTCCTGAGGAGCGTACAGCAGCAGCTTTACTGCCCGCCGAGTAGGCATAACGTATCCACTTTACGCGCAGTGTATAAAATACGATAGTTAATTCAATATTTCAATTGAAAAATAGAAATAAAAATAAAATGTAAGTCTCTTTTAGAATACTGAATTTTTAGACAATTTATGACCTTCAGTAGTATTAGGTTTGCCTTTTTTTATTGAGCCATATTTAGAAATTTTAATTAAGTTTTTCAAGGCATCTCAATGTTTTCGTTAATTAAATTAATTTGATAAAAATGCATACTAAAAAGCATATAATTATTTTTCTTTTCTTTTAAAAATTGCTTTGTTCGTTTTTATGTTATACACTAAACAGTATTTTATAATCTAGCAATTAAATATTGAAATACTTTGAGAAGAATCTTGGAAGTTTGAGACAACTGCATACTGTGTAAATTAGGAGACAAAGCGCAAAGGACCACTAGGCCTAAATGCTATTGTACTGAATTGTGTTAAACAATATTAAAAATTGAAAATAATCATTTTTTCCGCAAGACGTAAAAATTGAAGAAAAAAAACAGCAATCTATTTGAAATGTTGTACTTAGTAGTTAGTTTGCTCAGAAATACGAATTTAACTATTTTTTGAAAAACAAAATTTGAAAAATTACAATTCAATAATTAAACATTAACAACTATATACCCTATACATTTTGGTTCATTTGGAATGTAAAACAGAATGCCTCAGATCGCCCGTTTGTCTAAAACCCTTTTGATCTCGGACCATTCTTATTTTACCTCCCTAATAACTTAATATACCATTTGAAAGAAGCTGCGTTCCAATGAATTGGAAGCTTTATTTTGCAAAAATTTTCAGGGTAACTGTATTATTAATTATAAACTGTGATATAAATAAAAAATGAAATTTCTTTTTCGTAACACCGACACCTCATTTTAAAAAATTACAATAATTTTAAAACGCATAAACGGATATTTTCGATTTTGATTTGATATTTCGATATTTTGATTCAAAATACATTTCTGTAATGTTATCTCGAAAATTTATTTTTTCTCCATACTAACAGTTTCTTTGAGAGGAAGCAAAAGTGCTAAAAAACAATTCGTAACGCAGACGAGCCGTATGCGCTAATTCTAAAGAGAGAAAAAAGTGCTATTCTGATGTGAAGCTGGGAACAACTTCGATCAAGCCGCAGTACTAACGGAATAAAAAAGCTATATGTCTGAGCGGGATTAGCTTTTACGACAGAAGCAGTTGCACACTTCAGAGAGACTGCGAGCAAAGAAGACACAGGGGAAGGAAAAAAGAGCAGCGTTAAAACACCAGCCGGAAAGTATTAACCGAGAAACTTTACTGTCAGGCGTTAACTCGCGCGCCCGATGGCCTTTAGCCGCGCTTGTAAGCTCGTGTTGTAATTGTTGGCTTTGGGGCGTGAAAGCCTGTTGTACGATTCCAGAGCGACACACGTCGAAAACAGGCGGAGGCTGGCCGTCCGATAGAATTGGACAAGCCCAGGAACTCCGAGGCTAACTGACCGAGATGTACGTTATGGTGGTCGCGAGCTTCTCTTTCGCTGCAACTAGGAGGCGACGACACAGCTGACTCCTAGTCATTTTGAGCTTGGTATGAATTGTAATACACTGAGAACAAATAAGAAATACATTTTTTATATTAATAATAAAAATTGCTATATGAAATAGTACCGCTGCGATCCCTGTCGGAACATTCACCATCAGTTATGTCCTTGTGATTAACTCTTGCACAGAATTTTCCTATACAATCTGCTATTACAGCTTATAACAGTAATGACAACAGTGATGCTCTCTCCCCGTCTCTCTCATTATGATTATTTTTTTCATTGTTTTTTGTTCTGTTATAACGTACAATTAAAAGTTTAATAGAATTTAGAACAGATTTTGCCTACAGTCGTGTTACAGTCGCGAAATATGGGAAAAAATATGTTAATTTAATCGGCTCACTGAACAGAAAAGTTAATTTATTGTGCCTAAAAACTCCTTAATTTTCTGGCAGGGATATACTCAATTTATTACAAATTTTACTGCGCGTACATTGATAATTGATATCCACCTAATATTTTGTATTATAAATAATATTTAAGCCTGTAGTTTAAATTAGATATTATTAGCTTAAATGAAAATGAAAAAGTGATCGGTTAATAACACAATAACCAACACAATTACAAAGACTGACTAAATACCTTTTTCAATTAATTTCTAAAATTACAATATTGTAATAAGTATATTTTGTAAAATTTGAACATAAACTTCTGTAATAAACTTTGATGCATAAAATAGTAATTTTTGTTATATTTTAGGTACATACCACCGATCCTATATGATATAATAATATTTATTATTAATATAATAAATTATTTTATGACGGATTTTGATCCCAATTTTTACGACGTTTTTATCGCAGGGCATTTTCAATGGAGTTCTAAATTGTTCAACAAAGATGTTGCTTCAATTAAGATATTTCTTACTTAATTATGTCAGGTGGAATTTCTGAACTTAAAGATGAATGAAATTTTGAGAATGTTTTATTATTTGAGATACGAAAACTTTTAAAGAAGATTCATTACTTTATTTGATAGATAAAATATGCATACTACACCGTTAATTTATTATTTTTGAAAAATGATTGTAGGAGTCTTTAAGATTGATAAAATTTAATTTTGCATTTTGACAAAGAATTTAAAGAGAGAGAGAGAGAGAGAGAGAGAGAGAGAGAGAGAGAGGGGGGGGAGAGAGAGAGGGAGAGAGGGAGAGAGGGAGAGAGGGAGAGAGAGAGAGAGAGAGAGAAGCTTTGACAATTTTAAATGGTGCTGTGATGAATATATATCTGTAATGTAATATTCAAGTTTTATAAATATACTTTTTAATAGCATAATTTCTAGTGGGAAATATTTCGACTACTCGCAAGTAAATTGCAAGTACGGGGAGTCAACAATCTATCTTACGTATACAAGATTGAGTTGAGGCTGTGCACCGTACATGTATACAGGGATCGATTCATTCACCGTGACAATATCCAAATGGACCAAATCTAACAGCTAAGGATTCCCAAAACCGGATTAGGCTGTCCTCAATCCTTTGCGTCATCTTTGCCTACTTCATAATTGCAGATATGGAAGCTTTTTGGTGTAATTAGAACAAGGAGCTTTTGTTGCGGTAGCTATAATCGGGATTTAAATTACATGCTATAATCCATCGATTCTTCACCAGATACGCTTTTAATTAAGTTTGAATTTTAGGACGGCGCTCAGATTACTTCGTAATTGTAATATCAGATTTAATCAATTTAATTACATAAATTATGCCATTATTTTTGCAAAATCGTATGTATCTTCTGATGAATCTGTGTTTGTTTATAATTAGCAATTTTTTACGGTGTGAGAATGGAGTGAGAATGAGGACATTCCAAATGAGGATTTAGAATTAAAAATAACAAATAAATAATTTCGTCTATAATCCACGGCACAAAGCGAAATTTATTCAATAATAATTCTAAAGAATCGTCTCGCAGTATCTCACTAAACTCTGATCTACGAAAACTTGCTCTGGTCATCGCCAAATGAAAACTGACTTTCTCGAAAAATCTCACGCGCTTGCAGCGCTCATCCACCAATCAGGGCGCGCTATGCTCTGAACGTTCGAGAATGTTCGAGAACGTTCCAGCCGAACCTAGGCGCTCCCACCTCTCTCCTTCTCACGCTATACGCCGTCATTCGGAATTTTACGGAATTCGAAGTCACGTCGAGCTTTCTCAAATGTTAAGGAATTAAATAAAAATAAAATAAATAAAAAAATAAAAAAATATCCTACAATGGTCTGAAGATTACATGAAGACAAAAGATTGTACTAGACATATAATCAATTTTTTATCCCAGATCAGCCCATTGGACTAGTCAATAAGACGAATAGGCTGAACCTGTCTTATAAGTAAATGTTATCAATGTTTTTTAAAATAAAGTAACTATTTATTTTGCCGTTCTCGAAACCGAAAACTACGCTCGACCTCAGACCCTTCCTTGGCCATAACTGAAAACAGACTGATGCATCTATTCTACCGAATTTTACTAAATATATCTGATATTTTTCCTAAAAGTGTCATACTCCGCGAAATGTCTCCTCTCAAGAAATCCTTGTAAGGAATAGTATATTGCGTACCTATCCCTGTATAATAAGAAATTGTCTCAGATCACGTGTAATTGTCAACCGAGGCGAAGCTGAGGTAGACAAACATGTGATATACTATTTTTCTGCTCGACGATCCTTAAAAGTTACAACTTTCTCTCGCGCAGTGGCCAGGAAGATGCGCTTTCGGGGCTGGAGGGCAGAAAAAGACCTATTTTTCGTGCTATAAAAATATAATTGTACTTGCTTCTGTTTGATCCTTAATATTTCGTCCTAGTCAAAATCCTGAATTTTTAATGCTTTTACTGACAATTATTGCATGTTTTCTGATAGTTATAAAGTACTACGTTAGATATAGTAATTATCTATTATCTGATCTACTATGATCTGAGAATAATCGCATAGGGCAATGTATTTGTGTTAGTCTGTAGTCCTTTTGATTAGTGACATGGGGGTAGAACGTCCTTAAGGCCAAAAAGAGCAGACGGCAAAGCGTCACACCCGTGCAATTTGTTATTGGACATTACGTGCAGTGTGAAGCTCGTACCTTTTTCCGAAGTAACAAGCTACAGGCTGGCAGAAAATGCAAAGTTCATCGATCAGGCGGTCATCCGCTTGGTTTTGTCCACGTCCGAGATGGCAAAATTGCATAATGGCTCTCCATTAGCTGCAGTAGAATGCACGTCTCTGCTCCGACTTGCGCTATAATAGCTCAGCTTGTTTTACGCGGCTATTCGCCATGCGATTACTCAGTGCTGGGTGCGAGACACGAGTGAACTGCGCTGGCCGCTACTTTCCCAGCGACATCTATAATTGAGATTTTATCGGGCGAATGCTGGCACTAAAAACATCTGCATTTCATGTTCTTACGGTGTTGTTGTGATTTTAGTACAACCCGACGGCATTAACGTTGCTGGCTGCGGAGCAATTGCGGAACGGTGAGCTTTAAAGTACAATTCGAACGGCTGCGAGATAGTTGCAGTTTGACTTTTCATGACATTGCAATCCGATTAAATCTAGAGCTCTGAGTATCGCCGTAGAGGGAGAGCTTTTTAGGGTTAGTGGTATGATGCACCTGAGGCCAAAAGAAAAATGCTCGTCTTACCTGAAGTCTCGGGATTTATTTATTTCATAAACAATAGTACATAAAGAGGTTTATTTATGAAAACCCCCATTAAAAAATATTGCTAAACGAAAGTAAATGTAATAAAGCTTTATACTGTATTTTACAGAATTCATGATAAAAATGCAAATTCTGGAAGATCAAATTTGTACCTGTTTATAGCATTGGATGCATTAATTTTTAATGAAATAATTATTTGATCAAATGTCCATGAATCCTACGCAAATAAATATTCATTCATAATTAAATATTCAGAATTACAGAATTCCATACAATTTTAATTTCAAGATATATCGTTTTTTATTTAAATCTAGAAGCCCAATAATTAAATAACCAAGTTAAAACATTTAACCTTTAGAGGACGGGGAATTTTGGAATTTTCAATTTCTCAGTATTTTCTATAAAAAAAAAAAAAACATAATATGTGTCTCTAATATTGGGAAATACTCATATGTAAAGTGTCTATCCATGGTCGAGCCACTATAGTGGTTTTCCCGTCCCCTATAGGTTAATGATAGCGCGCAGCTTATAACTCCCGTGTTAATTTTAATTATTTTTTTTTGTTCTTTAGCTAGGCCTAATTTTTTACACTTATTAATAGACGTGTATTATAAACTGCACTCTGATTTTTTTAAGACACTGTGCAATCCATTGATTTTCACCCTAATCCTCCATAAAGTCTACTTTATTAATCTCTGCAGTATGAGTAAAATCATATTTTCTTTAACGTACTATTCTTATGCTATTATGACAATTGAAAAAATCTTTAAAACATTTACTTTTTTTCTTAAAAAAAACAAGATCCACGATAAATATTATAAAACACAAATTTTTGGAGTGCTATTTTCAACAGGACGGTTTTAGCTTTCTATTTCAATAGATTCGTTTGAGATCTGATATTTGAAACATCAATAGAAACCGATTGCGTACGATAAGAGAAAAATGAATATTTCTTTTTTTGCTTTTTATAACTGGGTGTTTGATTATTTATTGTGTTCACATGATACTAGATTAACGAATTTAGAATCTTTGAGCTGTGACCATTTGCCTTTGCGAAAGATAAAATTTTAAATACCTTCGGATCATATATAGGGGAGTGTATGTATAATAATTTTTGAAGCTGTAAATCTCTCATTTTTAGTTTCACTAGTAAAATCCAACGCGCGTCGCGCGCTCAATGTTCTCTTTACACTGTTTTATTTTCTTCTAAATAATACATTCTGATTTTTTAGTTAAAATAATATCGAAGCGATATTTAAGAAGGATTAATACAATACTTATTTCATTAAATTGTTTAATGGAAAACTCAAATCTCTAAGAATTGAACGTTGGTGTCAAAAGAAAATGCGTTCCTAAACTATTCGATCAATTACATTCATGAATTACTTAAACGTTTCAAAACAAAAACCATTACTTTTTTAGCATTCGAGCAAAATTGAGCGCGGTCAAGTTTCTTTCTTTACTGTTTATTCCGGGATCATTTTTGAGGTTAGAAATATGGAATTTCAGCGCCATTCCGGAATATACGCACGAACCAATCAAGTTCACGTTTTCGAAGCTTTACAACATCCGGTTATCACTTTTTTAAGAGAGGATAATGTCGACATTGACTGCACTGTCTTTCACGAGCCACTCCTCTCGCAAGTGAAACAAAAACTGTGTGTTGATGCAGGAAACGCTTAAAGTAAATTAAGTCCTTTGTTTAATCTCTGTTTAAAATCTATTTTAAAAAGTTTACTTTAAAATTTATTTTTATCGCTACAAATTTTTAAATATAAATGATATATGTAATATTGCAGGAAACGCTTGAAGTAAATTAAGTCCTTTGTTTAATCTCTGTTTAAAATCTATTTTAAAAAATTTACTTTAAAATTTATTTTTATCGCTACAAATTTTTAAATATAAATGATATATGTAATATTCTGACCAGATGTCCTCAGGTGATAGTAGCGCCAGTATTTCATCATTTTCTCACATAGAATAAACTAGTTGGATTCGGATCAGAATCCATGCATGCGCTGATTATCAAGTTAATTTCAAGGTTCGCATACAGGATTCGTGTCTTAAGGATAATACAGGGTGATTCATTTTAATTGCCCTAGGCAAATATCTCGAAAAGTACGGGAGATGGAAAAAAACGTTAAATGTAAAAGTTGTAGGGTTCAGAGGGGTAAATTGGTATTTAAAGTTTTTCTCAACCTTGCTTTTTTCAAGATATTGGCCTACGAATTGTGTAGACAGCTTGATTTGACCTTGATGCGACTGCAGAGGTCAACTGGACCCCATGACATAACATCATGTTTGAATGTAAAATTTTCCGCTCTTTTAATTTCCGAGGTCAAAAGTTGGTGTTCTTATTGAAAAAAACTACTTTGACTTTGAAATGACCTTGAAACTTGACCCCAAGTTCATGGTCAAGGTCACTATTGGATTTTCCCCTCTGAACCCTACAACTTTTACATTTAACGTTTTTTTCCATCTGCCGTACTTTTCGAGATATTTGCCTGGGGAAATTAAAATGAATCACCCTGTATAAGGAAATTATGTAAGATTCGCTCAAAAATCGAGGGAAAATAAAGGGATATGCTTACGTGGGGTGCCATTCGTGGGTATATTTCAAAAATGAGATCAAGTAAAAAAATAAATTTAACGTAGCTCATTCTTTGTTATATAAAAATATATTGCTCAGCCGCCGCCGCCGTAATTTCAAGAATGCCCCCTCCGCTCTCCACCCTACGTTGTACTTAAGATCTTAAGTACTTATGAACTGAAATGAAAATTTTATTACAATTTTTAGATCAAGAAATAGCCACTTTTCACTTCACAGTTTCATTCCAATAAAAAATATTTTAAATTTTATAATATAAATCCCGTCATTCATTTTTCATATAAAATTTTTTATAGTGAATAAAGCAGTTATCGAGTCGCAATTATATATGTATTTTTATTATAATGTGCTTGTAGACTAATCTTATTTAAAAAAAAAATTAGGATAATCTCTTTTTTTTTTGATAAAATTTTCTATAGCTTATTTTGGTCTACGATGAGGATATTAAAATTAACTATTGCAATTTGCGTAGTAGACTTTTTTAATCTGAAACATTTATGCACTAAACTTTAAAAGTAAGATTGATTATTATTTATATAACAAGTTACATAGCAAGTAGTTTCATATTCTAGTAATGTTTAAATTACAACTAATCTAAAATAGTCATAATATAAAGATAAATTTGTCAAACATTTTAAAAATACAATAAAATATGTTTTCTTATTAATTTGTTTTAGCTACTTCAACCGCAGACCAGCAAGCCGCAAAACAAAATGCGAAAAGACTACATCACCTAGCATTTCAGTCAACATATCGGTGAGTTTAATCTGTTTTATTTTTATCTTTCCTTAAAAAGTAGACACAACCATCCGAAATCCATTGCCTTCATTTATTTAAAGAAAAGTTCATCTTTTTCTTAACGTTCAAGAAAAAGGACATACGGGATACGGGCGCATTATCTTCCTTGGCCTCTTGTATCTGTTAAACTGATCGAGTGCAAGGATTCGCGCAATAACTGGGAACAAATGATACAGGTTCATTCATTCAGTGTGAAAAGGGTTGTCACAAGAATACGTAGGCATGGCCTCATAATTATTATAAAAGTAATAAAGCAAAAATCTGTTTATCTCCGCAATGAGGTGGATAAGGAATGATTTAGTAAGGATGACACCAACCTCGTCTATTGTATCGCCGCGTGGCTGGAATCCTGCCCAAGCTCCAATCCATCGTGACTTGGCGCACAGCTGGTAACCTGAAGCACATGGGCTCGTAAAGCGTCGGCGCGGACCGATGAGATATAGCCACTGCAAGGGCCGCCGTTCCAATGCAAACATAAAGATGCTGCGATATCAGGGATTCGCGACTACTGATGCTCCAAGATGTAGACTGCCGACGTGAACTCGATGTTTCTATACGAGCGCCTTTATGTGCGCATCAGCAGGAACATATTTTTGCTTTAGCGTTACGAGTGTAAAGTAGCTTACCTTGTAAAAGTGACTAATTGTATCTTTAAAGGAAGTTAAAAAAAACTCCTGTACTATTCGAGAACTGAATAAAATATATTCTTGTAGACTTACATTATAATGTCTGATTATTGCCAAGTAGTAGCTCGCGGCACGCTTCCCATTTTTGTAAATACACAAAAAGAAATTTAAAATAAAAATTAAGATTAAAATTCCTATAAAAATTATCGTACAAAAAGTAAACACGGACCTTTTTCACATAGTGTGCTATATATAGGTTATGTTATAATTATTACAAATAACAGTAGTGCAACAGTAAAATTAGTTTACAATTGTATACAAATGCAGGTGCCATTCTGACCTCAAAATTGTTACGATATTTAGGTTTAAAATTAAACTGTCGGTTCGCTTTTCACATTGGCACTGCCTATACTAATAAAATAGTTATATTTTTGCTTAAGACCCAAACCATGGCTGCCTTTCTCGGAACGTATGTTTAAGGGTAAAACTAATAGACAATCTACAGTATATTTTATATCATTGTCATCGATAAAAATTCACATTAAATGATAGAAATTAATATTTAATAATAAAAATTCATGTTATTTACTACACTTTTTAAAGGTTATTATGTGTAAATACTATTTTTTTACGATTAACTTATAAAAAATATAGACAAGTCCAAAAAAGTCCTGTATTGCCGTGAAAATAATGGTAAATTTTATTGGAAATTTCTCCCCGTTTCTTTAGCTAATTTTCAGTAAAAAAATGTACACGAGTGTCGTATTGTAACTTTAAGTTTACAATAGAGAGCAGTCAATGGCAAACGTTAATGAACCGCTGCTCAATTACGATAACATGTATTGGTCAGTCGTTTGCCGGCTATTGGTTAAGCTATTTTGGTTGGTTTGCCATCTGCCAGGGCTTACTCATATTTAGTAAGAATAGATATCTATTGAATAAATTATTTTAATGGTATAGGCATTAAAAAATATTGTTCACCTCGTGGATGTAATACTTGACATTTTTTTATGATCACATGCGACAGAAGGTCCGAGAAGACTTTTAGATGATGTGCCCTTAGACTCATCCTCAACGATGGTCGTAAAAGCGTGATCAAGGTATTCACTTGAGCTATCTCCGGTTCATTGGGTTAAACGCGTTGGTACAGCTTGTATTTTTTTGTAGGAAGGGTTCTACCGCTTCCTTGTCTACCTGCATCTTCCCGTACAGCTGTGCCACTAAAGTGCTCTTAGTGGTGTCGCTGTTAAAACGGCTGCGTTGTTATCGGGGCCATTTGATGCCCATTGTTTTTATAGCACTGCCACCATTTATCGGCTGCGCCTTTTAAACCCACACCTGCTGTCGCTCGGGAAGATCGCAAGTCTCTATGTACTCCTGACAATGCTGCAGTAGGCCTCTGGATCCTCGTGATCCTTGCCGTAGTATTCCGGCAAGGTTGGCCGGTGACCGAAGAGCGCCTGTGAGAATGCCTCCCAGTTCCGCACGACTGGTGGCAGGTGGTGTGCTCCGGCAACATTCCCAGTTTGCGCCATGATGACAGCTGGTGGGTCTGGAAGTGGAAGTTCAAGTGGAGGTGTTGCCACGTTTAGCTGCTCCTGTTCAAAGAGCTCTGCTGGTAGATCAGCGATATCTGGTGCACGTTCCTCGTTCGGAAGATTCCCCTGCGGCAGGTGGAAGTTCACTGCAACGTCTGCGGGCCGCGTATGTTCTGAGGATGAGCGAGTTCTTGGACGTCCTCGCTTCCTGGGTGATGGTGATGGTGATGGTCTGTTGGGCGCCACTGGGTCTTTACTCCCAGAAGTATGTCTTCGCTGTAGGCTCTGCTGCGTGATCGTGTCGTCCTCGGTGTAGCAGACGGAGTCCTGGTGATCGGCATCTGCTGCGTCGGTAGAGTCCTGTAGGTTCACCGAGATCCTACTTTGTCGTCTTGAAGAAGGGGCCCCACGTCGGGCGCCACTTGTCACCGGTGCGCTGTTGATGGCGTCCTGTTAATGTGTGTCGTCACCGCAACAACCGGGATCTTCTCTCTTGCTCTCTTTGGGAGAGGAATCCACCGGAGAATCTTGAAGATCTGGTTGATTGCGTCTTCGTTGGGTGAGAGGAGGAAACCACACTAACCCTCTCTCCTAGCCCTCTACGGACCTAGAGTCTCGACCTCTTAGAGAGAGGGCGAGACCCAGTAACAGAGTCACCGATGAGCTAGGCTTATTGAGTACCTGAAAATTGTGTTTGGAATAGATTATGGCCCCTAGCTCCGGGGTGGAGCGGGGGTGCTCAAAAATTTACTTCTGGAGCAAACGTTGCTCCAGAGTCAGTGGTGCGCAGTACTGGGCACTAAGCCGCCGATGCGCTCAGTCCGCCAGGTCGATGGTGCCGCTCCGAGGAGGCATCTGCTCCTTGCTGGTGGAGGAGCCCTTCGCCAGGACGACGGTGGAGACTACCCGCGGCTTCTTCCTCGGAGGAGGCGCCTGCCTGTAACTCCCGACTGGCCTCTTCACTGGTTGCAGCGGCCTGGGCACCTGAAAATTCCTGGAAAGGTCCATATCCCTGTTGGTGATCTCCAACAGGGGCAATGGTGTCCTGGAGTTGCCGGGCATCAGAGGCCGCTCCAGTACAACTGGCGGAGGACGAAACACAGGGTCAGTCTGGGTGGCTGCTCCTATTCTGAGGAAGGCAGAACCTCCGATCTGGGTGGTCTTCTCCCTTACCTAGAGGGTCCGGTGGGAGGTCTGTCAAGCCACGCCAGTCGATACCCTGGACGTCCACTCCGTCTGGGTGTAGGTGTCTATTCTGGAGCGCTCCCTTCTTGCTGGGCTGGCCGGTCGTCGTGAGCGGGAGCGTGGTCGAGAGCGGTGCCATAAAGGATGGCGGTCCTGACGTCCGTGGCTGCGACTGCTTCGGCTCCTGGAGCAGCGCCCGTGGCGAAAGCGGGAGACTAAGCGCTTCATCCAACAAAAAAATCCGGACCTGAAAAGGTGGAATTAGGGCGCTAAATGAATTAGGCCAAGAGCTTTCGATTAACTGCTTAGCAGGCTTTATTTCTCAATCCTCTGTGTATTGCACTGGAGGGGAGAGGCTAGCCAGCAGTTGCCGGGCTTCTCCTCGCGCCTCCATATATGCTACATAGGCTCCTCTTTCGATAAAGGGTTGCGTGCCGCTAGGCATTCGCCACCTAACGGCAGCGGCGCGCAAAGTAGACGCGGCGGCAAGGATTGCTTGCGTGTATACGCGGTGGCGTGCTGCAGGGGCAGGCTGCTGGCAGACACGAGGACTGCTGTCTAGAGACTGAGCCATACGCTGCGCTATTTCGTATTGGGCACCATAAACTGTATTTCCTCGAACCTTTATTTACGATAGGGTCCCAAGAGCTCCCGTATTCGAGACTCAAAACAATAATAGAAAAACTAAGCTTTATCTTTTCTATGAATGCGTGTGTTGTTCTTTTTTTTGAGTGATTTTTACATCAAGTATTATTCAACAAAATATAAGTATTAATAATGTAACACAGTGAAACACGCTTCCCTTAAGTATTTTAAATCTATTTGAAAATAGTTTTTTTAATAGATCTTTGAGTTCTCTCCAGATGTAAATAAGTGAAATTTAATTTATTGAAAATCTAATGTTATTTTCACCAGTAAATAAATAAAAATTTATATTCTATACAAGTGAACATAGTTTTCACTAGTTAAAAAGTGAGATTTCGCTCGTTAATAAATAAACATCGACATGTCTCTGTGCAGTGTGAAGGTGTTTTCAATTCTGATTGAAATAGTTTTGCCACTGCGATCAATATATCACTATTACTATTCAACAAAGTGATAAACACGCTTTTATTTACGAAGTGAATAACGCAAAAAAGATTTTTAAAAGTTCATAAATTAAATAACAAAATATCTTTTAGGAATTTATAATCTATAATGTGCAACATTTTATTCGAGTAAATCTTCAGGTGGATAGGCTAAATATTTAAACAATATTGTATTTAATAATACAACTTCTACTAGCATTCGTGAAAACTAGTTTTTTATATGTTATAGAAAACCATATGATTCTACATACTGTTACAGTAATCAGACTTATTCAATAAGTGCATATATTTACTTATTGGAATGCAAATATTAAGATGCACTTATTTAAAATGTGTATATTCACTTAATTTAATTTTGTACTCATTCATTTACTCACTAAAGTTGATAGAATGAAAATCACTCCAGTAGAGCTAATTTTGACTTTGGTAAAAGAGCGAGTCTCAACATCCTGTTTCTTCGTGCTACAGTGAACTTTAACTTTTAAAATCCAAGTGAAAGCAAGCCTCTATATAACTGATATTCAACTGTAAATAGAGTAATAATTTCTACACTTTGAATGAAAGTATATTCTCATCAGAAAAATCACTCAAAGTATATAAATTGTTAAAAAAACACAATATTCATAAGACTGAACAGTAAAATTTTATAGTCTACTCGTGTGTCTATAGTATAATAACGAGTAATTTACACAAATAAATGTGGTTAGTTGATATTTATGTATTTCACTCAAATCATAGAGTAAATTTTTCACTCCGAGAATGAGTAACTTGTTTGCCCACAGATGTCTACATCACCCGAGTTTTACAATTACGAATTGCCGTGGCTTCACTGTCACCTGCAAAGTACTATAATCACTCTAAATTACGGAGGGAAAAAGTTTTATTCCAAAATATCACTTGCACTCTAAAAACCGCGCTTACAGAGTAAAAGAGAGAAATTTTGACAAGCGCTTTACACTTAGAGTGAGGGCCACACTCTAAAAGCTTTAGCGTGTACAGAAAATGTAAATATTCACTTATTCTATGTGGACGACTATAGGTATGTTCTTGGGCAATATGTGCAAATGCACGTAGAATAAGTGAAATTTCACTTATTTACATTTAGAGAGTCCACTCACTTATATCTTTTAACCTTTTCTTTTCTTGCTATATTTAAATGGCTGTATAGCCTGTTGAACTAATAACGTATCGGTATATACAATTTAATTAAATAATTAAAAATGTCTTAATACGTGTTTTTCGTGACAGACTATTTATAAAATTTAAAAGGAACCAGATATGAAAAAATTATAATAATTTTAAGCAAAAAATAACAATTAGTAAATTTAAAAATGTTAATGAAAAACACTAAAGTTGCTCTAAAATCGAAGCTATAATTTATAATCATAAGAAATATTTAAAATTTTCGAATCCTATATATGTGTAGGAGGAAATCTACAAATAAAAAGCCTCCGGTCAAATTTTTTTTTCGTTCTGTGAGTCATATAATATATGAAAAAATCATGAACGCACAATTCCGAGATTGGTATTTTTTTATTTGCAAATAAATTTTTAAATACCAAATTTGAAAAATTAATTCTTTCAAATTTGGTATTTATTACATAATTTATTACTCAGCTGTATGTACTTATATATGATTGCACTGACACTGCAAAGTGTAATAATAATAGCAAATAATAAAATAATTGTTAAACAGTGTATGTTGCGCTATTTTTGATGGAGTTACTTATTTCATTATATAATTTTTGATTAATACTAAATGTATTTTTTCTCTTAGGATTCTTTGGGGGGCAGTGACTTTGCATAAAATTTGTGTAGGTTACGCGGTTTGAATGTCTTATTAGTTATAAGCCATAAACAAATTTTATCATTTCTGTTTAAAACTCACTAGCGAATTATTTTTTTCTCAATTTTTTGCATTTTGCCAAGATACCATTTGTCATATCTTACAATAACTCAATGACGAACATTAAAACTATTTACTGATTTATATGGGGTATGTACAATTGTTTAATTATCTGAATTGTAGATTACATTAACGTATATTGTATAATGATCGCAATGAAAGGTCAAATAAGATAAGGCGTAAATTATACTATAAAATTGGTAAGCCCTCTCTCTGTAAGTGTAAGCAAAGAATCGCATGCATTAATATATACGAAATATTGATGAAAAGACAAATGTTAGAAAATACTGTAATAAAAAGAAATAAATGGAAGAAATTTTGGGAAATGATAAATGGAAGCAAGCTGCGTCTCACCGCCAAAGCCCGCATCAATCAAACCGAACTTTTTAACACTATCAATAAAATCAATTGAATAAAGCAGACTTCCGTTGATCGTCACCGGATAGTAGCGCCAACTGAAGTTAGCCTTCCTCCACTCCGTCACTCCCCGATTCCCTCTCTGTCTTTTCAGCGTCAGAATCACGCGCGGCCGGTCGCTCATTCGAAATTCGCGGCGAGCTTATCTCTACGGAAATTTTCTCGATTTAGCAAAGAGGCCAGCCCGAGAAAGAGCTACCGACTGCCGTAGGCGTCCTGGCGTCTGCGATCCGATCCGCGTGAACTCCGCAAGGGAAGCGAAGTCGTGTTGGGAATTTGGAAGGAGAACGCGAGTGAGATCATGAGACGTTGCGTCGCTCGTTCCATAATTCAAGCTTAACTATCGATCTCTGCGGCCCGTTACTCCCGATTAAGTGCATCCATGCCCCATCTCTCTCTCTCTTACTTTGTTCGCCAGTTTAGTGGCCTATGTCGTCTCGATGGTGCTTCTGCCTACCTGGGCTGAGCATCTTCCAGCGGACGAGAGATAACAAACTATTAAATGAGCTAACGTCCAGAGGATTCATTTTGCTGAAAGCTACGATAAACTTTTCTTATACGTTTGCCGAGTCGAATAACAATTTTGCACGTCTATTTCTACATAGGGTGAACCGGTGGAAATCGCCACAGCTATAAGGAAAAAATTAATTAAAAGTACACAAATGTGGAATAGATAAATTTTGTTAGACTGTTTTAATTTGCATACGATTACGAACAAAATACATAATAAAACTACTTCTTTATTTTATTTACTTCTCGAAAAATTCTTTACAAGTTCTTCAAAATATCTTCCTGCGGGGAAAATGCTATAAGAAAAATTAAATAATCTTTAAACAAAAATTAGCATTATAATATTAAACTTATAAATAATTAACGTTCCATCTTACACGTCAGGACAAAAATAAAATAAATAAGAAATCAGTAAGTTATACCTATTTTCACGATTTTTGAGGTAAAATACCACTGGCAAAATATGCTGATGAATGTGCTGGCATCATTCCCTTATGGTATTAATTTAAAAAAATAGATGTAATTTTAAAAATTTAACGGTTTTCCTTTTTTGCACTACACCAATGTAAACTTGAGATCACTAGCTATTGTAAAGATTAATAAAAAAGTAGCAATCAAAGATATAGAAAATTATAGATCAAACCCCATCCTTTCAATAAAGGTCTGAAAAGGAACTACATGTGAAAGCGAAAATTCGGTAATACTATGTAAAGAATGGAGATATAGAGCTTTGTGGCATCTTCCCCAAGCTGGCATCTTGCCGCGGTTTACTTTATGCTTAATAGTCTTTTTCTTAAAAATTACTTTATACAAACTTAAACATCGGTAATCTTAAACTTGGGGTATCTGAAATTCACAATTATCGATTCTAAAGCAATGCTTGTATTTCAGAGAAGGTATTTTCATTATTAGAGACTTTCATACTCCTGAAATATAAAGCAGTGAAATATAAGTGAATTATTGAAGTAGATTTTTCACTCTATTATATCGTGAATTTAACTCCTTTGATGGAGTGAGAGTGATTTTTTGACTCTTAAGTAGAGAGTTTAATTCTACTTTAAAGTAACTCAAATCGCTCTATTCGTGTAGAGTCAAATTTAACTCTACACATGGTTCACCATAAACTAAGAGTGAAATTCCACTCCAACCATTTTAGCATGTGCAATATTTTCAAAAGGTAAAAATATGTCACTGATTTACGTAGTAAATATTCATTACAATAAATAATAGTGAAATGAATCATTTTTAAGTAGTAAATACAAAATTACATTAAGTACTTACGCTGACTGTTTTTCAATGAATATTCACTGAAAAGGATGTACAAATTCACTGAGAAATATTTGGCTATTCGCTAGATAAAAATATGCAGTTTCAATGAAATAATATAAGTAAGTTAAATAATTTATCAGTCCTGCAACAGGTAAATTATTTACATTTACCACAGCTGCTTCCATGTACCTAGGATGTTCATGAAACAAATGAATATGCTGTGTCAAATTCACTATTTTGACGAGTGAATTTAAATACACGTAATTCCGACAGAATTGTAACATTGTAAAAAAAAGCATTTATCAGTGAAAAAAATTTCACTTTTTAAGTTAGTCAAATTCGGCAACTTGAACAAGGAAAAATAAAAGTCGCCGTTTGAATCAGTGAAATATATCAATATCTAATCAGTGATAACGACAATCACTATTTAAATTAGTGAACATGTTGCTGAATGCAATTTAAAGAGTATGTCCCAAATTGTCATCCAATCCGAAAATTTACTTAATGATTTTAATATTGTACATCTTGCTTTAATCTAGCAGATCTCAACTGCATAGCCTGAAAGTCGGAATAGTTTCTAATTCCGAACTAGCAGAACGTTCGACCATAATTTATCTGAAAATCGACCTACGTCGATTAATTCTCCACAAGGAAAAAATTAAAGGAGTAAGAAAGGAAAGGAAGAAAAGAACTAACGCCGACCTAACTTTTTCCGCGATTGAGCAACCAGTAACTGATTTTGAAAATATATTGTCGACCTGCTTGATCACATTATCAATTGTAAGATACGTAAGATTTTATTAAAAATATTTAATATTATGGTATATCAATTGTTATTTAATATGTTAAGCTACTTTTTAAATCATGAATTCTCTTAATTTATCCCTAAATATTAATTACCCTTGAATTAATTGTTAGTGATAGGTAGGATTTGATAGTCATTTTTAAACTATTATTTTCTGCACATATAATCAATATCCGAAGTCAAATTTTATGCATTGGTAATTTACTTTATGAAAAAGATATATTTCTTATACATATAAATTAACAGTGCATAAACTTGTAAGTTAATGCTTCAGCTATTCCATTGAAGGAAAAAGCACAATGAAAAATGCAGACTTTCTTGGCAATTTTTTACTCTAATAAAAAAGTTGAGAATTTTTTAGTTCGGTGAGTTTGTAATTGGATTACAGATAATTCATATTCCGGAAAATAATTCAATAAGTTTTTTCTTTATATAACAATGCATTGAATAATAAGTATTTGAAAGGATATTATAACCTTGCATTCCTTTAAGAATTGCTGCGAGTCAAAGCGTAACATACTCTGCGAAATTCATTTTCTCCATACTATTTTCCAGAACGTATATATCTTGTTAAAAGATAATTAATATAAGATGAACTTTCTGGCTGAGTTATATTCTTTTGTAATGTACGGTATAAAAGGCATGTCGTCTCTTATGAAAAATCGTATAAATAAAATGGAAAAAGAAAAACAAGAATTGAAATTTAGTGATTGTTAGCTTGAAGTGGTTATTAAGAACTTAAGATCTTAAGTACAAATTAGGTTCACATATATTTAAGATTTTAAGTAAAACTTAAGGAGGAGGGGTAAGGGTATGGAGAGGGGAATAGAGGGGAATAGAATTTTATGTTATTTATATTTTAAAAACATCTCTTTAAAATAACTGTTTACGTACTAATTCACATGTCTTATCATTTATGTTAATTCTAAAGCTCATACGATAAAATTGTATGCCTAGAAAAGTGAATTAGAATGTAAAAAGCTATTTTAGGGAGATATGAGCATCTTTTTGAATCTTTTTTAAAAAAGATAAACCCTGCACCACTCTAAAACTGAATGCAGAGTATTCGTATGCGTACATTATAAGTCTGTTCTTTTTACGAAATAGTAGCCCGGAGCGTACTCTCCCATTTTTGTAAATATAACTTTTAGTCAAGTTTTCTACTGAGACAAATTTAACCGTTTAAAAGCTAATTTAACTGAATCTTGGGAATGATCCCAAAGGTGACAATAAGGTTTTCCATTCATTCCACACAGACGTGCGAACAAAATAAGAAAAGAAAATCAGTGTTTTGCAATATTTTGAAAAATATTATCTTTGAAAAAAAAAATGACAATTTTCAATTTGTAAAGCTACCAAAAATACTGATTCTTTGTATAAAATATTTTTTTCTATTATAAAAAATCATTTACCTATACACTATTTTTTCATCATACAAAAGCTTCCTCTAAAAGAAAGCAGTACATAAAACGATACGGTGTTTTTTGCTTCAATTTTTACATACAACTCCACTCACAAGTGTCATCGAATATATTCATCAAATATTTTCATTCACTCTTTATCCGCTTAAATAAAAAATTGCTGAATAAAAGAGTTCCTGAAAGATCGATAAATTTCGTCCTCGCATTTTTTGTGTGAAATTTCTTTTAGTTATAGGTGGTGCTCAAAAAACGTATCAAAATCCGATATATCCGTGTAGAGGGTTAAATTTTAAGCACTTTTGGCCTTTTGCTATTTTTCCATATTTTGAATAATTATCGAGTTATTGTTAATTAAAAATTACGATCATTATCCAATCAGCGCTCGAGCTCATTACGATGGGCGGGACTTACTCGAGCGGGGAGAGCCAACTGCTGGTTGGATAATTATTATGATTTTTAATTAGCAATAACTCGATAATTATCCAAAATATCGAAAAATGGCAAAAGGCCAAAAGTGCTTAGAATTCGACAATGTATGGACACAAATATACGGGATTCCAGAATGTTTTTTGTGCATCTTGTATCGTCGTGCATACCAGGGCAGTTTTGTCAGATAGCACGTGTAGGTTGCACGTATGTTACTAGAGTAGATAGGTGTGAGTAGTCGACCAGTGAACATCTAAACGTTCTGCGCTCGACGCATAGTATTTACTTGATATTACTAAATAAGCATTATACTTTTATACATTTTATTTTTTATGCATATTTTATTAAGATATATATTGCAGTGACCATTTGTGCTAAGATCCATTGCTCCATCAACGTATTTTGCCGTCAATGTCGCTCCTATTATTCCGATTGGAAAAAGTAATGAGAGACCCTCACTCTTGCATTTACTATTTCAAGCCAAGTAGCGATGATCTTAACCATGAATATCGAAATCGAACCCTAGCAGTTTATCGAGTGCTCTCGATCAGTTGAGCCGCCATTCTTGGAATTTAGCGTTTTTTCTTCCACGACATATTGAATAAGAAAGAGTTCAAGACTATATAACTTCGCCGATTTTCGATTTAATTTTCTGCGACTGGTGTGACAGGACCGCGGCCTTCTTCCGCATACTAATTTTTTTCTTCTGTAGTCCGGATCGGCTCGACTCGGAGAGAGAAAGTGAGAAGAGTCAGATGAGATGTTAGAGACTGGTAGACGACATTTTTTATTTTCCAGAGGACAGCTTTCGTTGCTCTTTTCTCTTTCTTCTGTTGTCTCTATCTTTACAGTTTCTTTTCAAATTGTTAGATAGTTGATACCAAAGGATCAGAAACATTTATTGTGGTGATAAAACGTAAGTTTATAATGATTTCTTCATAGTTTCGTGAGCATTTTAACTAGATAGATTTACAGTAGCGTTGTCATCTAGCATAGTTACATTGTATAAGGTTACCTTTTATATATAATAATTGTACAAGGATACATAATTTTAAACTCTCCCCTATTGAAAAATCTTACGTAAGATTTTTCAATAGGGTCGTGCTTTGCAAATAATCTACAAAGCACTCCAAACAGTATTTTCAGTAAATAGATAATGTAACGCCACGAGCGAAGCTTGCGTAATTAATGAATTATTGTTGCAAATCGCAGTGCGGTATCAGCTATTTATGGTCTTGAATTTAAGCATTTTTTTTCCTAGCGGAATAAGCAAAATGCGGCAAGTCTCGGCAAACAAGCGCAGTTTTGAACGCATAAGCCTGCCCCTCCCACTCTAGCGTGCCATACGCATCCCAGCAGCTTGATGCAACCCGAAACCGTTCTTGTTTTTGTATTTTCAGGAGCGAGGGAGAGCTTCATTAGAATTTCCATTAGGCGAAGGTGCTCGCCGGGGCCCGGCGCAGCTCCTCGCTAAAACAGTTAATTCATTCCCGCGCGCGGCACATTCCAATGAATTTAAATTTGCGCGAATAACAGTCAGCCGCGACATTAATGTTATTCAAAAGGGGGTGGAGTGGGGGGAGGGGGGAGGGGGAGGTGGATGTCCTGGGAAGCTTTAATCCGCACACGTGTCCCGTCGCGTATATTTCTGCAAAACAATGAGAGACACACGACGGTGGCAGGCGGCGTTGGGTATAGCTATTCCGTGGTTACGAAGACGCGGGGGCGCGCTCGAGAGCTTTCAAGTTTTATCGCGAGCGAGCGCGAGCGAGTTTGTCTTTTGTGAGTCAAATGCAGCGCGGCACATATTCCGGCGCGGCCGCAGTACCGCATCCGGCGCTCACGCATTGCGCTCTACTGCCTCGTATTTTTCGCGTCTGCCCCCTCGGTTCCCTTCCGCTCTCTGATTCTCTACATCGGCGAAATGACGAGCGCGGCCCGCATTTCTTCTCGCGTTAGAGTTTCTTGACGCGCGGTAAGATAGATCTTTTACTCCCCCGCGCTTCCTTCATCTCCGCGTACATTGCGCTTTTTCCAAATCCTTCTTCGTCGCTTCTTTTTCTTTTGGAATCGAATCACTATCATTCTCTTTATTGCCGCTTATTTTCAGCTATTACACGTATATTTATCTTTCTAAATTGGTTTTTTCAATAGTTGACAAGTTCACGTTTATTAAAGTAACAATTATTTATAAAATTTTCATAAAGGCTTGCATTACAAAATACTGATTTTTACTTCAGGGAGTCCAAAAGCCAATTAAAAATTCAAATTTCGCGACATAATATAGCAGACGAAAAACAATTAATTTGCGTAAAACAAAGAGTATAAATGAAATATCGACTTGTCCTTCTTTAGGTAACGATTTATCATTTTATAAAGGTTCAACTTTGAATAACAATACTGTTCCCGATATTCATTTACATTATTTTAAGGGAAGAATTTTCCAAAATTAATAAATGAATAAAATGACAAGGGAGTGGATCATTTTCCACGTACATCTACCACTTTAATATTTTGCAAATCTTCTCTTAAAAAAGTGATGACCGGATGTTGTGAAGCCTCGAAAACGTGAATTTGATTGGTTCGTACGCATATGGCGGAATAGCGCTGAAATTCAAAATTTCTAACCTCAAAAATGAGCCCGGAATAAACAGTAAAGAAAGGAACTTGATTGCACTCAATTTTGTATCTTAAAAAGTAATAGTTTTTGTTTTGAAGCATTTAAGTAATTCATAAATGAAATTAGTCGAGAAATTTAGGAACGCATTTTCTTTTGACGCCAAAGTTCAATTCTTAAAGATTTGAGTTTTCCATTAAACAATTTAATGAAATAAGTATTGTATTAAACCATTTTTTAACTGTAGTTTTTATTAATTAATTTGGTTGAAAAATTAAATATCACTATGATATTATTTTAATTAAAAAATCAGAATGTATTATTTAGAAGAACCGATTAGAAAAAAACAGCGTAAAGAGAAAATTGATGCGCGCTGGATTTAGCTTGTATTAAAAGAAAAAGAAGAGTTTAACTACTTAAATAATACGAGTTTTTTCAGTGATATTCGTTCCGACGAATACCCTGTTAATACATCTTTAAATGAGTTACTTCTTACTTAAAATTGTCTTTGATTTAAGTTTTCTAATGTTTACTCTGGGTGTCGCTACCTTACAAATAAAAGTAAAAAATCATATTATTCAAGCCTTTCCCATCAAGGTATTGTTACATGACTTTTGGACTTGCTTAAGTAACATTTGCTTCAATATTAAAGTAATGTAAAATTTATAGAAAGTTCTACAATGTAATACTTAATAGTTCCATATATTTTAATTATTTAATATTCTATATTACAGATCTTTTAATTTTCTTGTTTGAATGTTAATGCTACTGGCCAAAGAACAAAATTTTTATCCATAAAAAATTTATATAAAGTGTTATTTCAATAATCGCAATTTTTTAATCTTTTCTTTCAAAAGATTCTATATGTCTAATCTCTCGAGACTATTCCAATACAAACAAACGGATCTTGTGCGCTTTGATTCAACTACAACTTTACGAACGTATTTCTTTTCAATCTGCAATAGAAATTTCATTTGTCTCATCTCATTTCATATAGAAATGGAGTTATCCCAAAAAATGTTTTTTTACTTTTCTTTATCATGCGACGAATAAATTAAAAATTTAGAAAGAAGAAATCATACTCAACGAAATGTTTTTTTTTTATTTTCTCATTTAAAGCATATTATACCGTGAAAAAAACCCTACTTTCTTTGTCTTTTCTTTCATAAGGAATCCATTGAAAATTTAAAAGGAACTGCGCTTTGCGAAACTTTCAAACTTCCTATTTAATTTCTTTTTTTCGCCTGTCTATTTTTCTTTGTCATTAACATTCGCAGAAAATTGCTAGGTACGATATAAAAATTTTACCGTTACACTTAAATATTTTACGAGTACATACTCCGACATATTAGGTTGATTTTATCATAAAGTTTAATAACATTCTTACTCGCCCTTTTGTAGCGGTAGGATATGTTTGTAATTGTTTCTTATAAGAATATTAAATAGGAATTTACGCTACAAATTAAAGCTACCTTTTAACAAATTACGCTACAAATTAAAGTTACCTCCAAATTAGTGTAATCGAGGAAATACTCTCCAGTCAACAAAATTATCAAGTACTACTTGAAAAAGTTGAACTTCTGCAATTGAACAAATAAAAATGTAGTACCTATAATATTTTTTCACACAAGTACTAACAATAAAAATAGACCATGACAAATTTTCAATAAAAATTACCGTAATAATAACGGAAACACCGGAATTTTTTGGATTTATCTATATTTTTTATTAAACTCAAATACTATTTTTTTTTTAAATTTACTTTATATTAATTTTTATCATTTAATGCGAACTTTCAATTAAATGATTACTATAATTGGTGATAAAAAAAGGTTCTCTAAAAACATGTTAGAAATTTGCTTTGTGTGTTTCTAAATCATTTGATAATGTTTTTTGAAAATGTCTGTATGGACGCGTGTGTGGTCATTTGTACCTTAAAATATTATCGGAATTTAACGAAAACCAGTTAATTTAATTTTTAGAACGTTTTTTGATTTTACGAAAACAGTGTGAAATTCTTATGTTGAATTATATTGAAAAACAAGGTTGAATCATGGGACGCCGACGAGAAGGCGAGTAGTTTGCGCCGCCGGATCGGGAAAAGTCGGGAGAGTGTTGCGTGCAGAAAATAAACCCGGAGATCACAAATTCAGTCTAAATTATTCTGACATATTGCTTCGTTTTATTAGTTAATTTGAATATCCTTTCGCCATACACGAGGCTCGATTAGCCGAGTAAAGATACGGAAAGCGCGTTATCGCCGGAATCAATCGCTCGCTGCTGACGCGCCGATCACGGAGACAAAGTTGTGCATTCGCGCGCTTGGTATACAATTGAAAAGAAAATAGATTATACGATCGTGGATTTGTTCGCGTCCTCTCGGGAATTAGCGGGAGGAGTCTAACCTTGCGGTCGTAAAAACGTGGTGTTGGCCGCCGCCGCCCGAGGCCCCGATGCTGCTCCGCTCCAATCTTGACATGGCCGCTGCAGGTAGTCGCCGTCGTGTGGTTCTCTGGGAGGTAGTCCCGGAACGCCGTGCACCTGGTGATTGGCGTCGGCGATGGAGGCTGGTGTGGGCCGAAAATGGGTGGGCTGTGCAGACCTCGGGCAGACAGGGGCGAAGGCCGGCGCGTCGTCGCTTTTATTTACACACACGCGACGTCAGGAGTCCCGAACTCTGGCGAGAACTTGCAGAGTTTCGGGGAAACCATCGCCGAATTCTTCGAATTCGGCCCGCGATTCTCGGTACGCGTATGACGGCTTCACGCAACCGTTACAATAGTTATTCGTATTTTTCATTAAGATAAGGCCAATATAATGAAATTACTTTAAATGTATTTGAAAGAGCATAAAATTTCATATCACCGTCAACAACTTTGGACTAATTATTGTTATTTCTCTTTTATACATGGAAGAATCTATTTTTTTTAAATCAGTATATTGGAAAATAATTATTAAAAATCTTTCAAAATGTCATAGTTATTAATAATATCAATACTATTTGAAAATGATTTTACGGGTTAGTTCTTGAGAAAAAAAAATAAAAATGAAAAAATATGCAGGGTGAAATTTTATTTAATAATTGCTTTACAATAGTAGTATAATTGAATCAATCTACTTGAAATTTTGTTAGAATTTTGTTATAGTTTTTGCATATTCTTTGGCATTTTAGAAAGTCTATTAATTTTTGAGAAAATGAGGAACGATTGGGTCTTTTACGTTCTACAATGGTTGATAATGTAACTTATAAATACGAGTGTCGTGCGAAAAAGATTCACTTTTACTTTGTATCATGATAATTTTTATAGGATTTTAACAATTAGTCAATTGAAGTGTTACCGACGTGAAAACACGGCATCGACGTGAAACACCTCCATCAAATCTATTTTTCAAGCTCATGAAAGAAAGCAGTCCAGCGTCTGCTCGGCTCAGTCGCTTACCTTCTGCACGGTAAATAAAGCACGCAGTGGCGCACGGAGTCGTGTCGCAAATCGTCAAAACAAGGCGTGCGAGTAAGAATCAAGTAAATCTTCTCGGGATTTAATTGGCTCGTCGCGTGATCCCTCTATTATTCAGAGGAGGGCAGAATACAGTGGTCCCGATTCGTAGCGCGGCAGCGACAGCTCGTCTTGCGGCGAACCTCTTTCCGGGCGTCATGCGGGACTCGCCGACGGCACGTCCCTACTCGCTGCCTGCGCAAGAAGCATGTACCATGGGTATATAATGCGAATTGCGGTCTCCGTGATTATATTGCGCTCCTCCATCTGTGGGACGAACATTTTGCTGGCGATGACTTACTGTACAAGAATCTTTCCCGACCGCGCCGCCATTTACCTTTACCTGGCTGTAACCATGACATTTTTATTTATACGGAAAACAGCGTTATAGCCTTAAGCGGGCTGAAAGATAATTCAAAATTCAAATTGCACGCCTTAGTATAAATCTTAATATAAAGCTTGAATAATACAAGGTATTGTTATATTAACTTGTAACTTAAAAAATGATAGATCCATACCAAATTGAGGGCAAGTATTTCTTGCTTTTTCGATATGCAAATTAATTGTGTTTTCGTATGCTATATTATGATGTGGTATTTCAATGTTTAATTGACTTTCGGACCCATAAGCATTTCTATTTGTTCCAAGAAAAAGGGTAAAGATATATTGTAAATATAAATAAGATATTGTAAAAAGAGTAAGATATTGTGATAAACACGGCAATTTCAGCTTTCATATAGCTTTAAATCATTTTTGAGACGAAGAGGCATTTTATTACGATACTTATAGAAAACGTAATCGCAGACTAGCCGCGCAAAACGATTTACTCAATTTATATAGGAGAATTTGATATGCTAAATTCACACATAAAATTAAGGGTAGAATGTGGTCGACAACGTTCTTTAATTTTTTACATAAAAAATAAAGAAAATTGTATATGCTCAGCTCTCTACTAGAAATCAATCTATTTAAAATGACCACGAAATTAAGAAATAGCTTATTTTTAGTGCTAGGTGAGATTGTAATTTAAAAAAGTATTTCATCAATGAGTTAAAAATACTCTCTATTTTGCTCACTTCTAATTCCTGAGGAAGTTGAGAATAGGTACTTGTTAAAAAAGATGGGAAAATGGATTTTTTAGTTTTCCCGATAACGGAAGTATAAGACAATTAATCAACTTGAAATTGCCATTTGTTATTTTTGTTCTATTTTGGCAAGCTGTTTAGATAATTTGAAAGTTAGTATTTTTTTTAGACAATTAGTATTTTTTTGCTGGAAATGAATATTTTCGCATGATTTTGATACACAATATTCCTCGCATATTGTAGATTGTTTATTGAATTTTAAAGTATAAAATAGGGCTGTATTAAGAATTATTCGAAATATTTTTTCCGAAAATTAGGTTAATTACAAGAGTGTATTAATTATGAAAAGAATTTTGTTTAAGCGATATGATAATAAGGTAAAAATATGAAATGAGGTAGCATGTCAAGTTGTAATCCAATTTTTATGAACAAAACTAACAACGATATACTATTGTAATCATATTAAGGTGTAAAAAGTCAAATTTCTCGGAGGAATCTATTCCTAAGATGAATGAAGCAACATTAGCTGGAAGGAAACAAGTTTCGGTATACCCATCAGACAGCATCCAGAATTTCACTTGGCATTGCTTGATTAGTCTCAGGTGCACTACCGCAATTCGTGGCACGCTGTAATGAGCTTATCGAATTCATTGAATTATAGAGGATCCACCGCAGACTACGAAAATGCTGCTACCGCGTGGATCGTTCACAGGATAACGTAGCTTTTTACGTTCGTTGAATTAATGGGATGATAAGGAAAACTGTGAGAGGTGTGTAATAATTGGGCCAGGAAAATTTATTTAGCTTCTGAAATGAGTTTTTAGTTTGCTTCGCAATGATAAATTGTTAGATGAATTATTGCCCTTTTATTTTACGAGTATTTACTCCAAATTGATGAACTGTATTTGATGCGGCATGTAAAGAGAAAGTACTGCAAACTGCGTAACAATGCACTGAGGAAAATTATCGTGTAAAAGTTAACAGAATCGAACTAAAACTTACTTTTTATCCAAACTTTAGTAAAAATTTGCTATCTAACCGTAGTAATCCAATCTAGAAATCCGGAAATTGATACAACCAAATTGAAGATCACAACAGCCAACACAATTATTTATTTTATATTACTACGCAAAATAGTAATTTTTGTTATGTTTCGAATATATCTCTCCGGTCCTATACAATGTAGTAATTTTTATTATTAATATAATAAATTTTACAACAAAATTTTTTTCTCAGTATGTAAAGACAGGCGGTCTTAAAATATATTGGACACAAGCGGGAGATATTTTTGTGATTGATAATAATGGTCCTCTTACATTGGAGCTTTAGAAGCGGCTAATCAATTGCACTCACCTACTTTCTCAGGACTGTAACCCCTTCTATTCTTTCAATTATCTTACCTTTCCTTCCCCTACCTGAGTCGACCGGATCTCCTGTGGGCAAATACTGCAGGGTGGTATTGAAGGGGCCTAAATGTCACGGGTTTAATTGCCGAAGTATTCATTTATTCTATGTGCAATAAGAAAAGGTGAAAATAATAGAGAAAGGCAGCAGAGGCGATGGAAGTAGGACTAAGTGAGAAATACATAAGGCAGTCGCAATAAAAGTAATAAAAATTGAAAAACCTTAAAACTTGAACAATGCAAAGGAATATGACTTTTCGTTAAATGCTAATTATACGTATTCTATACAAATTAAGTAAACAGGAATAACATCTTTCATATGTTCACGAGAAGAAGATCGAAACTACAGAAATGTAATTCAAAGATTCGTAGAATATTAAATTATACTATAAATGGAATACTAGCTATGTATAAAGCAGAATATCCTATTAAATTACAATTTTCAATATTTTCGATGTTAATTAACCCATTAACGCCTAAAACAGAGAAATCGTAGCTCTGTTTTCAACCGTAAATCTATCACACATTCCGCGGATATATTCAAAGCAAACATACTTTTTCTTAAGTATTTTTTTCTCTACTTTCCATTTCCGGTCTCCGAATTGCGATATTTTCACTCAGAAATCCAATATGGCGACATTTAAAAAAAAAAATGCCAAATTTCGATACATTTTTTTTTTTAAATCCAATTTCTTGTTGTGTTAACGTTGAGGACGGAACTTTATTGTTCAACTATGAGTGCATAAATGAGTTGTACTTTAAATTCAGCTTGGTCCCGAATCCAGAAATTCAATATGGCGGCTAGAAAATGGCGCCGGAAGCGCAAAATTTTGCCCAAACATTCACGAATTTTTTTCTCGAATATAATGCATTCGACGAAAAAATCAATAAGAATAAAAAGTGCTTAGAATCAATCAAAGAATATGTCTAAATTTTTTCACTGAGGTTTGAGCAACTTTTTTATTTTTGCCAATTGGCAATTTATGACAAATTGGAAAAATTCATCGAATCGTCTCGAAAAAATTCAGATATACTTCTTGGTCAATTCTGAGCACTTTTTATTCTCTAACTTTTTCTCGTATAACGCTTTGTTTTTGTGTAAAAAATCAAAAACCTTAAAAAATTTGAGTTATGCAACTTTTGTAAACTTTTTCAATTTGCCGAATTTTGCCAAAAGCTTTTGTAATGTTTTTATTGAATTTCAAAATAGTGAATCATAATTGAATGTTCATAAATCGATTTTGAAGAATCTTTAGTTTTTTCACTCTTTGTGTACTATACTATTAAATATTAGCGTTAATATTTTGCATGTGCATTTTTCGAGTTTTAAAATTGTAATGGCTCCAAAACGCCGGAGAAGTGTACGGTCTCAATCAGAGTCTGAAGAAGATTATTATTCTGGTGATAACGATGATTATAATATTTTGGTACCTAATCCAGATGATTCGGGCAGTTCTGGTCAGAGTGACGAAGATTCTGGTTCTGAATCTATTGATAATTTATTACTGAGTACATACGCAGAAACTTGTAAGAATTATATGAATGATCAATCTAAATTGGAAAATGAATATATTTATAAATGGATCGACGGAGAAAAAAGTTATTCCTGCAAAGTTGAAAATGAAATATTATTATCTGATAGTCATAGGAAAGACATTAAAAATATGAGTCCAGTTGACTTATTTGAGACATTTTTTTGCAAAGAAATTAAAAATTATATTATAGAATCAACTAAGATGAATAATTGCAGTCTAACAATGTCAGATTTAAATATATTTATAGGAATAATACTTTTCTCAGCATTCAATAAAAGGAAAAGTCAAAGAGATTATTGGTCTAATGATCCCTTTTTATCTAGTGATGTAGTGAAATCGGCTATGGGACGCTGTACATTTGATAATATAAAATCTAAGTTGAAATTATCAAAACCCGTGGATGAAGATTGCAATGATAAAGCTTGGCGAGTTCGTCAAGTCATGAATCTGTTTCGTAGAAATATAAAATTGTTCGGGTACTTTCAAACCGCGATATCTGTAGATGAAATGATGGCCAAATGTTACGCTAGAACTAGTATGAAACAGTTTATTCGCGGCAAACCAATTAGATTCGGTCTGAAATTTTGGGGTTTATGTACATCAGATGGGTTTTTATTAGATTTTGATCTATACTGTGGAAAGAATTCAACTATTGGGGATAAATTAGCCAAATGTGCTTTAGGAACTCGGGTAGTAATGAACTTACTTGACAATTTTTTTTCAACGCTAACTTTTCGTAAAGTAGGCCTTTACCATCTATACATGGTCAATTACTTCACAAGCTTAGACCTTTTTGTACATTTAAGAAAAATGGGTTTACGTTCCACTGGTACTATTAGAGAAAATAGGATAAAAGAAAAAAATTATATTGATAAAAAATCAACAAGAGGCACATATGCCACAAAGCACGATCAGAAGAGCGGAATGAATTTAATTACTATTATTGATTCTAAACCGATTTCAATAATTTCTACAGCATCTGGAGTAACACCACTGTTACCCTCGAAAAGATATTCCAAAGAAGTAAAATCAAAAATAGACATACCTTTTCCTAATGCATTTCATCTTTATAATAGGTTTATGGGAGGGGTTGATGTTCATGATGGCTATTGCAATAATGTTATGCCATGCATTCGATCAAAAAAGTGGACGTGGGTGGTTTTTATTAGATTACTTCAGGCCGCTGTCACCAATGCAGTAATACTTTATAATTGTGCTAATCCAAGTCACAAAACAAGTTCAAAAGAATTTCTGATGGATATTGTGAAACACTATCTAACTAGACCTAAAGTTGATGACATTGTTCATGAAACAGTATCCTTGAAACAACAGAAGCTCTGCTGTTGCAAGCCATGTGTCATTAGGACAAACAAATGTTGTAAAAAATGCAATAAATTTTATTGTAAAACGTGTTTTATAAAAAATCATAACAGTTCTTAAAAAAAATAAAAATTATAAAACTATAAAAAATCAAAAACATAAATAAAACTCTAATAAAAAGCCCAAAAAAAAAAAAAAAAAAAACAAGATGCTTTGACTCATTTACCTCCACGTGGTAAGTGTCGGGAAACGTTGTACATCAACGGCTAAGAAATGAGAATTTTTTAACGCGAAAATCATATTATCTGGAATGTGACAGATACTCGGGCACAAATTTGAAGTAAATTTGCTCATAATTGACTAAAAAGTGCACATGGAACAAAAAATTTTAAGGTTTTTGATTTTAAAAAGTGCTCAGAATTGACCAAGAAGTATATCTGAATTTTTTCGAGACGATTCGATGAATTTTTCCAATTTGTCATAAATTGCCAATTGGCAAAAATAAAAAAGTTGCTCAAACCTCAGTGAAAAAATTTAGACATATTCTTTGATTGATTCTAAGCACTTTTTATTCTTATTGATTTTTTCGTCGAATGCATTATATTCGAGAAAAAAATTCGTGAATGTTTGGGCAAAATTTTGCGCTTCCGGCGCCATTTTCTAGCCGCCATATTGAATTTCTGGATTCGGGACCAAGCTGAATTTAAAGTACAACTCATTTATGCACTCATAGTTGAACAATAAAGTTCCGTCCTCAACGTTAACACAACAAGAAATTGGATTTAAAAAAAAAATGTATCGAAATTTGGCATTTTTTTTTTTTAAATGTCGCCATATTGGATTTCTGAGTGAAAATATCGCAATTCGGAGACCGGAAATGGAAAGTAGAGAAAAAAATACTTAAGAAAAAGTATGTTTGCTTTGAATATATCCGCGGAATGTGTGATAGATTTACGGTTGAAAACAGAGCTACGATTTCTCTGTTTTAGGCGTTAATGGGTTAAAATATAATTAAAATATTAAAAACATATTTAATAAATCTACTTATAGCCATGGTAAAAATAATCACATTTAAGTTGGTTACAAAGCTAAGTACTGGCTTGTTTTAATGGGCTTTATATATTTTAATTATTCTAGTTTGTTACTAGCTATGATTTTTCTATAAATAATGTGGAAAAATAGCAAATATTTAAAATACCTTGTAAATTGCTTTGTTCTATTTTATGAACGAAATTATAGATAAGCAACAATCATAGCTAGTTACAATATAACTTAAATCCCTCATATCAAGCCAGCTATTATGCGTGCTTGTAAATGTATTACTTCGCGCATGCGCAGTAGCTCTTAGCAGGACAGCAGACGCAGGTCCGCATCAACTACTTTTTAAATATAACCTCTTCTTGTGCGGTGTTCGTGCACGTACGTTAAGTTATAGTTTACAATCTAATAAACGCAAGAAAAATATGTCAAGCACCAAACGTGTGTGGAAACACAGATCTAAAAAGCGTATTTATAAAAAATATAAATTATCTAATCTTAATTTATATGCAGAAGAAGAAATAAGTGTACTAAATGAACTAAGTGAAATAAGTGAAATAAGTGAAATAAGTGAAAGTAATCCACATGCTTCTGATTTATTATTATTATTATTATAGATTGCCTGGGTATAACTCAGGGACACTTAGCTTTCGCCATTGTATCCCTATCCCCCTGGCTATTCCTCAGCAAAGTGGTTCATCCCTAAGGCTTTGGAGTAAGCCATTAGGTTGTTTGTCCCCATTTTGCTGAATTGCTCCGAGTCCAAAACCCTTGTTCTGAGCCATTTCACGCGAGCTCCTGTGAGGTTAGGGCACTCGCAGAAGAAATGTTTTGGGGTTTCTTCCTCTTCTTGGCACCACCTACAAAGGTTACTCGTTCCCTTTGTTTTGTGCGTATAACAACGGAGGTTACAATGTCCTGTTAATAGGCCTATAAGGGTTCGGGCCCCCTGTTTGTCTAGGTTCCTGCTCTTTGAGATCCATCCAGTAATATGCTTTCCAAGTAGCTCCTTGATCCACCTATAACCTTCAGAGTTCTCCCAGGCTTCCCATCGTTCCTTCTTTATTATGGTTCTTATGGTATTACAACCCTCCTGGTATGGTACTCCTATCTCCCATTCTGGTTGATTACCATAGCACGCACCTAGTCTTGCAAGGTTATCTGCCTTCTCGTTACCTTTGTAACCTGAGTGGCCTGGTATCCAGTTGATGATAACCTTGTTTGTCTTAGTCAGATTATCGAGAGTGTCTCTCGTTTCCCTGACTAATATTGATTTGGTGAGTGGGTTTTCCAGGGCCATTATGGAGGCCTGGCTGTCGGTACAGATTTGTAAAAATCTGCCCTTTACATCCCTCCTCACTAGATTATCTGCACATGCTCTTATTGCAGCGATTTCTGCCTGAAGGACTGTGTTAAAGCTTTTGAGCCTGCAGTTATAGTTGTTTTCCCCGCCTGGTCCACAAATGCCGAAACCAGTTTCCTTTCTCTGACTTGGATCCATCTGTAAACCATATTTCTCCATGTCCCAGGAACTGGTTTTCTTTCCATTCTTCTCTGTTCGGTATTCTTGTTTTGAAACGTTTCCCGAAGCTGATATGTCTCTTCGTTTGATCCTGTGAGGACCAAAAGATCTCATCTGTTAAAATTTCTTTTTGGATGGTCATGTGTCCCATCCCGTTGTCTTTCCACTCACCACTGCATATCATTCTGTACGCTGTCCTGGCCGCCACCTCCTTGATATCAAGGTCTAGGCCATTTATGTCCAGCAACATTCTGATTGCAGCTGTGGGTGTACTTCTTCTCAATCCGTATGCCCCCCTCAATGCCACCGCCTGTATGTGGTCCAGACTTTTGTTTGAGGTTCTTTTACGGATTGCTTCCCACCATATCACTGCAGCATAGGTCAGTTTTGGTTTCAGTATTGCCTCGTACAACCACAAGACTTTTTGGGGTTCAAGCCCCCATCCTGTCCCAATCGCCGACCTACATTGCATGAAAATGTTTAGTACTTTCTTGCACTGTGAACTCAGATGTTGGTTCCAGTGTAATTTCTTATCTAGGTAGATCCCTAGGTATCTTACTCCCTCTGCGTACGGTATTTTCTTCCCGTAGAAGGTTACTTCCTTATTTATTTTACTTTTATATTTCCTGGTGAAAGGGACTATTTCCGTTTTGTTTGGATTTATCCCTAAGGATATCCCCTGACACCATTGCTTTACTTTCTCCAGTATCCTTTGGATGAGGTCTGGAAGAATTTCTTCAAATTTACCTTTCACCATTATGGCGAAATCATCTGCATAGCCAATTGCAAAAATCCTTTCTTTGCTTAGCATACACAGTAATCCGTCAACCACTAGTAGCCACAGTAGGGGTGAGAGTACTCCCCCTTGTGGGCATCCATCGTTGATTTTTCCCTTTACTTTTTTACCCCTCCATTCACTGTATATGCTCCTGTTAGTCAGCATCCTCATCACCCATCTGACGATGGTTTTTGGGATTCCGTGCTCTTCCAGTGCTCTGCGAATGGTGTCTCTTGTGGTGCAATTAAAGGCTCCCTCAATATCTATGAAGGCTCCAATTACTGTTTCCTTCGTATTAAAGGCCTTCTCGATGTAAGTGACCACCGAGTGTAATGCTGTTTCCGTAGATTTGCCTACGGTGTACGCATGCTGCCCTGCATGTAGTGGATTTTCACTCAGGATTTCATTCCTTATGTAGTAGTCCACCAATCTCTCCAAAGTTTTCAGTAGAAAGGACGTTAGACTTATTGGTCGGAAGTCCTTTACTGTGGAGTAGTCTTTTTTTCCGGGTTTTGGGATAAACGCCACCCGTGTTTCTTTCCATTTTTCAGGAACATATCCTGTGGCAATACATCCTCTGAGTAGTCCCGTGATTAGGTTTAAGATGTGTTCATCTCGTTCCTGTAGCATCTTCGGAAAGATGCCATCCGGGCCCGGTGTTTTGTATGATTCAAAGGAATTAATTGCCCATTCAACCTTTTCCTTAGATATAACTTTGGCTGCAAGCTTCCAATCTGTGGGTCCTTCACACCATTCCAGCGTGTGCGACGCCTCCTCCTCTGTCCTGTTAAAATCAGGATAGCATGCTCTGAGTAGGAGTTCCAAAGTGTCCTCCTCTGTATCAGTGTAGTTTCCTGCCGCGTCTTTTAGACATTGTAATCGACAGTCGTTGTCCTTGGTAAGGAGCCTAGCTAATTTAGCTGTGTCTGCTAGGTTTTCCATGCCCGAGCAGTAGTTCCTCCAACTTTCGGTTTTAGCTGCCTTAACTTCCTTTTTGAATGTATTTAGAGTATTTTTATACGCTTTCCATCCTTCCTGGTCGTTTAATTTCTTTGCTTTGTTAAACAGTTTTCTTGCCTGTTTCCTCAGCTTTTCCAGGTTTCCGTTCCACCAAGGTGTGCTGTTTTTGCTCCCTCTGGGTTTTAAGGGACAGTTGTTTTCATAGGCTCTCACCATCGCCGTTTGGATTTGTTCTAATGTCCATTCCAGGCTTAGGTTTGAACCATATTGTCCTTTAAGGCCGGCCAGTCTCTCGCCTAGTTCCTCCTTATATGCTGCCCAATTTGTATTTTTGGGGTTTCTTCTTTGTTCCACTTTAGGTTTTTTTATTTCTATCCTAAAATTTATGGTCCTATGGTCTGACAGGGATGGTTGGTTGCTGACGCTCCATCCCTGTATGTGATTCTTGATCCCCATCGTCGCGAGGGTAAGGTCAAGAACCTCCCTTCTATTCGCTGTTACGAAGGTCGGTTCAACTCCCCTGTTCACGATGTCTAGGTTTGTTCCTGTGATGAATTCTAACAGCTTCTCTCCCCTGTCATTTATGTCGGTGCTTCCCCAAACTTCATGGTGAGCGTTGGCGTCACAGCCGACAATTAGATCCAGGTTTTTTTGTCTGCAGTATTCCACCACTTTCCTAATTCCTGTTGTCGGTATTTCTTCTTCGTGTGGGAAATATGCTGAAACTAGTACAGTCGTCCTCACTCGATGTTCGTTATCTTCCAAATCTATCTTGATGGCGGTGATGTCCCTGGAGCTTATTTCCTGTAACAAAATGCCATTAATACCTTTTGTATGCTTCTGATTTAGAGCACTATGAAAATCTAGTAGTAAATACAGATTTAATTTAGATTCTGAGCAGTGGAGTACTAAAGAGACTGATATAGATACAGCAAATGATGATTTATCAACAGAAAACGAGGAAGTGCAAGTGTTGCATAAGGAGGAGCCAGAAATTGATGAATTGCGGAAGTGGGCTGTAACTTCAAAAATACCACGTGTACATTTGACGTCGTTATTAAAAATTTTAAGAGCTAGACCTTTGCTGAATGTACCAGCATGTGCAGCAAGTTTTTATGTACTCGTGATGCTGAATATTCCATAGAGGCAATAGCCGATAAAAGTGGTGCAGATAGTGAATTTCTTTATTTGGGAGTGAAAGTGGAACTTCAAGCATGCGTTAACCCTGTGCTACATCCTACTAAAATCTTAAAGCTTGATTTTAATATATTAGTTATAAGTAGTTAACCTACTTTAATTATTTTCAGTGTGGTGAATTGCAAACTGGGCTTGATCCTGCTTTGATCATATCAAAGTCAATTGTGAACATGCTCAAGATGTTTTTAACCAAAGAGGTAGCTTAGGTGTTTTTCTCCACACTCAACAAAGTGAGCGGGAGGTATAAGAATGACAAATTCGGTGCTCAGGCCTACGAAATGTGACTTGGGCATCTAATTTGAGCATTCTCAATATACCGACCCACTTCGGAACGGGTTTTCCTAATTGGTATTTACCCTAGTTATAGGTTTGGCCACAGGTTTTCCCCGTTCCACAGGCATAACCCTGGGCGAATGCGGAGTGGAATTAGGGACGGAGGAGGAGATCTGCCGGCAGAGAAGGTAGAGGAAAAACGCTGGGCTACAGGGTGGGTGGGGTTAGAGCCGTGTCCTCCCATCACACCTAAGCGGGGGGGGGGGGGTCAGTGCTGTGTCCTCCCCTTGCTCGGTAGTAGGCAAAATATTGAGTCGGCAGGTACTGCTAGGCCCATGAGGCTGCAGGAGATTCTCCAAAAAAAAAAAAAAAAAAAAAAAAAAACCAAAGAGGTAGCTCTTCAGTTTGTTGCCGTTAAGATTATTAAAAAATGAAAAACTAAAATAATGAAAAATACATCATTCTTCAATTGCATTGAAAGTAAGTTTTTCATATTACGTATATAATATTAGCATTTTAATAATAAATAGACTAATTCTTTTTTATTGACTTTCAGCTGTAATAAAGGAACGAAGACAAATCAGTGATTGCCTTACCACGGATAAAGAGCTCTTAACTACCCTCAGTAATGTGCTTTGCAATGCTGGATCATCGTTTAAGGCTTCAAGAAAAACCATTATGGCTGTAGATGATGATATAGATATTGAAACAATTCCAATTATTGTAGAGTCAAATATTATTCCAATAGAATATTTAAGCGAGGAAATGTTATCTCATAATTTATGTTAATGTAATTTAAATTAATTTCAGAATAATTAATTAATAATCAATATCATATAAATATTTTTAAATTTACCTTTATTTTAGAAAATACCCAGATTGTAGCTAGTTCAACTGGTTATAAACAGAGTACATTGTCTACTTCAGCAAGTCTTTACTGTTTATATCTACTTTATATCCATTAAAATTGGAATATATAAATGATTTTTTCTTAAATCCACCTTTTCTAGCCACGTAATGGCTTATAATTAGCATGTTTAAGTATTCTAGTTACTAGCTTGTAACAATGAGAAAAAGCGTTTCACTTTTTCCTTGTTACAAGCTTGTATACATGACTAGTTTCTAGAATACGCTTTATTAAAATGGCTTGTTACTAGTCATAAAATGTGACATGTTTTTACCAGGGAGTATAAACATCATGAGTTTGAAATACCGATTCCTTGATTTAATTTTTTAATTTTTTAATAAATTTAATTTTAATTTAAATTTAGTATCATATAATTTCTATTTTACTTCATCTCGAGGACTCGTTGAGTGCAAAATAATTTAGAATTTCCAGCGAAAAGTATAATTTCCACCTTTTAGAAAAAGTGAGGCGAAAATGTATACCACCTCCATTTTTATTGTATCTGTATCATTCGATATTTCTTATATAGTGAAACAGCTATTATTGCCCAAGTGAAAAAAAGTCACCTAAACTTCGGAACGCACCAACAAAAAAAATACCAAGAAGATTGAGGAAAAAAGCAAGGCACGGAAATCATGTGTGTGAAACCGCAGTGATAGGAAGATACAGAACGCATGAGTGACGAGCGAGAGCAAAAAATCCGTACGCTGAAAATCGATAAAGAAACGTGTCGTCTCGAGATTGAAATATCCTTAGGCGAACTCTGGTAGTTTTACTTCAGTGACGGGAATTCGAGCACACCCGACTGTCAGATGACGGTCGATAATTCCGGCGTGTGTACCTAAACGAATTGAATGTAGATTCGTCGATATTTCTTAGAGTACATCACGAGATTTTTCGTTCATGCTTATAGAAGCAGTCTTAAATCTCTTCTTTTTTCTTTTTTCTTCACGAGATTCTACTCCTTCATTGCTCCAACTATTTGTGTATTATTTAAATTAGATTTAAATAATGATTTCGTTTTTAAACAAACATTCGATGATTTTTTTAACTTACTCCATTGTGGGATTGAGCACAGGGAAGATATTCAGGATGTTTCTGTATAGTTTAGTATTGCCGCTGCTATAATGAGTAAAATTTTCTTTTAAATGCAAGCACATTGTAACGTTCTATTAAAATGATGGAATTTAACAGTTCAAGGAGACATTATTGAATTTAATAGATTTTGTATTAAATCGTAGAATGTTTTAAACGATTCATCCTCTTGCTGTTAAATTACGAATGCATCATTTTTAGAGTACTAGTAAATAGTTTTAAGAATTTAGATTTAGATAACACATAACAAAATTACGGAGCAGCCGAACGAAAAATTATTTTTTGTAGTTATATGAAAATTAATACTATTTGATGAACACTTGATGCTTTTTTGTTGAAGAAAAGTATTTTAGGTCAATCGATAATGATACCTAAAAAGTTAGAAACAATCCAAGAACATTAAGTGTTCATCAAATAGTATAGGATCAAGGGAGAGCAGGGCTGCGGACGAGAGGCCCGGTGCACCGTCGAGTCAGGAGGTACGAGCCGGGGGTGAAGAAAGAAGACTTGGAGACGTGAGGATGGAGGAAGAGACGCGGGCGCCGCGATCGCATGCTGTGTTCGACCGGTTTTTCCCCCGCACGTCATCTGTGGAGCCAACCATCATCCACCCGGACTATTACGGTCTACAGAAAATGATTGACCGCAGTCGGCGATTCAGCGCGCTCGCGTCTACGCCGAGGCAACGAGGAAGGTGCAGGAGGAGATCCGTATGCGTGAGGAGTTTCGGAGACGCGACGCGGACCTTAAGGCTTGGCTGAGCGGGGCTCTGGCCACAATTCCGGGGCAACCCGACTCTCAGGGGTCTTTGCCCCTGCATAAAGGTAGTTTGTCTTTTCGAAACTTACTTTACACCTTATGTTACTTGATCTTTCATTGCAAGTATTATACAATAGGGAATAATGAAATTTTCTGCCTAGCGGGACAAACCCATAACCTTTCCTCCCGGTGCCCAATCGAAACGGTTACGATTTCGGAGTTGCACATGGGAAGTAAAAAAAAACCTGTGACACGGCCGTTTCTCCCGCAATGCGTGGACGCAGAGAGGCAACAGCCGCGCACAAAAATTAATTTCGCGTTCGTAAACCGCGATGTTCCCGTCTAGCGCAACTCGGCCCGCAGATCCCCGGGACCGAAGTCCGGACCTTTGCGCCGCACGATTGCCGCTGAAGCCCTTTCGGCACCGCTGACACCACTAACACACACGAGCGCTTTCTAAACTGTCCCTAACACCTTCTGGCTCTCGGACCGCGCTATTAGTCCTAATGGCACTACACTCGCTCTCTCCCACGCACACACATACGCACACTCTTACTCTAGTGAAGAGTCGCGGCGGAGATAACATTCGACGCCGCGTCATCTCCTCGCCTGCCTAAAAGCTACCTAATACCCACCTTCTTCCTCACGGATGACGCTACCTGCTCCACACTCCTGGAGTTCTCGGGGAGGCCTTCTAGCTCACTGACTCCTGGCTGACGGCTGGCGACGCTCAGGGAGACGGCGGTGGCTGATTGCTCCAAAATGGTTGCGTCGAGGTAGTAGCGGAGTATCCTCTTGCCCTCACCCAACTCGCTCTTTCTCACGGCACTCTCTCACTAAGTCGCTCAGGTTTCACTCACGCACGTCTGCTCGCAGAGGCTGGCAAAACCGAACTGTCCGCGCGCCAGACACGAGCCGGCTCCGCCGCTCGGCCGAGCCTACGTCCGATGGGGGGGGGGGGGACCAATCAGGCCCGACCAGTGACGTCGCGCGGCAGCTAGGCTGCGAGCCTGCTGGGCTGCCGCGGCCGCAGACTCCCACCTCTGACACCACTACTCCTCCTACCTCTCTCGCGCGCTTACGCAGCGACTCCACTCCTATCTGTCTCTCTCCTCCTCACGGGCTCCAGTGACAGCCTTGTCACAAACCTCAGATCCCTTCCTTCCTTCTTACGTAATATAATATGATAGTTCAGATAATTATACTAATGTATATATCCCATATAAATCAGTAAATAATTTTAAAGTTGGTAGTTGGGTTGTTATAATATACGACAAATGATACCTCGGCGAAATACAAAAAATTGAAAAAAAAAGATGAATTCCCTAGTAAGTTTTTTGAACAGAAATAACAAAATTTGTTCTTGGCCTAAACACAAGAGATTCAAATCGTATAACCTACACACATTTTATGCCAAATCACTGCCTCAAAAGGATCCTAAAAGAAAAAATACATTTAGTATTCATAAAAAAAATTATAATTAAATAACTACCTTGATCGAAAATAGCTAAACACACTGCTTAACAATTGTTATTATCATTTGTTATTATTAGTATTTATTATTATACTTCAAAATGTCAATACAATCATATATAAGGCCTTTACATCTGATGTAAATTAATTTTTGTATTACGAAAAAATTAATTTGTCGTATTTCCAAGACACTCATAAAAATATAAAAACTCCTATTTCTAGGAGGATTTTTACCGTTAAATGAGGGAGAAACAAATATTCATAGGGCTGGGATGAGGGGTAGAGGGGGGGGGGGAGTCTCTATGCGAAAGATTTTTTATAACTATATAATATGGGAATATGTATATGTACGTACAATTAACATTACGTTTGTAACGAAGTGACTATAGAGCCAAGGGAGCGAGAGAGAGAACGGTAGTGGAGTCGCTGCGAAAGCGCAAGAGGTAGAGTAGCCTTGGAGCCAGAGGTAGGAGAGAGAAGGAGAGAGTCAGCGATGGCTGAGCTCGCCGCCGCGATGCCGTGGAGTGGAGCGGCCAGTCGGGCCTGATTGGCTTTCCCGTCCTCCCCCCCCCCCTTGACGGACGGCGGCCCGGCCGAGCGGAGGAGGTGAGCTCGCGCGGCGAGGCGCAGCAGTTGGTGTTAGCTAGCCGAACAATTCGGACGTGAGCGAGCATCAAGAGAAGAGCGAATATTCAAGAAGTGCGAGTTCTGTGTTCCATCGGAATGAGGAAGCGAGAGGACTTCTCCGCCACCTACTCATCATCGCCGTTGGGTACCTGACAAGCCACCGCAGTACCCTCCGGGCGTCGAGCTACTCCGCCCGAGGTTCAGCGAGCATTCTCAGGAACTCCCTGAGACCTTCAGTGAGTGGAGGCCTTGGCGACATCGGAGTCGAAGGTGGGCGAATTCTCGACGCTCTATGCTTATCGAGAGGTGGGTGGAGTTAAGCGGGTTAGTGCGGCTATCATAAGCGATTGGTGGCGCGGCGTAGAGTTCGCTCCGCCGCGACGCTGAATTATGCGAGATAGCGCAGTCGAGAGAATACCAGGAAGAGTGAGAGAGAGAGAGAGTGTGTGTGAGAGTCTGTAAAGTCGTGAAGACCTTTAAGGGAACGAGAAGAAGAATATCAGCGGCGCTTGCTTGAAGAGTCAGATGCGGAGAGGGCAAGGATCGAGGCCATCGAGTCAGAGAGAGCCCGATTAGATAGAGTTCGGAGGAGGGAGGAATTAGAGCGTGAGAGAGACCAAGCTAGGGAGCAGAGTAGAGCCGTCGCGCGGAGGAATCACTCTCTGGCGCGGAGAGGAGCGGCATGCCTTGAGGTAGCCTCGGCAGTCGCCGTGAGTCCTCAGGGTTTGGTTGCTGCCTCCGCTACGCAGCCGAGTAGTAAAGACGCAGCGTCCAAGAAGGCTCCGAAGAAGAGGAGGGCCCGAGGAAAGAGAGGAGCGAGGAAGAGTGGAGTCCGAGGAAGGGAGCAGGAGGGCGCCCAGGCTGCAGTCGGGGTGGCCAAGAAGAGACCACTGGAACAATCAGCGCGTAGTGTAGAGAGAGAGGAGAGGGCGGCTAAACCGAGCCAATTTCCGGTGAGGTTACACGGGGTAATGTTTGGCGGATTGAAGGAAATTCCTACTAACCCGCTAGTTGACCCTCCGCCGTTTACGTGCTTTAACTGCTGGCAGGAGGGTCACCCCTTGCTGCGCTGCCCTAGGCCAAGAGTTCAACGGTATTGCTACCGCTGCGGCAGGCGAGGAGAGGATTTAAACTCCTGTCCCCTTTGCGCGGTACATAGAGCGTTTGTGGAGGAGAGATTTGCGCCCGAGAGGGAAAGAATGGAGACTGAAGAAGGCAGCGAGAATAGGAGTCGAAAGGTACAGAGTGAGCCCGAGAGGAGAAATGAAGGAGATGAGGTGATGGAGGCTTCGGAGATGCCGTGCGCTCAGACTCTCCCACCCAAAGGTAGCGGATTGGGGATTGCGATGACACCCGTAGTCCCATCTATTCCACATCTGGCGGACGAAGAGATCCGGAGACTATCGGCGGGTACTCAAGCCGCCATGCAACGCGCTCGCATCTACAAGGACGCTACAAGAAGAGTACAGGAGGGTTTCCGCCTACGCGAAGAGTTCCTTCGGCGCGAGGCGGAACTGAGAGAGTGGCTAAATCAAGCGTTGACGGAACTACCGGAGCAGGTGGGAGTGCAGTGGCCGGTACCTCCGCGGGCTACAACGGCCCCAGCTTGGCGAGAGACATCACTCGTCGAAACACTGCCACTACCCGCGGTGAATCCAGTCGCCATGGAAATTGGGACGAGCGGAGGGGCCTCAACGGCGATGCCCTTTGAGGACGGCCGGATCCCTTCAATCCAAGGCCGAAGAGGGGAGCCTTTGTTACCCACGCTTCCTGCAGGCCCAAGGCCCGAAGATTGGGAAGAGATAGAGGCAGCGAGAGCTTTGGCCCTGCTGCAACGGATCGACCCTCGAATCCGAGCGCGGGCCGAGCGAAGACTGCAAGTAGGACCGACGAGGAAGAGCGAAGAGCCTAATAGGTGAAGAGGAGGTGCAGTAGTGAAGATAAAAGATAGTGGTGGTGAACAGAAAAAAAAAAAAAAAAAAAAAAAAAAAAAGAGTTATGGAGGAGGAGTAGTTGGAGGTATCGGAGGTGATATCTCCAGCCTAGGGGGGGGGGGAGTGTAACGAAGTGACTATAGAGCCAAGGGAGCGAGAGAGAGAACGATAGTGGAGTCGCTGCGAAAGCGCGAGAGGTAGAGTAGCCTTAGAGCCAGAGGTAGGAGAGAGAAGGAGAGAGTCAGCGATGGCTGAGCTCGCCGCCGCGAGTCGTGAAGACCTTTTAGCACGGTCTGAGAGTCGAGAGGAAATTAGGAAGAGTAGAGAAGCGCTCGTGTGCGGTTAGTAAAGACGGCGGCGCCGAAAGGCGCCGCGCCTTTGTAATTAGCAGCATTCGTGCGGCGCGAGGCCCGGACTTCGGTCCCGGGTACCTGCGACCCGAGTCGCGCTAGTCGGGAGAATCGCGGATTACGAACGCGAAAAGAATTTTTGTCCGCGGCTGTACGCCCCCAGCGTCTAAGGATAGCGGGAGAAACGGCTATGTCACACGTTTTACACACTGAGTATAAAAAAAACTAAAGTTGAGGTCACAAGCTATTATAAATAAATAAAATTTTTACCTTACGGTTTACCTTATTTTTTATTAATTTTCCAGCAAGAATGTAAATTTCATTAAATAGAAGTCTTCTGCTTAAGTGAAAATCATACTTATAATTTTATACATTTGCTCAATAAATTAAAATGTATCCCTTCACGAAAAGCAATCTCTAAGATTTTAAGCACTTCAATGAATATGAATGGAAGTCACATCATTATACCATACCTGTTACAGTAGCGATTGCAAAGCGCTTATTTTATTTCTTCGGTATAGCGTATAACAAAGTAGGGGGGGGGGGTGAAACGGGGAAGGGATTCGGAGTTGCACTCGTTACCGTCGCGCATGACATTACGGGGTGCCTCGCGCGGCAGACCGACTCTGCCTCGGTGCACTTTTTCGCATTGCTAATGAGACAACATCGAACATTCGCTGGTCTTCTTTCTTATTCGGCTTTTCTCGCAAATTGGGCTACTCAGCGCAAAATTAGTTACCTTCGAGTAGAGAGCAAACTAACAAAGTCGATGCACCTAGGTGTCTAATTACGCGTCTTGTCCCGCTGCAAATATATTGAACCACTTTAAAATCTTCAGCCTTTTCTGTAGAACATACTTTTAAAATTTTCTTACTCGCATCTCGAAATATTAATTTACAAAAATTTATCTAATGATATAATGATAATTATCAATGTAGACTCGCAGTTAAAATGCACGAAAGTAGTTAAAATATATAGAGCGTCTCAATATACACTGAAAAAACTTTCGTAGTAAAAATTGCTAGGGATACGGATTTTGATTGTTACATTAGTAAACTGCGCCTTGAAGGTAATTTGAACAGTTCTACTGTACTGTAAACTGCAATTTTAACAGTTTTACAGTATTATATATTTAAGAATGATAGAATGATGGACACGGTCAGAGATGAATTTTTTTTATACTACTGATTTCAGGCAACACTAGGAAACGCTGACAAATTTTTGGGTAACGCTCAAATCGTTGGTAATATTCGTTTAGATCGGATACGAATTCTCCATTCTCCAAAAAAGTATGCGTTTATTAGCACAATTTTTAAAACGCTGCCAAATCGCCTAAAAACTGTATCTATTTAAATATTTTTTAAATAGAAGGAAAACAATTGTACTTTAAGGTACAATAATCAGAATTACCAAGGAAAAATCACCCATGAGCAGGTTTATTCCGAACGTTTATAGATTTTGAACTTTGAAAAAAGGCCTAGAATTTCGAGATCACGTAAATTGGTGTTACGTTGAATCCAGAAACCAATACCATCATCTTACAAACTTTAATTTTTCCAAATTTTTCGTCGGAATTAAGTGGTGCGTTAATTTTGTTACGAATTACATATAAACGAGAGAGTTGTAATTGGGTTAATATTGCTCAATGTATATGTAGACTAACATAAATGCAAGCGAAATGAAAATACTTTAAGACATCGGTAAATTATGAACCAAAAATTATGGATAAATTAACCGATCACAGAAGAACAATAGTTAACTTATTTTTTCTACTGCAATAAATGCAATATCGGATTTTAAAATTTAAATGTCACAAATTTTACTATACCAAATAACAATTTTTATTAAACAATATTTATTAAAATTGCTTAGTCGTTGTAGTCGTATATGTTGTTCTTCGGATGCGTCAAGATAAACCACCGCGCAGTTGTATAGATTTAGTGAATAAGTAATGAAAGAAAAGTAAACAAATAGGATTTATTCAATCGGAACAATAATTAAAAGATCTAGTGTATTCATTCTTCCAATAGTGTGTAAATATCGAGCGTTACCATGGAAAAATCAATTTAAAAAAAAAAAAGGGAATCTACACTGTTTTGTGCAATTTCAAGTCGATTAAATTTATATTTAAAAATAACAAAGTGTTACGCCATTTGTTTGAAATTTTTTATTAATAAGTTTATTGTTATTTAATTTAGACTTTCTTTTTACGCTTTTATTTGTGTTATCCAGACTTAACCCACGCCTGTCGCCAACAGGCGATTCAGCTTAAACAGTCGACCGACTGATCAATTTGTGAAACGACCACGCTGACAGCAGCCTGGTCCACGTCATACAAACGAGATTCTTCCTTTACGTTTAATTGTTAGTATTTAACAGCTTTTTTCCTCTCGGTCCAATAAATTTACTGTTTAATGTCGGGTTAGATATAAATCGATCTTTTATTAATTTACAACTTTTTTTTTGGAGAAAGCATAGGGAAGAAAGGAAATATACGAAAGCCGCGGTATTACGCGAGTTTTGATGCAGCATAATTTTTCATAATCGTGGTATTTATATGACCTTCCATTCATTAGTATGATACTGCGTAAGAAATTTTACTGAACCGTCCAAACGTTTGACTGCTTTCGACAAAAATTTTACGGAACAGATCGATCAAAATTTTGGGGCGAACAGTACTTAGAAGTGTACTTACCCTTCATTAATTGTTTCATGCAACTCTGCATTATTATTTATTGGGAGCGGCATACTTTACCGCACTCGCGTCAACCATACCACGTTTACGGGTGCTGTGTTTGAAGTTTTTACTTAGCTTTTATATCATGCCCTTTCAAAAACTTTTTTCATCGTATAAAAGATTCCTCTACGAGATTAGAATTAATAATTAATTTTAAAAATTGAGAACAATTTAAACGTACACTGTTAAAAATGTCTACTTGAAATTTAATGTAAAATGCAAATACATTTACTTGTACATGTTAGTTACCATTGAATTTAATGCGATTGAGGATTTGAGGTGTACAAGTTTAGGAACAATTTTTATAAAAATTTTATATACTTAGCAATGTACAACGGCATGAAATGATGAGATTTGCGACCTAGAGTCTAGTTTGATATAGGTTTGCAAAATTGAGTTTGAGCATGAGCTATTATTGTACAACATTTATTATTTGCGTTAGATAGGACAAATGCGATTACATTACACTGAAACTCTACAATATTGACTTAATTTATTAATGTTTCTATTTTGATCCAGGCATGTTATCCTCTTATCACAACATATAAATGTCGCATATGGTATATATTAAAATTCATTGACTACAAATAATAAATGTATGAAAATATGCAGAGTTTCACACTGGTCAAGATTTTTCCTTGCCGCATGAAATGTGTTTATCGACTTTTATATAGGTTATTTTATGAGCAATGGATATATTTGCATAAATTTAACTAAACTACTTTGCATTATAATTTTTATTTTTAGATGATTTTACAAAAAAAATGTAGGTATAAATTATCCTTTGTAAAAGCAGATAATTTTAACTCGAAGATTTCTCTCCGTGTGGTCCGAATCCTCGAGATATTCTATGTAATTTCTACAGGGTCGCTGCAATTATGAACGCAGTAGAGTGCTATACGTCGTTACGGCCCGAACGGGTACGCCGTTATTCGTTTTTTCCAAGAGCAGGAGGAGAGCCATGCACCAGCGCTAATGTTGAATTTTAGGAAGCGTTTGGGAATCACTAATTCGCAGGGATTAATGGGCCGAGTGAATGTTTTAACACACCAGAGCCATTGAATTGATGACCACCAAGGGACCATGCATTTCATTGTACCGCCAGCATTATGACAGGCGGATAATCCGGATTTGCTTTGTTTCAGACGTACATCTGATAAAGATTATCTTAAAAAATGAATAAAACCTTCGACGTTACCATTTTCCTAGTACCTCAAATCGAAACAGAAATTATTTGTTTACCTCGAAATATCGTTTTTATTATATTGAATAAGCTATGTGCACGGGAAGGTAATTAATTCACTGCAGTGTACATGTACTCAGTCTCTCCCTCTACTACAGAAAACTGAAATGTGCATGATTGGAAATGGGTGTTACTTTCTATTTTTGGCATAGGATAATTTTAGTTTATTTTATCTACTGTGATTTGTGGTGTTGTGAAAGTGTTCAAGGGAATCTACATTACGCAATTAGTGAATAATGATTAGTGAATAATATAAAACGACGAATTGATCAATCGTGCACAAAGCAAATGGTAATGCTGGCAGCTTCTATTACTACTATTAATAAATATCAAGTTCTTTTATTATTAATTACATTTAGCCTCAACCATTAAAATGGATACGTACTTGTTAGAGATCATTTTTATAATCATTACTACAGAATTCTATTGTTCTTATTGTACCGAACCAATTTAAATGATTACTGATTTTTATTAATACAAACTTTTTCTTTTCGTGCAGAAGAAATAAAGTTAAAGAGATCGTAACTTCCAAAACCTTCAAAAAACTTGAAGGGTCTACCTCGTCTAACCAACAAGACCACAGTTCAATTCGGGCGGATAGAGAAATTCTCATGGGAGTCAGACTCCTCGACAATCAGAACATCTACAGAAGTCGCAACACAGCGAATACAGGAGTTCGAACAAGAGGTTCACAAGGAAGCGTTAGATATTGCGATAAGCTACATTGCAGGTCGATTACGATTATACTATAATGATTGGAACAAAATTACTTCGGAACCGATTATTCTACCGTGGATAAAAGGCTTTCGAATTCCTTCTAAAGTTACATCCCTTCAGTCTAAACCTTCTCAAGAACAAAAGTTTTCTAACAAAGAAGGAATGCACATATGTAACTAGATTTCGAAGCTTACAAATAAGGGAGCAATTCTTAAGTGTGAAGAAGTTTAAAACCAATTTCATTTTAGTTATTTTCTTGTAAAAAAAGCAGATAACGCGCAACATTTTAAAATAAAGGACTATAGAATAGCTATAAAATTAATTGAACGAGATTGCTTTATGAGAACCGTTGATCTTCAAGATGCACATACTGTCTTTATTGGTAAATGTTATAGAAAATATAAAAAAATTAAATGAGTTTATATATACGGAGAGACTCACCTGGGTTTAATTTAAGAAGTGGGTTATAAAGTACCACAAACGGTCAAAAGAGAATTAATTATCATTTTGGTCAATAATATTTACTATTTTCATAGTAATTAGTAAAAAACTAAACATTGTAAATATACCAATATTCTTCAGAAATAATTGAAAAGGTAAACTTAAAAATATTTTTTTCTCCACTCCAACCTCAAATACGCATGTTTGCATGCGATTTGCGGCTCTCGTGGAGAAAAATACGGTTTCACACTAGTGCGTAAGTGAATCTTTGCCTCGGGAGACTTTTCGGCCTCGCTTCGCTCGGCCTAAAAACGTCTCCCGACGCAAATAATTCACTTCCGCACCCGTATAAAAATGTACTTCTTTTAATAATTATTAAAGTAATTGTATTTTTTACCAACCAGTTTATAATTTTTACCTGTTTAGTTTGCACTGAGAGAAATAATATAATAAAAATTATAATATTTCTAATTAAAATTACTAAGTAGCTTTGCAATCGGGATTTATACTTGATTTTAAAGAAAAATTGCTATGTCACTTAGTAAATTTTATTTTAATAAATTTTAGTAATTCACATAATAATTTTTAATAGATGTGTAATAAATATAAAAAATAAGAAACGCCTTTTTTTATAAGTTCAGATCTTCGCAGTTTTCTTACTATTTTTTAGAGAGGTGTGGGTCCGTGTATCGCAGGCTATGTGTCCTCGGTACTTAACGATAATCCACCGTGTTTTTTAATGGGATCGCCGCATCGACGAGGATTCGAACCTGAGAGTCCACTTGGACAGCGTTGTTCTAGTAGCCTAAGTACTTAGACCACTAGACCACCGACTGTATTTAGAAATTTACATATGCATAATGACAATTTTATATTAATATTAATAATTAATTTAAAAAAATTAATTATTATTTCTGTATATTGTTAATATTAAATTTTCTGTATATTATAAGGATAAACAAAATTTAATCGGGAAGGCGTTTAATTATGATCTATCAGAACTGTCAGCGCTTTAGAAACAATAGCGCGATATTCTAACCTATAATTCTACTGGAGTCGCTACAGCGCCGCAAGCGACAAGTTCGGTGGATAAATTCGGTGGAAACTCATAGATATTGATGAATAGAGTACATTTTGTAAAGTTACTTAGTAAAATATATTCAAGTGTTAACAAAATTGAAATTATTTTTAATAAATTTTACATAATTACGGTACAAATATTACTATTTAAAATTTTTGCTATGTTACACAACAATTTTTCTTACGCATAATAACATTATTTAATCGAAAATAAAATAAAAATTATTGAAACTATAGTGAAGTAGGCCATAGTATAAGTCTCGATTCCTATGTTACTTAGTAATTATTTCTAGAATTCTAATATTTTTTATTAAGTATTTCTCTCAGTGTGTAATTTATGACACGGGTATATGCAAGCCCGTATGCGCTAACGAATATTAATGTTCACTGTGAGGTGTCACGACTACCGTACATAATCGTATTTATTTCTCGCAAGTTAGTTTTGGCATCAATTTGGATATAAGACGATTGGAAAAACTCAATGCGTATGTTTAATAAGCGACGAAATGGTCTTTACACAGCAAACCTGTACAATTTGAGAAAAATCATCTAACAAAGGGATAGCCCTTCGAATGGCAAGAAAAGGACAAATCGTGTAATTTAAAAAAAAATCTTATATTCTATTAAAAAGCTTATATGTCATATGTCATGTGTCGTGCTTCGTGCCACCAATAACTTCATGTCTAGGAGTAACCTTTTACCTCTAGCTATTACCTTTTTCACCAATTTTACCTTTTACATCGTTTTCACCCTTTTCACCCTTTTCATCCATTTCATCCTCATCACCATCTTTACCCTCTTCACCTTTTTTACTCTCTTCACCCTCTTCACTTTTTTCACCCTTTTCACCCTTTTCACCCTTTTCACCTTTTTCACCTTTTTCACCTTTCTAACCTTTTTCACCTTTTTCACCTTTTTTATATTTTTTATGAATCAAACTGTTTTACCCTTTTACCTTTTTACCTTCTTTACATTTTTTACTTTTTTACATTGTTTTTCTATGTTTCCTGGGTTATTAGAGTGTAAGTTTTTTTTCTTACATGAATGATTCTTTGAGCATCAGTTAAAGAATTAATTTTTTTCTCTAAATCATCAACGATGTAAAGATTTTGATCATTATTCGTTTTAAATGTATATTTTGTATTCTACAAGGACCGTGAATCATAAATTTTTTAGAAAATTAATTTAATTGAGGATGTTGTAATTTATCAGAAATTTCTGCACTAACAATTTCATCAATTTTATCGATATTAAATAACTTAATTTCTGAAAAATTAGCATATGTACGTGGGGCAATCCTCTTTTTTGAAATTCAATAACATAAGCATATGCTAAACATTTACCAAAAATGTGTTTTTGTAAAATTTCACCTATATTTTCAGATATTTCTCTCCATTTTGGATTGCATGTCATTGTAATAAATAAATCTGGTTTTCCGTATGTTTGTATTAAAACCATTGCATCTATAAAAGTTGATGGTATCACCTTTTTTCCGATTTTAGTTATATTATCATTTTCCTTTTTTTGTATAAATAGTCCATCAGTCTTGTATACATTTCTGTACTTAATTTAGCTTGACTTTTTCTCAAAAAATATAATATTAAACTTTCTACTTTTACCCATCAACTATACACTATTGTGTTAATTTTCTTAAATTTAAATATGGACTAAAGTCATCTCCAATGCTCCATTTATAAGAATAAAATTATACCGTTGATATACTATTCTATTGTTTTCTTTACTTTTCATATTTGGTATCCATCCGAATCCTCCTTCAGGATAAATTAATGAGTATGTCGTAGGATCAATATGTTTACTTATTGTAGGAACTTTTATGGGTCCTTCTGTTTTTGAAAAAATACAAAAGCCTCTTGATTGGAAGTTCGTTATCTTCACCGAAAAAAACAACAGCCACTTGATTGGATGTCGAAATGTTGTAAGGACGATTTTTTATTAATTCATTTCTTTTTAAAATACTTAATTCTTTTATTAAGTGAGGGATGTCGATGCCATCAGAATTACTACTTAGAGCTGCATTTTTTGCTTCCTGATCCGTTTTCTCCTTACTATATATATCGACGTGCGCTGAGATCCAGAAGATCAATATTTCAATATCTTGTTTTTCAGTGATAAACAGTTACTGTCTTATACGTATAACCAGTGATGATTCAGTGTTGAGACCATTGATATTTGCCAGAACTTTCACTAGGCTTTGTGAGTTAGAAAAAATTCTGAATTTTTTGTTTGTAATTCTGTTAGTTTCTATTAATTTGATAATTCTATAGAGGGCATATAAAATACCGAAATATTCGGCAGAGTAAACTGAGGCTAATTCCGGAAGTTTATGTGATTCTCTGAGGCATTCAAATTTAGACCAAAAAGAGAAGCCAACAGAAGACTGTTGGTTGGTGTCTATTCTTGAACCATCAGTATAGATATCCAAAAAATCGTTTTCATTTTTTATAAATTTATCGAAAAACCACATCACTATTGATTTGATTAAATAACGCTACGTAATTAATTGAGTATTTAAGATATTTGTCGGTTTTTATAATTAGACCAGCTCTGTGCCAGCAGTTCTCGAAGCATTTAATAAGGGGTGATTTGAAAGAGTTTAAGTTCCAGTCTATCATTGCTTAACGATGATATATACTTTGAGAGTCCTTAGGCCGAGAATAATGGATTTGTTGTGGTAAATCTTTAGTAATTGCTTTACTGCATTTTTTTACAGAACATCTTTTTTCCTTTGTAGGTGATTAGTTGAATATAGGCGCTGAGATTGGATTGTTTCCAAAGATAATTTTTTTTTTACTAGTCACACAATTTGGTGCCCGAGGCAAAGCCGAGCTTCCACTTTCGTCTCTTGCACCATAATGTACTAGTATTTAAAATATTTGTAATTTACATTTCATTTATTAAATAAAATATAATTTCTTAGTTGTATTAATTTAGACACAGTATTTAAATTTTTGAATATGCTAATGACTTGGGTTATTTTCGACCCATCTGAAAAATGGCTATGTATTCATATTAATAAAAAAACAAATAAAAGGAATGTTTTCTTTATGCCTAAAACAACTAAGGTGGATGGAACAAGTTTGGATACAGTTGGGTATTTTAGGCATAAATGGGTTAAGGGGGGTTTGGACCTATATATTTTTTTTTATTTTTACCTAAAAAAAAAAGCATAATGTTAATAATATTATTTAACTATTACCAATTATTTACAAAATGATCCTAGGAGGACGTACGTTAGGTCATTTTATGCTCCGCTATGCCTGTTTTAAAATAAAGCCTTAGGCGAAAGCTACAGGTTCCATCGGTGCATGAATTTTAATGGAGCACGGATTAAAATATTGATAATTTATGTAATTCTGGACTGAAGAGTTATAGGATGTAAAATTAATTGTTTAAGTAATTGAAAAATTTTTAAAAACTACTTTTTCAACTACTGAATTAAATAATTTTAAATCCTACACCTCCTTAGCCCAGAATCACATAACTTATCAACAATTTATGCCATATTCCATTAAAATATTCATGCACAAAAATGAACTTTTTTTTATTTTTTGGGCCAAACTCTCTTTAATGGCAACATTTACTATTTTAATTTGGAAACTCCTCACGAATTAAAACTGTCACACTCCTTTCATTTACGAAAATAGTTTTTTTTATTAAATTTTTTTCTCCTTGCGTATTTTCTAACTCGCTCTTAAGAAAGTTTAGCTTATAATCTTGCAACCGATAAGAATTCCATTGATTACTAAATCAAATGCAATCTCATCTGGAACACTTTTAGAAATTTCTTATTGACACATTGCTTACGCCTCGACTGACGGAACAATCTGCCGGAGCAGTCAATGCCGCGAGGGTGGCAATTCTTTTCTCCCAGTACTTCGTTCCTTCGTAAGAGTAGTAAAAAAAGGATTGGACAAAAACTCGTTTCAACCTCAGCCGGCCTCTTCGATTCATGTGCAAGCTGAGCGAAAAGTTTGCGAAAAGAAGTTTTCTAATAACGACAATTATGAGAGTATTTCATTATCTTCCGCTAATTTTTCAACCCTCGCTGACTGTAATGAGAAATTAATGGAAAAAAGTTAACGAGCGTTCGGCAGGAGCAGGCGTTGAATATGATTATTTAAATAAATCATTTGAGTAGGTCTTTCCTTCCCGCTTTTTTCCGGGCGAAAACAGAATGTTTTATCGTCGCAGATTGCTCGATGAGTCTTACGAAGCAAGGAAGGTCTTTTATACATAAGTTAGTTTGTCAGATTTGTAATGCAGCGTGCACATAATTACTTCATATAGATTGCACAGAATTTTCGAAACTTTTATGAGAGCAGTTTATAAGCAAAATTTATACTACGCAATATTGTTTGTAAAGTAACATCATGTTTAAAAATTTTCTAGAATGCTTAATATTATTGCATTCCGCGCTTTGCCCTAAATTCTGAATGACATGCACATGTTCTAAATAGCTGCAGACGATTTGTAATGTCATAACGTATTGCATTGTGCAGTGCGTAAACTCGCAAATACTCGTGACTGTCTGCTTGCAACTACTTTAAATTAAAGCCAACGAAGTTTCAGAAATTCCGAAATAATTCCCTTAAGTTCAATTAAACGACAATTATAATCCACACGAAGAAAAATACTCGCTTAAATATTGCTAAAAAATTCTACAAAAATTAACATAACATTTTGTAATACGAGGACAGATTCAAATTTTGTGTATTTTTCTTATTTTTATCAACAATAATTATATTATGATCATAACAATTTTTATAATATACTGTATTTTAAAAAATATAAAACTACTGAAATTTGTTATGTGCATTACAAAAATTATACTCTATAAATGTTGATGGTTATTATAATAATTATTAATTTAACTTCAATATTTTACTATAATATATAACAAAATTTTTATCTTATGTACTACACTTGAAAGTTTAGAGTGGCAAATTTTCACTTTATAAAAGTGTAAACTCATGTTTTTCCGTAAAATATAAGAATTTTATTCTTTATAAATAATATGATTTATTGTTTTATTTTTTGGGTAAAGATTAAGACATACGTTTTCTACTTTACAGAAGAAAATGTATTTTTCAGCTTTTAAAAGTCGTTTTTTTACAAAAATACTCTTTTTATAAAGATTATAACCAACATTTTTAAGATTAACAAAAAAATTCATCTTTATAAAGTTGGAAACGTTCACTTTACTCTTTTTGAAAAGAGTAAATGCACTGAATAATTTTTTTCAGTAAGCAAATTCTTACATTTTGTCGTAAAACATGGAGTTTACTCCTTTATAAAGTACAAAATTGCCGTTTTACTCAAATTTTGTCTGATTTTATTCTTTAGGCTTTAAAACGTATCTAAAACTATAAAATAAAGGTATGTTACAGATTTTGTTACGTCAACATAACAATTTTATGAAATCTCCGGTTACAGTCTATAATCTCATAACAAACTTAAACATTCGTAAGGATAATTCACATTTAAAAAAATAAGATGTAGTTCTGGTGTAATCCTTAAGGGGAGGTCGTACCATCCTACATTACCGACCGCGATACGAATCGCTGTTTCCAACTTTTCTCTGTCATTTAGTAGTGAAATAATGCACAAATTAAATTCCACTCAAAAAATTCATTGAAGAATTGTAATACGGAGTCAAAAATTATAAAATTAATAAATTTTTTAATTTGGCATAAAACGATGTTGAGTTGAACGATCGCAGCGCTATTGCTTATTTGCTAGTAAGGTAGCGACGATTGTTGACTCCGTATTACAATTATCTTAGTTGAGCCCTCTTCTTCAATGAATTTTTTGAGTGGAATTTAATTTGTGCATTATTCCACTAATAAATGACAGAGAAAAGTTGGAAACAGCGATTCGTATCGCGGTCGGTAATGTAGGATGGTACGACCTCCCCTTAAGGTTACTGATTTTCGTCCCGAAGGTTCAAGGTTCGAATCTCGTCGACATCAAAGTTTTTTTCCAATAAAATATTTCTGAATGGTAATTAAAATTGAATATCCGCTTGCATGAACAACGTAATAATAATATAATAACATTAAAAGTTGGAATAAGAATGGGAAATTATGTTTTTTCGATTTAGAGCGAGAGAAAATTTTTACAGTTCTATAACAATATTTAAAGAAGTCTTTTTCTGCTCTCGAAATATATTCCTCAGTGAGGTATACAAAACATTTAAAGTATTTTCAAGCGCAACGGGAATATCTCATATCGGCAATTAAAACAAATCTGAGAAATAGAAAAATCGTAAAAAGTGGGTTGCGGGCAGAATAAGTAAGAGACGAAGGAGAAGTGCAAGCAAGGAAGCTTTCGAGGGTAGGGCAATAAAAGTAACAAACGATCCTCTACTGGTAGCCCTTGAAATTCAACGGGAAACGCCTAACGTGTCTTCTCGCTTGCTCGAGCGCCCGGGCGACGTAGGGAAGGTAGAGGGGCGGTGCTGCTGAAGAGGACCAGGAATCTTCATGATATATATATATATATATACATATATATATATCCCGGCGAACGGGGAAAAAGACAGCGGGATTTCCACGGTACACGCGCCGCGGCAATCTGCCGCGATAACTCCAACGGCCTAAATTTTATTGCAGTGTCGTGAATCGCTCTTCTTCGCGCGAGCGACCGTATACCTTATGGGCGCGCTGTAATGGCTCGCTTATTCGATTGTGAGCGCACGGGGTATTATCGCCTTTCAGCGTCCGCTGTTCGGGCTTCGGGAGATTATTCAGTAAGGTTACCGCCTTAGTTTACACGGAGAGAAATTTTAAATAAAAATTAACGTTAAAATACCTATAAAAATTACCGTAACACAATAATGCAAACACGGACCTTTTTCACAGGTTATATGTTATAATTATTACAGATTATAGGAATAGTAGGCAGATTAGTAAAAATTTTCAACAGCAATATATACTTCTCAAATGATTTTTATCTGCGCTTTTTCTAACTCGTCGCCGTAAACTGCGTTCCCTCGACCTTTATTTGTGATAGGGTCTTGAGCGTTCTCGTATTCAGGATTCAAAAGCATTATAAGAAAACTAAGCTTTCTTTGTATGAACGTACTATTGTTCTTTGTCGATTGAATTTTGTATCAAGAGTTTTAAATAAATTACAACGGTAAAATTTATTTTGAATTTTATCAAGAAAAAATATAATTGATTATATTTTATTATATTTTATTATATATTGATTTTTTAATTACTTTTAATTAAAATTTACCTTGGTTGAAATATTTGTTCATATAATGAATAAAAGTTAATTTAACATAATTGTTATTGTCAAGGTACGATTGTCAGAATCAAGTGATGGGACTGGACTGGAAGATCGATCCCGCCTACACGCAAGCGAACACACATAGAGCGTGATAATAATGCTGTGTTTTTCATTCTTTAACAAATATGTATTATATTTATTCCATAGACATACAGGGTATTCTGAAAGATATTATCAGAAAGAAGGTAGTGGGTAGAGCAGAAAATTCTGGGACGAAAATCCTAAAACCATTTTTTCTCTTTTTCACCTTTTCTTTCCTTAGATGCGCCCTGATGGGTTTTAAGTTTTATTTGTTATCTTTATGTAGAAATAAACTATTGACAAATAAATAACTAAATAAATAAATAATTACACTAACAAATTGAACTCTGACAAAAAAGTGTTATATAGATTTTCGTCTCGATTTTACCTCCAGAATCGATTCCCGCATTTAGATTTTGAAAATTATGAATTTTTTTGTAATTTGTTTAAATAATTTGTTATAAACAATTGAAAATGACATAAGAAAAATACGTATATTTTATTTTTCACTTATGCAAGGGATAGCACAGTTTGTTTTTCGCTATCTCAACCAGTCTTAGCATGGGCTTTAATGGGTTAATAGTTAATTTAGAATGAAATTTAGCCTTCTTCTGAGATCAAACATTCGTTTTAATTGAAAAATTTTCGTGCCAATAAAGCTCGCTTCTTAAATAAGAGCTCCGCGAGAAAATGGCGAATGGCTCTCACGGCGCTGAAACGAGCGCTGTCAACCTTTATTTTACTTCCACGGACACTTTGGCAGAACGACTAGGGTGCTAGTTGCGGCTCGAGCAACGAAAAAGCGCTCTGTGCACTTGATTGAAAATTAATCTCGGCTGTGCTCGTAAACGCCTCGTCCTTCCCCCTCCAGTATAGATGGGACCCTGGCTGTCGTAATATTTCACCGGACATTGCGTTCTCTCCTTCCGTTCTCTTCGCGTATTTCCGCGTGACGATCTCCTGCTCTCCAGGCAAAAAACTGCACCGGCCGCGATAAGCGAGCGCTATTTCTTCGCTGCGGTCGTTCGACCACTATTTTTTGTTTAATTTTTTTGTTTCGAGCTTTGGCTATGCAGGAATTCGCATCCAACCATTTGCTTGGATTCCTCGCGCGTACTTTACCTTTTTTTAATCACCGCTCATGCGAGGGTCGATTGATTCTACCCTGTAATGAAAACCAATTTTTCCGCGCTATACGTTTAATTTACGCGCGAGTACATCAACGAGCTACCAGCTCGGCTGCTAGATGAATTTTTCATTTGCACTCGAGCGTACCGCTAAAAGTTCTAAAAAAAAATGGTCGATTAAATTATGGTCGTTAAACTACAGAATAAATAGGAAAGAAAATTTTCTATTAGAAATTAGGGAACTAGCGTATTTTTTGAATTAGTGTACAATCTACCCTTGGGAGATACTTTCGGTAAAATGAAATCTCTTCGGGGGGAGTGGGCAGCAGAAGGTAAGGATGCGCTTGAAAGACTTCACGCAGCTCACTTCGCAGGGTTGATAAGGGAAGATCAAGCGAGCCTAGAGCCAGAATCCTCGTGCGGTCAGCAAGACAGGTATACGACTGATCAAATAATTTCATAAGAAAAAGTAAGTTAGGACATCAGATCTTTTGAACCCTACAAGGCACCGGAACCAGATGGGATTATTCCAGCGATGTTGTAGAGAAGCATGAATGCTTTGGTTAAAGCGACATCTACAAAGCGAGCCACTAGACATCGGTATCTGTAGCGAGACTTCTAGATTATTCCTTGTCGTTATCAGCTTCATTCGTATGAGTGAAAAATTACATACGTATCTGTATATTGTATATATAGACCCAGACATATCGCCCAATTCCGAATATCGAAACAAAATTGTAATTCGACAAACTATTTTAAAATCAAATTGATAATTACATAAGAATTTCTCCTCATTAAAGAAATAGAATTTTATGATTTACTTAAGCAGAATTCCTCTACTGTGAATTTGTTAGAATATTTAATCTAGATCTAACTGGAATTTATTTTTCCATTAAAAATACGGATTTTCAAAGGTAAGCATACGTGTTTTCAATTTTAGAAGAATTAGTTTCAAATGAAATAGAATGGATACAAAAGGAATTGTCTTCTATGGTGTAAAACTGATTTTTCTGAGTGCGGCTTAGCTGTATCGTGGTTTCAATTTTTTCGGACTGGAAAAGAGTTAAATTTCTTAGTTCTGTATCCGTTCTTCTGAATAATATGCTAAAATGTAATTCATAAAATAAAAGTTTCTTTCTAATAGGTTTACATAACAAAAAGTAAACAATACAAAACCACAGCAGCAAAAAAATTCGTTGGATCGGTTATAAAATGTTATTAAGTTTGTAATCTGTAATAAAATTACAATAGTACATTGCAAAATTTCATAGGAATATTGTAAAATTTGTTACAGGATTTCTCTCCATGCACAAAAGAAGACAAATTCAGTTCCAGAGGTGAGCACTAAAATTACTTTTTTATTTTTGAATCGCTTTATTATACTCAGAAGAATTTTCAGATTGCATAAATTTTAGCCGATGAAGCTAAATCTTACCATGTAAATTGGTAGTGATTTAACTTTATTTACACAGACACTGTTGTTACTCTCTTGTCGTCGAAATATGGTAAAATGGGCAGTATCGTGATAGTATAATGCTATTGCTCGACCATTGTATATTAGAGTAGGTTACATTCTATTAAAATAGAGTACACATTTTAGTGTAATTATGTAAATATAAGTTTAACTATATTACATAATGAAAATAGTAATTTAATTATTTATAAACGGAGACAAAATAATTAGTAAAATTTATTTAACGGTTTATGAAAAGCAATAAAAATTCTTATTTCGCGCTACGTTATAATAGACGAAAAAAACAATTAATTTGAAGCGTACAAATGAAGTATCAAGAAACCAAGAAGTACTTGTCCTCCGTTAAGTAACAATCTATCATTTTATTAAGTTCCAAGTTCGTATAACATTACCTTAATGAAAAAAGATTGAATATTATGATTTTTTTTCATCATTCAAGCTTTTTTTATCAAGGTATTGTTACAAGAACTTGGAACTTTAACGAAGAACTACTATCTTTTGGTTCTTCGATATTTCGTTAATATTCTTTGTTATGAGAAAATTAATTGTTAATTGATTTTCATATCGGCTTAATAAGTAAATATAGATTATATTATAAAGATCTTATGGATCTAAACTAAAAACATTTGTAATAATGAGCAAATTAGAAAAAAAAAGAAAACAGATGAAAACCATGATGAAATTTACAGCAGAGCTGATTTAAATGCAGAATAGGCCATAAATGCAAGAGAACAGCGTGAATTATTTGACCAATATTTTATATCCAAAGAGGGTTCAGTGCTATGGCGAGATCAGTATATTTGATAGTAAAAGTACATTTGATTCATTTGTGCAGTAAATGCAATCCTCATTTTAACACAAATTTATGAAAATTAATGTTGAATTTAATTAACTATTTTCAAATTTTCAATCCCTACTTCGCTGTATCTTGAGAATTTAAGAAAGTATCTTCAAATGCTACAAATAGAATAGTTGATAGCGAATGCGGATGAACCGCTGCTCAGTTTCGACAGTATACATTGGTCAAAATCGTTTACCGGCGTGATTGTGCGCCGCGTAATTTCCGATCGCGACCGTGGCGAAGACCATTATGACGAGCTTATAATTATTTAAGTTTAAATGAGCTCCCTTCTCGAAAATCTATATATGTGTTTTAATTATATGACACATATCACACATGCACGTAAAGGGAATTTTCTTATACTATAGTCAATTAATCATTAGTTCAATTCATTCGATCTAATTACATGATTATTTGGATTAACATTGATTAGCGAATTATAAAGCAGTGCGGTATCGCTTCGTTACCGGACATTTTGCCCGGGCTCTGCTTTCACTCCCCAAGCTCTCCTGTCTTCCCTGTCTTCCTCCCCTCCTTCTATTACATTTGCGTGTGGCAATTGTACGGAAGCCACTTTAACATAGTCAGGGATCTTGTAAGCACGAATGAGAAAGAGAAATAGAGAGTTGCTATAGTGTCGACGATGATATCGGCAATTCGTGTATATGCACTGAGAAAAGTGGTCAAATAAAAGTTAATAAGGTTATGATAAAAAATACTATAATTTTTATAGCGATTGGCGAACATAACTTCAAAGTACTAAAATATGCTATGTTAACATTGTACTTTTTATCCAAACCTCAGTAATAATTGCTATCTACATAGTAACTTTTATTATAAGTTTTTATACAATAAAAAAACGCAGCTAATATACTGACAGTTAGCAAAAAGTCATTTAAAAATTGTATGAGATACTCATTATATATTAAATTCATTATCTTAACGAAAAACACAAAAACTGTTTTTCTGAAATTAAAAGAACGCCCGAAAAATAAACAAATGAAACAAAGATATTACAAGGTTCGCACTGGTAATAAAAAATACACATACATTTGCTACGAAAAGTAATTTATTCAAATTACTTTAATCAAGAATCAAATCGAATATCGAGAATGTGAATTATATATGTCCTAATCTTACGCAACACATTGAAACAATAGCAAGTTCACAGTGTTGAAGACTATCCAAATCGTCCTTATCCCACCCGAAAAACATCACAGTAAAAAGAAAGCATGGAACTTTTTACTATTATGTTTTGTAAAACTTGTGAGAACGTATAATATTTAAAAGCCTTACATTTTAATATACTGTTTAACCAAATTTGAATATAAATTTTAGGAAAACTTATAATAATTGTAATTGAAATTTCCAAACTATTATATCACTTTTTACGTCCTAAATTTTTAATATACAACATAGTAACATTTACAAAATTAATTGTTCTCTTTAATATCAGCTGTGTTAAATATTTCAAAATATGTAGTAATTATTAATGAAATTTGGACAATTTTCATATTTTTTTTATCAACAATTACTCAAAACACATTTACAATGCAGTTTCAGAACAGTTCCATATTTGATAATTACAAAGCTTTCTGTGAAGAAAGCAAATATTTGCATCCACTGTTAGCCTTAATAAAAGGAAAAAATTCCACACAGCACACAAATGAAGCGCTAATTTTGGGCACCCTGCGCTGGCTGACAATCACCCGGCTGACCCCTCGATCACGAGTCCGCGCAGTCCAAAGAGAAATGAGATTCTGGCGAGAAAGCAGAACAGTGGCCTGCGTAAGGGAGTTTACTAATCGTGATTGTGTCTTTGACCGATATAGGGAGCTTTGTACGCGCAAGCGCGCTCACCGTCGCGCCCGCTTTCGTAATTCGCCGATGCGCATTCCGCGCACGCATACACGACTAATTAGCCCTCGCTCTGTGCAAGGCTGGCGCACGCGCACGTCCGATTCACTTCCTTACAACGCCACTCGCTTCCGGGCAGCCCAGCGATTGCGTGATTATGAACTGGACTTACCCTATAGGCACTAGATGAATGGAGCTTTTTCTTTTTTTTTTTTGCGTAATTCCACAATACCTACACTTTCTTCTGTATGCGCAGTCGTCAGACTTCTTCATTCCGTTGACGCAACGCGATTCATTAATTTTTTTTTTAATTTGGATTCATTATTATGGGAAGCAGATTTTTTCAACATATACTTCAAAGATATGTTTTGCTTTAATATTAAGGTATTCATTACCTAAGATATAGTCTTTATTACCTTTTAGAAAAATATTGTTAATACACTTAAGTAAAATTTGATTATGTGAGTAATCACATGTATTAAAAAGATGTATTTTATATGAACTGAAAAAAAATAAAACTTAAAAATTCGAATTAAATAGATAAAGATATAGTAAATTAAAGAAAAAGTTTTTGTATTTTACCTGTGGAGAAGATGTTACAAGAAAAAATTAAATAATCTTTATACATCAATCGCAAAATTAGCATTGGACAAAAAAATAAATAAAATGTGAACATGTTATATTTATTTTCATGTGTTGATCAATGAGCTGGAATATTCCCCATATTATGTTATTATTGTTAGAAAAATAGATATAATTTAAAAAATTTAGCAGCTTTTCTTTTTTGTATTACATCAATGCAAATTTGAGGTTGCTAGCTATATTTATAAATATATGAAATTTTTTGAATCGATAAAAAATTACCGTGGAGCGATAATCGAGGATATAACAAATTATAGAAAAAGCCCGCATTTGAATAAAGGTGGAAAAAAAAAATGAAATAGCTCAGTTGGCTAAACGTTAGCCTAGAAAGCAGAAGTTCGTGGGTTCGAATCCAGATAGAAGTAAAAAATTTTACCGACGCTTTGGCTGAGTGGTGGAGATGCACCTCGGGCGTTCGGGAAAGTTATAAGCAACTTTCGGCGTGGACACTACTTGGATGGGTGACCGCGCTGGAAGTTGCGATGCTTCCTCGATCTCTTAGGTGTTTTTCTCCACACTCAACAAAGTGAGCGGGAGGTATGAGAATGACAAATTCGGTGCTCAGGCCTACGAAATGTGACTTGGGCATTTAATTTGAGCATTCTCAATATACCGACCCACTCCGGAACGGGTTTTCCTAATTGGCATTTACCCTAGTTATAGGTTTGGCCACAGGTTTTCCCCGTTCCACAGGCATAACCTTGGGCGAATGCGGAGTAGGAGTAGGGACGGGAAGAGGAGATCTGCCGGCAGAGAAGGTACAGGGAAAAAGCTGGGCTACAGGGTGGGTGGGGTTAGAGCCGTGTCCTCCCATCACACCTAAGCGGGGGGGGGGGGGGGGTCAGTGCTGTGTCCTCCCCTCGCTCGGTAGTAGGCAAAAATAAAGAGTCGGCAGGTACTGCTAGGCCCATGAGGCTGCAGGAGATTCTCACAATAAAAAAAAAAAATAAAGGTGGGAAACTGAACTAAATTAAAAAATTGGTAATACTATGGCAATATAATAAAAGGCTCGTAATAAATATTCAGACTGAACGGCAGAGTAATATGTATAAAGAAACGAGATGTAGCTTTGTGGCATCTTACCCCGGTTTACCTTATATTTAATCTAATAAAATGCTGAGATTTAATTCCTTTTGTTCGTAGCTTAAATTACCAAAGAGCACGAATGTTTAAGCGTGTTATTTACGTTGAGTTTTGCCTGAGCTCAGGTGTGAGAAGCGACACACAGAGTGCACAATGAACCCGTCAAGATCTCTTCTTTTACTCACGTATTACTACAAAGGAGGAGGTGATAGGAAAGGGTGCGCCTTTGCCGCGACTCTGATTCCATTTAATTTTCACACAGCCAGCATCCTCTCTGGGGTCGGATGACAGAGGTGAATTTTTAAAGCTCAAACCACAAGAGCGCTGAATGAGAGAAATTTTTTATTCGCAGCAGCTATTTTTTTCTAAATTGAATTTTGATAGCGCACAATAAAGGAAAATAACTTGTTGACGATTACAAAATTGCATTAAGTTAAAGTAATAATAAAAAGGGGAGAATTTGAGACAGGAAGAATTGTCGAGGGTTTTTCAATAATAAAAACTCAATGGTTTCGTGATAACTCAATTACTCCCTTGTTTTGGCATGAAAATCTCATCGGAGATAGAGGAAAAGCCAGAACAAGGGCACATCTATTTATTTAAATAAAAGAATCAAGAAACTAATTATAATTAAGCAAGAATCATTGTATAATATGACAAGGCAAAAGTAACTCAAATTCTCATAAAATATCTCGCAAATAATGATCTAAAGATACAAGTATAAAGTTAAACATAGAATATATTAATCATTTAAAGTAAATCGCGCTGCTTCTGTTTATATATATCAAGACTTAAAAACTAACTTATCTAAATGGCCATTAACGGAACAATCGAGAGCTCTTTACCATATTTTATACAACAATTGTCTTCTTAAAGGAGTGATTTGACCTCCAGGGCTGCGTGGCCTCCTGGGGTAAAGGTTTGGTAACGCTCAATCCTGACGTTTTAAGGGGGCTAGCCAGCCTGGGTTAAATTGAAAATAATACACTTTCCAGTTTAATAGGTATAACAATTGTATTCAACACTTTTGATTGCTGGAACTTTTTACACTTTAACTACTCGCACAATTTAAGCTATTTATTCATTGTTAAGACCCAAACAGTGTTCTTTACCTCTAGTCTTGTTCCATCAAAAACATTTAAAATTTTTATTTATTTGTCCACTTGCCATAGCTTTTCTCTCAATAAAGTAACTTATATATCACCGGACCAGGTTTAAAATACTCTTCATTACCTGCACTTTAGATGTATTGGATCACTTTTCTGATAAAAAATACATAAAAGGTTATTGTAGACACTTTTTGTCCATTTTCGTGCAAATTATTAGTAATTGCCTAATATTTTGGAACATCGAATCTTGTCGATCGAGCCATTGAACTTCAACATTGAAATTCACAATGAATTTCTTAATCGTATACCAGGTACCATCTACGAAATATTATTTGTTCCCGACAGCGTCAGGATATTTGCCGGCGAAGGAGACAATTAAAGAAAACAACACAATATACTTTTTAAATGATATTTAATTTATTTCCGTTTTGTTTATGTTTGGTTAATTTTTCGCGACAATTCGTGGCGACTGCTTAACGACAACTGACTTTTCAAGAAAAAACAATTACACAGATATGGCTTTTTATCAAATTCATTCTTTAAAGAACACTCCAATCGTAAAAAGAGTAATCCTATCCGTAACATTCTTCCCCCCGTAAAAAAATTCGTTTTTGTACCCAATATCATGTAACAATAAATCATCGTTCAAATACAATTTTCTATCATTCAAATTTTGTTGACCTTTTAGCAGTTATCGTTTTCTGCCTTCAAGCAGTACTGTCTTTAAGCAGAAACCTCCTTAACTTTGCGTACACTACTCCATCACCAACTCAGTGCTACGCTTTCGATTTTACACTATCAACTTCATTGGATCACGACTTTCTGGCCAACCGTCCACAGATAAGGCCCTCTACATCTATCTGTCCCGTGATCTTAGTCGTCACCAAGATAACTTGCGGCCCCGAACGACCTTTGCCGTTCGTGCACACAGGCCTGTTGATCGTCATAGCCAAAAGTACGCTTATAATATACTATAATTTTAGAAATATTAGCTTGCCCTTCATTTTATATTCCTTCCAATTGCCTGGGCCCTAGGCAACTAGAAAGATATCAAACGACTAATAAATGTTTATATTCACAGTGTAATATCAATTTCGTATTCACCACAACTCAGAATTCAAGAAACTTCAAATTCCTAAAATCGAGTAATTCTCGCATTTTTGTTTAATTCATGAGCTATTAGAGCAGCTTATGCGTATCTTTGCTAAGTGAACCTTATGTTCTATGATCTGTGCGTAAAACAATGATAGTTTCCATCTCTTCCATTCTTTTAAATATTCAATTTTCTTCTAAACTAAGAAATTAAGACAAATTTTAACAAAGCTTCGACTTCCTTAATACATCAATCAAGTAAACAACAGTCAAGGGGATACGCAACGTTACGGATAGTTTTTTAACTAATTCGTCTTTTCTACTTTCGATTCGGCTTCGTGAAATTAATGTTCAATTATCAATTCTCTGTTCACAGGAATCTCAAACTTATAAAACTCCGACACATTTACTCCAAGTGTTAGCCAGATCTACAATTTTACTCAACACCAACTATCGTTAATTTATAATTTTGATTCTCCTAGCAATCAATACAAATCGCCACAAAACGTCATCGCAAATCACTTCCATTTAAAACGTTAAGGTAGTTCACTCGGTGCAGTGGTGTTCAAATATAGGAATCGAGTACAAATCAATATTAAGTTACTAACTTTTTTTTTAATCATGCGAAAAATTACATTGCACTTACAAAAATAGATTTTTAGTCTTAGTAAACCAATCCACTTAAACATTATCTACTTATTTTAAAATAAATTTCACAAATTAAAGAATATGTCTACTTTAAAATTAATTTTAGTAAGTTTACTCGAAGAATAGAATCCGCTGAGTTTTATCATAAATATGTTAACTGTTAGTAATTTTCTGCTTATCAGAGACTTTATCATTTATTCAATTCTTTTCAGTTCTTACGATACTAAATGACAACAAATAGCCAATAAATCAATCTAGAATTTATCATGCAGCCCATTTATTTCAAGACGACAATCTACTTATTCGAAGATGAATTCATTTAGGTTTTAGAAAATTAATCGTAAACTATGGTCCGCTTATCCACGGCATAAATACGTTTAACTCTGTAAAAGTAGATTTCCCAGTACTATTTAGTGGATTTTCCTACCAGTTAGATTAAATTTTTGGAGTGTGGTATTTGAAGAGTGTTCCTTAAAAGAAGCTTTGTCCACGTTTACAATGTTAAATGTCTTAGCTTTCGGGCCTAATTGTGAGTTTTCCAAAACTGCATGTTATATCAAAATTTGCACACTTATAAAAAACAATCTTATGAACATTTTCAGATAATTCCAAGATTTGTATGAAAAAAGTGATTATCAGTGAACTACCTTAAGCCAGGGTTTTTTTTTTTTTTAATTTTCGGGTCGCCCATATGATGCAAACGCTATTGTTGTTGTTGAATTAATGGTGCGCCGTTGCTAATGATGAAGTCAAATATGCCAGAGTGCGGGAGTCATGCGCTGCCGCTACTCATTGGCTGCTCCAGATCGTTGAGGTTACAGCGCGCGAAGACGCGCCACCGCTGTTGAAGTCGTCCTCTCCTGACTGTTGCAGCCGTGGCGCGCGAAGACGCGCTGCTGCCGTCGTTGGACTGCGGAGGTTACGACGCCCGAAGAAGCTCAGCTGCCGCCGTCGAAGTGGTCGGGTGGTCTGGGGTGCGCGATCACGTCCTCGCTAGCGCCAAGTCTTTGAGATTGCGGTGCGCGAAGACGCGCTGCCGCCGCTGAAGTCATTGTTGTTGACTGCTGGAGATGCGGTGCGCGAAGTCGCGCTGCCGCCGTCGTCTGGAAAAGCTCAGCTCCGCAGGTCCGTTGATATCGCAGCGCGTGAAGTCGCGGGTGTTACCATCGCTGAACTGCCAAGGTTAGAACGCCCGAAGAAGATCTGTGGCGTGCGAAGACGCATTGCTGCCCTTGCTGGACTGCGGAGAATCGCGTTCCGCGAAGACGCCACCTTTGGGCATGGGCACCACCGCTACCGCTGCCGAGGTCGCCGAATCCCAAAGATGCGGAAACGTCGACGCCCCCCATACACCATCTCACGACGCTGAGCGCAAACTATAACCAAAAAAGGCGTGCGGAAGAAGACTTATGAAATACAAGCTAACCTCGTTCAAAACCATGGTTCAATTTCCGTCGCCCGCAATGACTCTCCAGCGATCACTCGGACATCAGCAATGTCTTCTTAGTCGGAAAACTCGCGCAACCATGCGGCGAAAACACTCCGCCGCGTGCTCCAGGACGAAGTCGTAAAAAAACGCAGGTAGGGGGCTCAGGCAGCCTCGACATCACCGACCACCACTTGGACTGGCAAGGAACCTCCATCGCCTTTGCCGCTGTAGCTAGCAACAGTTCTCATCGACACCGCCTTTTACTTACAACAAAATTCTCAGCTCCTCAGCCGCTTCACGCACTGATCGAATTTTCAGCGAGAGATCACATCACTTTAGTCGTCTCCTTTCACCGCAAAAAAGTCCGGTCAAAAGGTTCCTGGGTTTCGGCACCAAAAATGTTCCCGACAGCGTCAGGATATTTGCCGGCGGAGGAGACGATTAAAGAAAACAACACAATATACTTTTTAAATGATATTTAATTTATTTCCGTTTTCTTTATGTTTGGTTAATTTTCCGCGACAATTCGTGGCGTTTGCTTAACGACAACTGACTTTTCAATAAAAAACAACTACGTACAATAGTAAAAAGAGTAATCCTATCCGTAACATTATTCATTGACATAGCAAAAACAATAAATAATGAAAATTTAGCAAAGGTATTCCAACAGAATTTTTAAACTCGTTAACTCCTAATGGATTACTTCAACATAAATTAAAATTAAAAAAAAGTGCAATTATCATGTCGTTGAAAAATTTGAATTTAAATATTGGTTTATACAATGGTATGAGGTTAATAATAGTAGAATTAAAAGAATATGCAATATTAGCACAAATTATAACCGGTAAGCATAGCAAATCGCACGTAATAATACTGCGAAGAAATTCCGTTTCGCATGACCAGAAAGTAGTTTCTAACAAAACTTGCACATGCCACGTAACAATTAATAAATCACAAGAACAATTTTTTAAAAAAGTAGGGATTTGTTTACCATCACCAGTGTTTAACTATGGTCAACTGTATGTAGCTTTATCAAGAGTAATTGACAAAAATAATGTAAAAATTTTGTGTACCTGCTAAAATAGTAAAAAATATTAAAAAAGAGAAAACAAAAGATGGCTATGACATGTATACAACAAATATTGTATATAGAAATATTATAATTTGTTACGGACCAGTTTAAAAACGCGCGTCGCGAAGGCGCGAAAGCGTGAAGATATGAAATTGACTAAAAAGATAAATAGATTCAATTATATATCGCTAAAGCAAAGGGTTAAACTAATTTTCCATTGTGCAACGGGAAAATGAAAATATTATTTTCTGGAAATTAACTCAAAAAGTAAACAGATTTTTACACAAAGAGGGAAAAATCAAAAATGGAGGGGGGGGGGGGGTTGATGAGCGGAGCGAGTAGGGGAGTACCCCCCTTATATATATTAAAAAGTCGTTGATTGTTTTATTGCTACATTATTTTGTTATATTATTGTTATATGTTTATAAATCTTTAAAAAATATATATTTTAGTATAATGTCTATATAGAAATTCATTAAAATGTGTCATCTCGACCGAAATCTTATGGAATTTATTATTCTAATCTACTCTATTTTCATGGGAAAAGATTTGAGAAAAAAGGTGTTTAGATAAAGATTAAATGGTCACACGTTTCCAATTGAAATTTTCAAAATTGCAAAATGTCGCTTGCATTTTCAATTATGGTACCATTCAATTTTACTGAAATTCGAAGGATAGTTATTTCAGAATTCACAAAGAAATTGATTTCTCACGAGACTACGTATTAACTACGTGGAAAATGAATTATTAATTACTTTTTTCTAGTGTACCCTAGACTCATAAAATGAACTGAGCCTTCTCTGGCTTAATATCGACCAATACTTTTAATGTTATCAACGTCTTAATACTATTCTTATCTTTCACGATCACTCGAATAAACATAAATATTTCTTTACAATGTTAAAATGTATAAATAAAGTATGATAAAAAAAGTGATATATTAGCTTTATATGATGTTTGTATGACATGCTTTTAAATTTTTAAAAAGCATAGTTGAATGTTTGGTAAAGCCTTATTGACAATATGAACTCAATCCAAATATGAAATTCATGTAAACTTTTTTGTATACTTCACGAACACAGATACATAAAAATTTAAAAAAAATCAGGATTACTCAGAGGTCGGAGACAAGCAATTTTAACGAAAAAATTTGTTCACTGTTTCAGGTGACGCGAAATTGCTCATATTTATAAATCAATAAATGTTTCGTCATTTTTTGTTATTTATTTACTTAGTATAAAACACACGAAAGAATAAAACCGATCTCGTATGAAATATGCAGAATTTCGATAAAAAAGAAAAAAACAAAGCGTTCGACTATAAGTTAGCTTTTCAGAGAAGATATTTCCCAGTACTTTTTGTAAGCTTGTCCCAATAAAAAAAAGAGCTGAATTTGCATGGGTATTGTTCCCGAGGAATTTGTTTCAAGCTTTAAACATTAAAGCAATAAAAATTCAACTGCACGCGCACGGTCCGTAACAGTGCAACGAGGCCATATCGCACCGAAAGATACACACGAGAATACAGCCAACTTTTTTGCAAGTTTTTTAATATCTGTAAACTCCCGCGCGTCGTGCCCTCTCATTGGCCGCAGTGGCAATAAAAATGCTAAACTCAATTAAATGCGAGAGTGCGAAAATCGAGCGTGACGCGCAGCCCTCGTATTATTATGACACTTTTCTGAAAAAAATAGAGATAGAGAAAGTCGAGAATCGGGCGCCGTGGATGTGAAGAGATGAGAAACCGCTGCTGGAAATAGAAGGGTGAGAAAAGAGAAAAGAGGAAAAAGAGTAGCGAGCGAGCGAATGCATATTCATAGTAGTGAGCGGAGTCGCCACGGCATCGGGACCGAAACTGCTCATCTGGCGGGAGGTGACGGGTATGTACGTGCGGAGGCGCGTATGCAAAGAACTGCCACTGGGAGCGACGAGTGACCCCGACGAAAAGGTAATTAGATTCGCTCACGGGTATCTGACGCTCGGCTGCGCACGAGGTGCCAGATTACGCGACAGGAATTGCTTAAGCTTGCAAGCTGCTGCAAATTATCGCGATAACTTGTGCCAAAGCTGCATTTCCGCTTAGGCCTTCGATACAAGGAGAGAAAAAACTGTATACTTTTTTCAATAGGGGCGACTCACCAAATTCTGAGACGATGTTATATATTGTATTTCCCTAAAAACAAGGAAACAGATATCATTTGTCCATACGCAAACCAAAACCGAGTATCATCGGTCTCAAAACTCATTTGTTGTAGCGGAAGTAGGAAAAAAACCTTATACCCAATAGCGGCTTTCTCAAATTTCGAAATCCAAGGATACAACACCGGAAATAGAGGAAAAGGGGGAAACCAGCTCGCTGATCGTTAAATATTTTATGAATCGTTCTCGAGTCTTATTTTGCGGTCTAACGAGACCTAAAAAATGTTCCCACCAACTTCCATTCAACTAAATATTTATTTACTTCAACAAAATGTTAAGTTAAATCAATTAATTGATTTTGTTAAGTGATATCTAGTGGATTAAACAAAAATTTTGTTTAATCAACAAAATGTTTAGTCAAAGTAACAAAATAAAAAAAAATGTTGATTCAACAAACTAGTTTAGTTACTACAACTAAATACATTTAGTTGAAGTAACTAAATATGTTTAACAAAACATTTTTCTAAAACAACTGAATATAATGTCATTGTAACTAAAGATTTTGTTAAAATTGCTACATTTGAATAGTAAATAAACCATTTAATTAATCTAACTAAATAGTTTGTGGAATCAAGTAAATATTTAATCATAGAACCTATAACTAAATAATTTCATTGATTTCGATTAAATATTATGCTGATTTAACTAAATAATTAATTCAGGTAACCAAATATTTAGTAACAGAAGTAGTAGCCGAAAACAAAACAGATTTATTTAATGCAACTAAATATTTAGTTGCGTTACCAAAATCTAAGTTACAAAATTATGTTAGTGTCACTCAGACTCAATATCAAACCAACGTTTTATTGGATCAATTACATATTTATTTGCATGTTGACAACTACATCATTTCGTTAAAAGAAAAATAAATGTTTTGTTGGTTCAATTAAAATTTACTTGGATTAACAACATTTTTTTCAGTATTCCATTACGAAAAAGTAAATGGTAAAAAGAACTTATACATTACAAAAAAAATCATAGTATTTCAATACAATTTTATTTTGTCTTCTGCAACAGTCAAGTATCATATAGAAAAGTATTCGTTTCAAATACAATAATTGTTAAAATGTTCGGCTGTATCATTCTTATAACTTGTTTTACGATACGTACGTATAAATAATATCACTGAAAAATAAGGTACAAGCATAATTGATTTTGTTTTCCTTGTATTGTAGGAGGTCTGAAAGTTAATTAAAAATTCAATTTTCGCGCCACAGTGTAACAAACAATTAATTTGCTTATAAGAAATTGAATAAATGAAATATCGTACGACTGATCCCTATAGTTGGGTTTCACATCCCTTTAACAAAAAGAGAAAAAAAATTGATTTTTCATTTCGAAGTTAAAAATATGACGTCTAACTTTTATTTAAATAGATAACTTCATTTTAAACAAGTCTTACAGGTTTAAAAAAGGAGCACGGAACTGTCGTTGATAAAAGCCTACATAAGACGGATTTCCTTCCCAAAAAGCTTCTAAAAAATTGCTTTTTATAGACGTCCATGCAATTGCTGCCTTAGCTTTGACACACTTCCATACCGAAAAATTTCGGTTTTTAGTTTTGATGTTCTCAGCTGAAGATATATCATGCTGATACATGTTCTCGGCCTAAAATATGTCATTTGAATTCTTAGGTGAGATCTCACTTGAATTCTCATCTGAGATTCAGGTCACATATTTTCAGCTGAAACATCAATAGCAAAACTTAAAAGTCGCCCGAGATTTTGACCTAAGACATAATTTCTCAGTAGGACTGGAGACATGCATAGCCACATGAGCACCGAGTACTTCACACACGCAAGACGTCCATCGAGGAATTTCTTGCGATCGTCTCTATTTTCCCTCACCACCTTGGCTACCTCAACTGCATACTCTTTCAGATTTGGTAAACCACCTGCGCTATTTTTCCAATGTATTTGAGGGGCCAAAGCTCCTGGTAGGAAAAATTTCTCTTCTGCCCTCCCTGGTTTGTAAGAATTTCGTACCGTCGCTCGTAAAAATCTTTTAAAATGAAATGCAGCTGAGCAAAATAGGGAAGAAGAGAGAGGAGTGCCGTAGCGAGGAAAGACTTCCGAGTTGCTTTTCTGAAGGACGCTTCCGCTTTAGTCTCGAAATTGTGACACTCTCCTCGTAAAGCCGAGTTCAAGTCGTCTCAGTTGTACGAGGTTTAACTCTTACATAATTTTTTTATATGCTGAATTTCGAGCTTGTTAAGTAATAGAGACTTGAATATTAAACTGCTTTGTTAAAAAAAGAGGGATTTCTCAAAACTTCTTTTTTATTTACATAAATATTTGAATTTAGATATCGTTAATTTAAAAAATAACAACTTAATACGTGGAATTTATGGATTCATTTGCTAAATTAGGCATTTCCTTCTTTTCCTTTAGAGTTATTGCACAAGTAAATTTGCAGAATCGCCTAAAATGAGAAAAGAAATTTAAAAAAAAATCAAGCCAGAAAAAAATTAAACAAAACAAAATAAATAATGATAAGTTGTACCTTGCAAAAAGTGTTTGACATTTCAGCCGAACTGTCTGAAACGCTGGTGGAATCGCCATTGCTTTGAAATTGTTTGCTGCTTTTATCGCAAAACAATTTATAGTTGTCGCAAGTAAGTTTTTCCTACGACATTAGCATACATTGTAATTTTAATAATTTTCTAAAATGCACACCATTTGACAGGCTGAATACTAAGAATATGTTAACATTTCTTTATAAATTTATTGGTTTAAGAGTCATAGTTGTGTTAAACATGTGTACAGCACTCAAACTGTCAAGAAAATAAATTTTTACTTTTATTTTTTCCTTACAGATTCTATGGTTTTGGCTAGTTGCTTTGATATGTAGTCACCCAAATCAAAAGGACTCTGTAAACAAAACGAAAACATGGTATCGTTTATTTTCAATTCAAAAGTCGCTGCCAATATATGGGCAGTTAGCTTCCTGCAAAAATAATTTTTAAAATCATTTTATCTATTACGAAGAGTACTGTATCGAAAATTGGAAAACCAAGAGAATCATTACGGAACGTGAAAGAGCCAATCATTCTCTAGATATAATAAATTTTAAAACATTTAAAAAAAAAAAATAAAAATCTTAATTTTTTCAAAAATTATAATGGATCTACCAAGGTGCCAAAGAAGTTACTAAACGCATGCAATCACGCAACCACGCAACCACGCATACACATCCATACAAACATTTTCAAAAAACATCACAAAATGATTTACACTCATAACGAACTTCTAATATGTTTTTAGAGAAAGCAAAAAGAGTTTCCGATTGAAAACCTACAGCTTTGTAATGCTCATTCGTAAAACGTTCTCATTTTTATAAATACCATCTATTTAGAAAAATATTTTCCAAAATTTAGCAAGTAACTAATAAGATAAATAATAATCAACAATTTAAATAAGAATTATATTAAAAAACTCACGGTAGTGGCATATTGAAGAAGACACAATAAGGCAACAACAGCCAAAGTAAGCTTAACGGTAGCACGAACCATCTTTCAAAATTAATGGCGAGAATAATGATCCTGTAGGTTTGGTTCCTGAAATTTAAACGATAGTGTCATCGAATTGCTTATTTCTTTATTTTGTAGACCACATTTGTTTAAATTACTGTGCAGTGAGAAAATCGTATTTGAATGTAATATCAAGATAAATATAACCGGAACGATACTGAAATTGTTCTCGTAGCTTTGTCTAACACATATACACAAGATAAAAACGTAGAATCAATGGGAATAATTTGAATAATACATTTCAGAATTGTCTCCTCAGCTGTACATATCAAATAAATTTCCGTGGGTAAAGTAAATAGTATAAGTGTAGCAATGCCTCAGATAACAACTTTAAATAGTTAAAGTAAATTTTAAAGTTTTTAAATTCTCGGATAATTATAATACTAAATACACATTTGGTACTGAAAATATGTCGCATTTTGCGACTTTGTTTAAAAAAAAATTAAAACTTATAACTATAAAGAAGAAAAAAGGAATAAACAGAATTAAAGTAAAATAGGCAATTAAGTTGAAAAAGAAAGAAAAATTATAAACTGGAAGCTTAAGCAAAGTTGCTGTAAAACAAAGAGATACAGAAAACGATATTAAGACAATTATGAAGATTAAGAAATAGAAGAAAAAACAAAACGAACTAAAATAAACAAAAAATATGAAGATAAGAATTTGAAAGAGTTGAAGAAGACAAGGATAAAGAAATAGAAGCATATGAAAAAGTCAAAGAAGATTGCAAAGATGGAGGCTAAAAAAGATAATCTTTTTTGGTACACCATAAAATGAAATAAAATTCTACTTAATAAACAGCATTACATATTTTTTACTGTTATGTTGGTCTGCAGTTTTTGGAATAAGAGGGGGACGACCAAAAGGCTAACGTCTTCCCCTCCTCCTCTATTTTATCCCACAATCCATGGTTGCGGCAAGTTCGGGGCCGAATTAAGGGGATTAAGACCGTCGACGGTGCTTGTTAGAAATTCAAATTGCTTGTGCGATGCCCTTTCTACTTGGTGTTCGCGCTTTTTTTACTAGTGCTTATTAATTAAAAGACGCAAAAGGGAATTAAAGATTGGGATTAACCAAGCTGCCGGATTAGTTCCTAAGTTATGGTTATGTGTTTCAAGCTGAAGACAATAAGCTCTACATTCGTATTTTGGATTATGAGGATTATTTGATCTATTCTTATCTCAATGCTAATCGTCATTTATAAATAACAGAAAAGAATCTATTTAAAGACTGACATATTAAAATATTATTCCTGATAAATCAACAGAGTAATATCCCTGTTAGACGTTTAAAACATTTAACGGCAATTTGATAGCCAGAGAAATATAAATGGGTGACAAATAAAGAGCATTTTTGACCCATTGACGAAACATTTTTTTTTAAATCAGAATGTAACATTTAATGTGAATAATTAATGGAAAAATGGCTTGCAATTAAGTGAAAAGAGAAAATGGCAGAAACGTTTGAAATTCACAAATATTTGAACTGGAAAGCTAAAACATTGTAAATAGTTCATTATGTGTTTTTTTAATGTTTTTAAATAAACGTTTCATAATTATTCGCCACGTGAGCTCGAAGTTGAAAACGCACTTTCGTAAACAGAAGCTACTTTTTAGGTTATGTTCGCCCCCATTTTTCTTCGTTCTAAAATGGTTATTTTTTAATAACGATTAGAAGCTGACATTTATTCAATAGCGCTTCATTCTAATAAATGTGCGAATAATGTTGAAAAAAGTGTTTCATCTACCAATAAAAACAAGCCATTTGGACAATGCCATTTTTAACTGGATAGATTTCTAGCAGGAATATTAAATATTTTCATGCACAATATTTAAGGAAAATTCGTATTAATAATAGAAGGTAAGTGATAATTATAGTTTTTATGTAAAAGTAGGTAGCATTACCTTTGACTTGAATATAAATTTTTTTCAGTTACCATAGGATGCCAGACCAACAAATAGTTTTAAAGAATCTGGGACAAACTGGAGGAAAACGTTTAAATCGTTGTCATTCTCGCTGTGAATGTAGAGATTTCCCTTTGAATGCTTAAAACATTTTTTTAAAAAGAAAAATGTAAGAAAATTAATCCTGATAAATTAAAAAATCAGTTTATTTACAGTCAAAAATGTGTATTATCACCCACAAAGTAATTTATGGATTACTTTTACGATTTATAATGGGTCCGATTTGGGCTACGATTTAATTTCTATCAATTTTCAGAAATATCACACTTAGACTATTATGCTGGATTATTAAATAATCAAAGTACTTAATCAACTACAAATGATATGATCAAGATTGTGTAGAATGAATTATATAATTGTACAAATTCTGAGGCGATGTTATATATTGTATTTCTGTATAAACAAGAAAACAGATACTGTTTGACTAAATGCAGACAAAAACCGAGTATCATCAACTTCAAAACTCATTTGTGTAGCGAAAGAAGGAAAAAACGTTATACCCAATAGCGGCTTCCTCGGTCCAAAGATACAACAAGGAAAAGGGGAAAACAGCTCGCTGATCGTTAAATATTTTATGAATCGTACTCGAGTCTTATATTGTGGTCCAACCAGCCCTGGAAAAACGTTCCCACCACCTTCCACTTACAGATCATTCGTACCCGCGCACAAAGAGCATATCGACCAAAGAGACGTGGTCACTAATATATCAACGAGCGAAGGTGGAAAGGGGTGGCAGGGGATATTCTAGAAGTCGTAGTAAAAGAGTCACGCCCCCTTTCTCTAACACCTCGAGTAGCTTTTAATGTCGCCTTTGAGCATTTTAAATTCTAATTCGAAATTTCATCGTCTACTGCTGGCTTTTATCGGTTATTAATAGTTTTCGGGAGTGTTCTGGCACGCTACGTGTGTAATATGTTGTAAGAAATTAATGTTCTACAATGTTTTCGAAAGTAACTGTACGCTATAGATTTTTTAGAAATTTATTGTTCTCCCGCGTAAAAATAATTCACACTTAAATAAGACGATAAAAAGATTCTCTATTAACAAGCACCTAAAAATCAATTTAAGATCTTTTCAAGCTCATTCTTTAATACAATATTAATATTAGTTTAATGCATATCAATTTTAAAAACATTTAAATATAAGATCTTATTAAGATTAAAACGATTTTTATAAGATCTTATATGTATAGAAAATTTTAAAAATTGAATATATTAAACTAATATTAAAATTGTATTAAAATAACGATCTCGAAAAGATCTTAAATTAATATTTAAATTAATACTAAAAAAGAATCTTTTTATCGTCTTATTTTAGTCTGAATTATTTTTACGCGGGCTGTCACATCGTAGCAGTTTTTTATTAATCGAATGGTCCAACGTATTTCTACCAGGAGTGTGAAGTTTGTATTAAGTTAAAGCTTGTGGTTAGTTGTTCGTTTTTTTTTAAGAAAAAAGAAAATATAAATGAAAAAAAGTCAATCTGAACGTCAAAACCATAGCATGCGTACCTCCCTCGCATACCCTCGATTTACGAGTCTGAATCTCGCTAGTGTGAACATTTTTTCAGGTGCTTTCTCCGATTCCTACTGGAATTATAACGAATCAATATTGCGAATTTCATAGTTGTATTGTATACACGACTGCATAGCTTCTCGCGGTTTTACTTGTTTTTGTTGCCTCTTAGATTTTGAAGTTTATCATTCCCATTTAGTTATTTCCTACAATAAGTATAAGATTTTTTATCCCTTATGACTTTTTCCCACATGCGTATTTTCGCTTTATTTATTTAACTAACCAAGCCGTTGATTCACCAGAGCATAGCGGTCAAAAGCGTTCGTGTTCTTTTCTGCATTGCATCACAAAGTTACAGAAATAATAGGCTTTCTTCAGTTGCGAATTTTGCATGAGTGCAGTAAAATACAATACAATAAATTTAAAATACAGTGTATACTTTTTTCCTTATGTTAAACATATTAATGATAATAAAATCATTAAATTTACCTATCAGATTCAATTGAGTTAAAATATGCACTCGAACGACATGATTTCCTGCGTGGCTTACATCAAATTTTCAACAATTATTGTTGTTTTTACTTTTTTGTGTTCAGAAAGATCCAAATAGTAGTTTTTAAAAAAATTCTGTATGTACTATATGTACATGCGTATGTTGTTTCTCGTAACCACTTCTAAATGTTTTAAACGAGGTGAATTCTTTCCAAATTGTGCACAAATACTAAAATAGCTAATTCTGTCTATTGTTTTCGGTTTTATAACAATCTTACAGTTTTTCCCAATTTTTGAATTTTTCGTAACTTTTAAACGAAATGGGGTGGATTGGTTCGAAATTTTTCACACAACTTGAAATCTTTATCATGAGTTCTCTTGAAATTTTATCTAAACCTTGTGCTACATTCGGAACGTTCATTTTTTTAAATCTTTGAACGACGTGATATTTAGTCAAACACAATTTTATCTGTGGTCGGCAAATCTAGCGACACCTCAAATTTTCTTATTACATTTTAATACTGTAAACTGTAAAAAAGTTTTCAACTCCATATAAGTTACTAAGCATCGATTTATCAAAAAAATTGTAGAAACGATATTTCACCGGTGGAGATTATTTGTGCGGAGTTGCCGAGTGTACGTCGGCTTTTTTATGTATCGAAATACCGGCGCAGGGACTAATTGAAACGGATGAGCTGAAATAAAGCCGAGGTGCGAGCCGGCTAACGACTCGGGACCAATTAAGGTGAACTGCAGACGCTGATCGGCTTGTTACGTCTTCATTCGATCTTCCTTTCTCCCCCGCGAAAGATAAGAAAGTCAGTTTCAATTTTACGAGCGTGTGATAATCCGCGGAGCACTTCGGAATTCATTAGCCAACGCCGAGATAGCGAAACCTACGGGCCGCTTGCTTAAGATTCAAGTCGTATATGCCGGCTTGCTGGTTTCACGATTCGCACACCGCTGTGGCTCTGGGATTTGCCAGAATGGGAAATTTGTGAGCTGCGCGCGGGCAAGAGTCAGGAGAGTGGACCGAGCCCTTCGGAACCACTTGACAATATGCGATCTGGAAACGTCGGCCATTTTCAGCACAGTTCATAAACAATTTTTCTCGTAAAATGGACAGAATTGTTTTTTTTACATGAGTATCACTAGCTTTAAAACTATAAAAACGGTGTCAATAGACGGGCATTTACAAGTAACCCTAACGAAGTTTCACTCACCAATTTAAGCGGCACTATTGAACCCAAATTTTTTATTTTTGCGAAATAAGCTTTTAAAGGATGGAAACCACAAACGGACTAACCCAACTAACCACGGAAACAGTGAATTTAATTGCTATTTTTTTATATAATTAGTTACATAGTTACATAGATCAGCCAATTATTTCGAGTGATGTAAAAAAATATTTGAGTAATATAGACATTATTTCAAGAAACATTAAACGGTTAAACATTAATCGATATTCCCACGGTAAGGTGGGTTGGGCAGCTAGCGATTTGATAGAGGTTTTTTTCTAAGGATTATTAGAACCTATGTTCTAGGTTTTTTAAAGGGTAGGTGGTTAGGAGGGTTAATTTTTGGTATGAAATTTAATTTTTTTAATAAAAACAAACGATTAATTTTACTATTCCAGCAGTTAAGTAGATTAGTCTGCTCGTCATTTGATAGAAGTAGTTTGAGGGGGTAAGGATCAGGTGTTGAAAATAGCAAATAAACTTATTGTTCCCAGGGAGAAATAGGTTAGCTTGTTTATAATTTGATAGGGGTGATTTTTACCCCTAAAATTCTAATTCTACTTGTAATGCTGTTTAAATCGGTGAGGGACACTTGGATAAGGTTATTTGTTAGATTCCTCAAACATAATTTTAGTTTTCTTTTTTTCGATTTAATAATATTTTTTTTTTACCTACTACTTTACCTACTAGAATGCATAAGCTGTCTAACGAACACTTCCTGAGTACTCAAAAAATATACTTTTTCTCTCAGAAACTAGTGATCCAAATTGATTTAATTTTTTGCACAACATAGGTAGATTAGTTTATAACTACTATTTTTTTTCAAATAATAAATATTGTAAAGAAAAATAAAACAATAGTGTCAGTAAATGAAAGTTTTTTTTTGACGTACACGGAGAGAAAAGTTTAAGTAAAAAATACAAAAATTTTAATAAAAATTACTATACTTTTTAGGAGTCCGAGGACAGACTTGAATTCTAGTAAAAATTACTTTACAGTATAGTAATTTTTAAATACAATAAAAATTAACATATATTTTACGAAAATTTACAATACAACATAGTAATTTTTACTATACCGGATAGGAATTTTTACTATGCCAGTATAGCAATTTTTACTGTGCCAGAATAGTAATTTTTCATGCAACTGATTAGGAAAAAGAGAATTAGAGAATTCTCTTGTGTATCCTTTTTATTTAATCCTTCTGGTCTTTTCAAACTTGGAACCTACGAAGATTTTATGATTTTGACATTTTGTACTTATTTATTGTATATTATATACTTTACGATTGGAAATTCGCTCGCTTACAAATATAATTACACCTACACTAACTGATTATTTATCGACGCGTGAGAATAATATTTTACGCAACATATTAACGCAAGTTCACAGTGTTGAAGATTATTCAAATCGTCCTTATATACTAACTGAACAGATGTCTGTCCACTTGCGAGTTGTACAGCGGGGGTAGACGCCATCTAGTTCTGTCTTATACGATTAAATGGCGCTAAATTTAAAAATGTAACCTAAAAACATTACAGTGAAAAGAAAGCGTAGTCGCGACCATTGTAAACTCGCCGCAGATCGGAGGTGCAGGTCACGTGACATACCGCGACATCTGTATTTTCGATACAGAGTTACTTAATTTTTACTATTCTGTATTGTAAGACTTGTGAGAACATATAATAATATTTCTAAGCTTTAGATTTTACTATACTGTATAGCAAAATTTTAATATAAATTGTAGAAAAAATTACAATAAATTCGTTTAAAATTTCCAAGATCGTATATCGTTTATTATATCTATAATTTTTACTATGCAATCTAGTAATTTTTACAGCATTTTTAGTATTCTTTAATATTGTCTGTGTTAAAACTTTCAAAATATGTAGCAATTATCATTATAATTCGAGTCTGTCCCGCGCCTACTATGGAGTATAGTAATTTTTCCTCGAACGTTTCTCTCCCTGTAGGTAATTCTACTAACTTTCAACTAGTTTTTGTTTGATTGAACTACCTAAATGCTATCATTAAAGGATTATTTTCATTTCGAATTCAGAATTAAAAAACAAAAACAAATGCATTTTTCGCATTTAATAGTTTTTAAAACAAGTTTCCAAGAATTTTGAGCAAAGCTTAAAATTTTACTGTTATAAAACAGCATTAAATTTTTTTCTACTTTTAGCTTAAGTTTTGCGTAATTATTTGCACCAATGATGTTGTATATACATTTTATTTTCTCTCTTTTATAAAAATAATATAAGAAGATTTTTGATATAGTTTAAGTTCAAATTAAAAACGCTGAGTGATTACTTAAGGAGGTCTGAAAATGAATTAAAATGTTAAATTCCGCGCCACAATTTGTTAATAATGTCACAACGATAATAGGCCATAAGTAAATGCTACTGTACTCAATGGAAAAATGAAAGATTTTTGTAATACATCAGTATTATAATTAAACTATAAATCATTTGGACAATACTAATAACATGTTATTTTATTCTAGAGTTTATGAAAATTTCTAAACCACATTCAATTTGCATAATACTGGGCAACAATCACCAAGGAATAAAGACAGTCTTTTTAATACTATTTTTTTAGTATTACGCGAATAATGTTTTAATAATTTATTTTTCATTTCCGCATTTTCATTAACCGCTGCGAATTTAGTGGACCCTTGAATACACTGCAGCACTCTTGGTGCTGCAAATAAAGAAATTCTGGAAATCCCGTATGAAAACATTGACACGTGAGTAATCTTGTAGTAGCGAATTTCAGTTCGACAGATAAAAAAGAAATATAGTTTAACTGTCAGTTTTATGTCCAGGCTTAATTCAAATTTTATTCATGAAGAGATCGAATTTACATTCTCGTTTCCACAGTCAGTCCGAAAAACAAAGCCATAAAAGTGAAAACAGCAGCAATAGGAACGCTCGAACAGAAATTAAATGAAATCGCGGTGTATCAACAGTTCAATAACGCGCCTCGACGAAGCAACTTTTCAGTTCACGTGCCACGAGCATATTCCTGGAGTAGGCTTTTGTAGTATTCATCCGCATCTAACCACTTACGGACCTACTCTCTAAAGTAGAATAAGTCAAAATTCACTTATTCGAAGTGAATATGTACACGGTTAAAATTCCGTTCAATTCTGAATATTATTATGTATGATGTATGTTTTAACGAAAACACAAGGTATAGTGTGCATTAAACACAATCTTTGTATAACTATTTTTCAAATAACACAAAACATAATAGTTTTACTCTGCACCTATCGGCTATATCAAGAGCCTTCCACGTAGATCAAGTGAATATATAATCACTTATACAATTTTCACTTATTCTACTTTAGAGATTAAATTCCAATCGAAATCTTTCCTCGGATGGACGTAGTGCGATGCCTATGGGCTAAGTGCAATCACGCTTCATTGATTTGGGTTTTAATGTAACGACGCGGTTAACGTAACTTGAACTGGGAATACTGCTTTGTTCTGGTAGTAGTTCCCTAGAAAGCAAACGATTGATCAAAGCAAGATAGTGGACGAAAATTATTTGCTTTGAGTAATTTACGTAAATTATATTATTCTGTCATAGTGCAGTCACATATGTGGTAAACGGAAGTTGCCTTTTTATTATAATGAGTTGTTTCTTCGATTCCTTGAATAATTTTCAATTTAACCCTTTCAGGCCGAATGTATATTGGAATATACCAAGTTATCTTTTGATTTTTCCTACATTTGGAAAAACAAATTCGTGATAGCTAAATGTAAATCATGGATCCGATTAAGTGTATACTCTTTCATCTCATAGTAAAGCCGTAAATTATTCTATATTCAATGAAGTTTAATAAAATAGCATTAAAAAAAATAAGTTTCAATAATTAAAAAATTTCTAATAAATAGATCGTTCAGAACATTTATAACATTTCACTGAAATACTGAAATACTTTCTTAGAAAGATAAAAACTAATGAATACAAAATCTCTTAAAATTTTAAATTTAATTTTTAATCAACGTTTGATAAATAGAATTTGATAAGAAATAACGTTTCAAATCAATTATGCTTATTACTATGTAACACATACACTTTTGTAAGTAGTATTGAAGAAAGAACTGTATCATTCAGTAATAAAAAAAAAGTCTACCTTAAAATTTAAAAACTTTTCCAATTTCCGTGTAATATATATCTTCAGATGAGGGTAAAAGAGAGTATATTTAACTGACTGTGAATTTCAACGTTGATAGTATTTATATTGAAATAAACGTGACCGATCGGCGTAACAGAATATAAAAAACAGACAGTTCGTCGAGACAGTCTTGCAAGCATTGTGCTATAAAAGAATGGATGCGTAATAAAACGAGAAGAGTAAGCGAGGTGATGATATCATTCTAAACTCTTCGTTTGAATCGTTTAACTACAATTCATTACATTTTCCGGGTTTTTCCTCTTTCCATTATTTTTTATTTAAGTTTTTCCACGAATTATTGCAAGTATCAATATGATTTAGTGTTTCGTAGGTTTAAAACGTATAACACAATTCGAGAATAGAAGAAGGATGGAAAAATGGCCCGAATTCTTACAACCTTATAATAATTCTAATCACTGCTCCAAATTCTATTAGTGTGAAAACAGTAATATAGGATTGTCTTACCGACCGACAGAGAGTGACGATTTTTCTTTTATCTTCCACAACACATTTGACTGACTCATTAATTCTGAAATTGTGATAGTAGTAATTCTTGACTAAAATAATTTGAATTCAACTATTATTATCTACTCAACAGATAGACTAATTAAATATATATACTGAGGTGATATTTTATGTTACTTAATTTTCAGATAAATGTAAAATACGCCCGATGTAAAAATATAAAAAGATTTATTTACAAAAATATAAATAATTGTAGTGTAATTAATTGTGGGAGTATTTATACATATAATATTATTTTCATAATTAACAAATATATAATTTTTAATAAAAATACATATTTTAATAAAATTTTTCAATAATGGTTTTTGCATTCTCAAAGAGAAAACTTTGTAATAGTGAAAATTTTTAAATCATTTTTTTTTCAATGTTTTCGATTATGTTGTGTCAAAAAATACTGTTTTTAGAAAGTCTATGTATTTATGTATGAATATTTATATATGTATATACGTATGTATAAAAAACTGCATTTTTCGTTTATTTGTTAAAAAAGTTTAGTCAAAAGGTTTAAAAATATGTCTATTAGAGGCAACTTGTTCATTATTTTTTGCATTCAATCTTCTTTGTGAAAGCATTCTGCTTATTTAGTTAGCAGCGATTTATTTTATAGATTGGAAATTTTTATGATATTTAACTTCAGGATAGTCAACAATTTTACCAAATGCCATTAACTTAGTACTTTTCGCAAGGTACTCGCTAAAGCTCGGACAGCAAACTTCTCCCTCGGGAATAATTGCCTACTTTACTTCCTTGGTGCATAAATAACTATTAATGTACGTTAAAAATTATTTTTTTTTATTTTTTAAAATCGGAGCCTACCCTCAAAAGAAAAAAATTGACGACCGTATACGTGAAATTTGGAAAGCTAGCTTTAGAATTAATAAATAATTACTTGAAATAACATTACCAAAATAAGTTAATAGGTCACTAAAAAATATTGATTACATCAGGTAAATCAATAATATACTCGACATTCTGTTTTTAAGCTAGTAGACATATGGATAACAAATTTTAAATACCTAATATAACCATAACCTTCAGCAACAATGTAATTTACAGTTTTGTTATAATTAGATTACAGAAAGAACTAGAATCTTCTAAAATAAAAAAAAAACTAGAATCTTCAAATATAACAGAGACAAGTAGATAAAAAGTTAAAAATATGGTAATAGAATACAAGAAAGATTTATATTAGAGATATTAAGAAAGATTAGAAGAAAAATTTACAACTTACTTGTCTTAAACTTAATTCCAATTAATTTGAATAAACTTCCGTAGCACAAAAAATTTCTTCAGGATCGAAAAATTTTCAGTAGCATACTGCAAGAGCTGGTCGACCGCGTGTTTGCTCTTGTGCGTCTCTTTGTCAACTGACCTGTATATGGCAATGACGGAAATACGTATTATATGATAATGCAAACAACGTGTGAACGATTTTTTCTATATGCTCAGTGTATATTAATTTGATTTCATACCTTCCACTTCTTTTGTAGGAGCATAATAATAAAATGTAAATTATATGTAATTGCATTTAAAGCACGTTTATATGATAATATTTGCAAACATACTAGCTTAAAGAGTATTCACGTTAAATCTTTCAAATAAAATTTTCACTTAAATTTTATAGTTAATTTGAGTCCCTAGATGGAGTGAAATAGGCTGATCTTTTGAGTCAAATTCGCCTCTACATCAATAGAATGATTTAATTTCATTCCATCAAGGATTGACTCCAATCGAGTGACCTATTGGAGTCAAACGAATGATTTAACTATAAACTAAGAGTGAAATTTTACTCCAACCATTTTAGCATGCAATTAATTAGTACTAGTTTCTTAATCTATTACAATTAATTTAAAAACACAAATAAAACAAAATTTTACCATGTTTTGAAATGCGATTTGCATAATGTTTCCAATTTGCAGCAGTAAATTTGACTGTAAAATACGGCGTAATTATGTATTAGAATGGAATTTATAAATGTTTGCCCTTTTTTTAAGAAAGACACAAATTTTTCTGTGCCCAGATTCCTAACGCACGCGCAAAACAAATAAAATTTTATATTATTTCTTTCAAATGCGTTCTCTGTCTGCGTTGAATTCCCGCCTCGCGGACGCTTAAAACGCGAAATTCAAATTAGTCTTCGTGCGCATAAAAGCAACATTAAGCAAGCAGTGTTAAAGAGGAATAAAGCCAAAAGAAAGGAAAAAAACCATCGAAACTACAATGCAGAAGAGCCATCAACGCATCCGTAATGTAATTCAAAAGAGCCGCGGGCGATTATCGTAAATTTGTACTTTAACCTTCTCTCTCTTCATCGTTCTCCTTCTACTTCATCTCTCAAGCGGGATGTGTAAAACATCTTTGAGGAATACTTTTTACCTCGCTTCCTGTGCGTATTAACACTGCGAAGATGAGCGTGAAAACAACTATGGCGGGAAGAAAAATAATGGGAAAGTGCAATTTGATTTTGACGCATGTGCAACCCAACTTAAAAAACTTCCGAGGATCTCTTGAAAAGCTAGAACAAGGATTTTCATCAAGAGGTGGACATGAATTATTATTTGTGCCTGTCTGTGTAACTTGCGCAATAAAAGCAAAATGACTTTGCTGAGTGCATTTGGCTATCAAATAGAAAACTACCGAATTCGTGAAGCGAAATTTTACTGATTTTAAATTTTAAAACTGTAAAACAAAGTTTCATGACTTTTCGAGGATAGAGATGAACATAATTTTCAATCAGGGTGTTGTAACTAGAATTACTCACTGTCTAAATAAATAAATATTACGGTGGCTTAGAACGTTGTTGAATTTTTAAAAGAATAATCTGATCAGATGGAGAAATTTCTGCTTCAATACACGGAGAGAAACAGTTTCCAAATATTAGAATTAAATATAGTAAAAATTACTATGTTCCATTAGAAAGGTTGAACTTAGTCCAATTATGAGGATTTTTGCTATATTAATATAGTATCAAATTGATTGATCAAACGAACTTACCTGTAAGTGAAGTTCGATCAAAATTATATTATTTGCTCCGTCCGAAAAGATCACAAGGTAGACGTGCTTCTAGCGCTGACCAGCACATTGTTTAAAACAAAAGAGAGTACTTTGAATTCCAACTTCAGCTCACATCGGCTAAATCGTCATTTAGTTTAAAGTGTTTAAAGTTTAAAAAATCTCTAAAATCGTTAAACTAAGGGTGGGTCTTTGAAAGCGGAGGGCTGTGATCTTTTCGGACGGAGCAACTAATATTATATAATTTTGATCGAACTTCAATTACAGGTAAGTTCGTTTGATCAATCAATTATATTTCGTTGCTCCGTCCTCAAGATCACTAGGTAGATGTTTAAAGTTTCTTCCCGATTTTAAGATTTTTTAGGTGCATTGCAGCAGCGAGCATATAATACAGATTTTCACTAATAAATAAATATTTGTTAAAACTTCTCAAACAGCCCTTGTACAAACTCATGTTCTGTTTCAATTGGTAAATTATAATGATTCGCAAATACTGAAGATTGATCAGTCCAACAGGCTGCTTTTCTAATTGCTTCGATATTAACACCATTTTTTAATGCTGATGATGTTGAAGCACGTCTAGTGCTGCGTGCAGAAAAATTAGAAGTGTCAATTCCAGCGTCATGGATAGTCATTTTAATCCATCTACTTAACGTTGACATCACCGCTGCTTTATATGGATTTTTAAAAGTTATAAATAAGAGCTTTGATTTTTCTAAATAATACTTACATATTTTTGGTCAATTATTCAAAATAGGAAACCTATTAATACCTGAAGTTTTAATTTGATCGGGAATTTTTATTGTTATTCCAGAATTTGATTGTTTAATTTTTTCTAATTTAATGAGCGAAAAAGTTTGCGCTCTTTAAGCGCTTGCCAAAGCCAGAAGAGTAATTAATTTTGTAGATAACTTTTTAAAATTAAGATCTTCGAGGGGTGGCCACGATTCTAAATAATTTATGACATTCATTGGATTTCATGTATTCTCATACTTAGGTTTCGGAGATATGCTTTTAAATACAGCGCGAAATAATCGTTTAATAATTGTACTTTCTGTTATGTTAATATCAATGATAAGGGAAATGGCCGATCTTAGTGTGTTTAACAAGGAGTAACTCAAACCTTCCTGTTAAAAAAGCAGCTACTTCTTTTTCAGTAGTATTAAATAAATACATTTTTGTTATTATTCTTTCTATATACCCACCAAAGTTTTAAAGGTTTTGAATACTGATTCATCGTATTACTTGTTATTGATTTTAATAATAGTTCTACGGTATCTGTATTGTATCCTTTCACTTTATATGCTTCGCAGATAGTTTTCTTACAACCAGGGTAAGCTTCTTCGCAAGTGGGTGCATTTATCTGATAGGCAATAATAATAAGTTTTCGTTAGGTTTCAGAAAAATTGTTTCTAAAATCAGCAATGATTTAAAAAGTAGAAGCTAGTAGTGGAAACTTCCCATAAAGGTGTTAAAACCCCGTGGCTCTTTCATCCCTAATTTTTTTGTAAAACTTTTAATATGAGGTCAAATGGAAGAAATGCATTAAAATAATCTGAATTCAAAGGAATTGTAAAAGCGTCGGTAAATACTGCGTCAAGATCTGGCCCCCAAGATCTGTATCTATCGCATTTTGCATTATTCTTTGATGCAAATAAATCTAGGTCAAAAGGTCCAAAGGATTTAATATAAATCGCGGTTTCCGGCAGATCTGTTCGCTGGATTCTGCTAATATTTAAAAATTCTAAGTGAATTCTGGGAGAAACAAAAGTAAATAAAAACAAAGTTTTAATTTAAGACTTACAAAAATAAACAGCTTTTCAGCCTAGCGGGATGAAACCATAACATTTCCTCCCGGCGCCCGATCGAAAAAGTTACGATTTCGACCTCATTAGACCGAAAAATAGTATACGCAAATGGGAAATAAAGAAGTATAACTCAGATCGCACGTTTATCACCCTCGGCTTCCGCTCAGGTGCCAATTTAGATGCGACCTGGGCCCATTCTTATTTTACCTCCCTTGTCACGTATTATATACACTATTTTTACTGCTATTGGTTCAGAAGCAGTGAATAACTGAAAATTTATAAAAAATCACTAACAAAATTTAAGGTTGAAAAATCACCTTGCAATTTCGAGCGCTCTGTCCAGGTACTCGCAAAAACTAAGATTTTGTAGGTGACGGCGTGAATAGTGAAGCACCTAAATTCCTCGGAGCACTGGCATTAAGTCACCGTACCGGGTACTTAACTGTCGGCCACATAATCGGGTGGCGACTGTCAAAGCCAGCATCGCGTATGAGCGCCAAGCTTGACACATTCCACCGACGTATATACCGTTGGTGCACCTTTGGCAGAGTGTACAAAGGATTCGTCGGCTGGATCAATAATTGCATTAAATGAAGGAAAGATATGGCTCTCGAGTTTACGCTGGGGAGAAGAAAAAGGAGAGTATTCGAGGATGATGATGTTACACAGACTCGGAAAAGACGCGACATTGGCAGCCTCCGGGTTGCACGGGTAATAGCTTAAGTACCTCAATAATTCGTTCAATTTGGCCCCTTTATTGCCGACTAATAAAATTTATTTGCTGTTGAAACTTCTTCTGGTAATAAAGTTTTAATAAGCTGCACGAAGAATGCTCCTGTGCCGCAGGTCGCACTTGTGAAGCGACGAGATGCCTATTCTGAGTTGGCCTGTTAGGAAGCTTGTCATCTCATTTGCCATTGATCTTTCAATTAATTAATAATGCACCGTCGAACTCGATCGCTTGTTAAGACAGTTGCATTTTCCGAGTTTTTTGCACTTTGCGCGATAATTATTAGTTTTAACTTTTTTTATTTAATTTCAGTTTCAGAACTCAAAGTAAGAGGAGTAAGTATTCAGATTTTATTTTTAGCAATGTAAATACATTTACAAAATCAGTTAAGGGGGATCGAAAGTCAATTAAAAATTTAAATTTCACGCCATAATATAGCAGGTAAAAAACAATTAATTTGCTAATAACAAAGAGTATAAATGAAATGTCGAAAAACCAAGAGATATTTCCCTCCTTAGGTAAGGATATATCATTTTATAAAGTTCCAAGTTCGTATCATAATACCTTAACGAAAAAAGCTTGTACAATATGATTTTTCCACATAATTCAAGCTGTTCTCATCAAGGTATTGTTATACAAACTTGCAACTTTATAAAATGATAGATTGTTGCCAAAGGAAGGGCAATTCGATATTTCATTTATACTCTATCTTATAAGCAAATTAATTGTTTTTTTTTTCACCTGTTATATTATGGCGCAAAAATTGAATTTTTAATTGACTTTCAGATCCCCTTAAAGAGGCCAGCCTGGATTAAATTGAAAAAATTCACTTTCCAGTATAATAGCTATAAAATATATTAATCACTTTTGATTACTGAAACTTTTCATACTTTAGGTACTCACATATTTGAAGCTATTGATACACTATTAGGACCCAAGCACTGCTCTTTATTTCTACTATTTTTCTAGCAAAATATCTTAAATTTTTATTTATTTGTCCAAATGTCATAACCTTTTTCGAGTACGATGACTTGTATGTCACCAGACTAGATTAAATTACTCTTCATAAGTTGCACCACAGATGTAACGGATCACTTTTTTGAAAAAAGAAAGAAAAAAAATTATTGTAGATCCTTACATGCAAAATATTAGGCAATTTACTAAGATTAACAATAGACATTATTTTCAATTTAACCTAGGCTGGCCCCCTTAACTTTTCATAGTAGAAGCCGGACCTGCTTGGCGCAAATTAGCTAAATGGTGTATATATCTCGCGTTCTAAATAAACAAGAGTAATATTTGTTTTTATATTCGCTCGAAAAGTATTGTACATGTGATAAGAAATAATTTATAAAATTTCATTTTATCATCGAAGGCAACAAGTAATTAATATAAAAACAAGTTTATTTACTTTAAAACTAAATTAGATTATTACACGGAGAAAAATGTTATACTAAAAATTACTATATTTTTTAGCAATGGAAGGACATACTTGTAATGTGAAAAAAATTAGCATATTTTATTTTAAAATTTACAATATGCATAGTAAAAATTAAACAAATATTTATTAATTTTTACTAAAATGATATTAAATTTTAGAATAAAACATAATAATTTTTCTCGTATTACAAGTGTGTCATCTAATTGCTAAAAAATATAGTAATTTTTAGTATAACACTTTTCTCCGTGTACGTTGATGTGACGAATGATTATTATTAGTCAACTGAGCAATTAACTACGTTAGTATTGCTTCTACATTTTTTTGCAAACAGATGTAGAACGACGAAAAACAATCATAACATAAATTCTGAATTGTAATTATTTTCAGAACTTCGAAATAGTAAGGTAATTTTCACATAAGAGAAATAATTAAAAATATAAATCATAATTATAAATAACAGAAAATTATAATTATAGTTAAGATTTCAAAAACGAGTAACTTAAAACTCGTCAATTAAAAACCGCTTTATCAGTTCAAAGGCCGTTTCAAGTTATACTCAATTAAATGGATAAATAAACTTTACTAATTTCGTTACTCGAAAACAATTATTAATTATGTCCATTGTAATCGTTTTTCTTCTTTGTAAAATTAAAATAACCGAGGAAACAGTATTAAATTTTTTCTTATTTAAAACTCTTTTACATAAAATGAAAAATGACTTTCTAAATGAATATTGACTTTGTGCATTTGCCAATTTCTAAAGAAATCGCTGACTGCTGAGTCGCCAAAAAGATTATCGGTTCTCGCTCTGTCGCTTTTTATGTCAGCAATCCATCGTGCAGCTGGTGCAATGGTATTTGCACTAGGTATTAAATATATTGGCAATAGTATGCCTAATATATTGCTAACATTTTCCTACGATTACATTAGCAAAATATAGCTAATGCTGCCTAATAATGTTGTATTAATACATTTTTTAATAATTTTTTTAAATAAAAAGAATTTTAATTTTTTATTTATTATAAATATCACAAAAAAATGTTTGCACATTGAATTTGTAAATTCTTTAAATATAAATTCATGAAATAGAAAATAAAGATTCTAGTAGATTAATATTTAACAATTATATTTGTGTTAATTATCAAAATGTTTATGTTAAATAAAATAAGACAATAATGTTATTATACGATGAGTCTGACTTTTTAAATACTTGTTTAAATCACCATCTAAAGCTTTTTTTGTGTTCTACCCTTTACTGCTATCGGGGTTGATTTTCAAATAATTGAAATAATCGGCATTGTCAAAAAAATAATTAATTCAAGCAAAATACTTGTAATGTAAATATTTATTTATATAAAGTATTTTAGGAAACAATAAAGCCCTTCTGGATGAAATGCCCAATATACATCTAAGTATGTATCTCTAAGATGTAATTGTAAATCTTATCAAGTTTCGTTAAATTTATCACTTTAAGTTTAGTTCTTTTAATAATTGATCCATCTTTTTTTAGCAAGTGTGCGTTCAATTCCTTAATTTAAGTACTGTAATTCAATGTCTATTCAGTGTTGCCGTAGAAATACTTTAAATTGGCTACTTCAGGAGGAACCCATTTCTTTTCACTTTAAATCGTATTCCCTTCCTCTACTACTTATTTTATCATTGTTAATGCCTTAGAAAAGAAAAGGAGGGATTATTTCGAATGTTTTCTTTCCCTCTTTCTGAAAATCTCTGTTGTATCTGTCAACTGTACTTTTCCCCTTCTAAGACGCCGGGCAGCTTCATGTTTGCAATAAAAGCTTTAAGTCGTTAGCTTGTCTTTCGAAAGCAACTGAAAGACTGAAGTGTTACGGCCGTGTTACAAGTTTGCTCTTTAAGAGAAGGACCTAGAAGACAGATTTCCCTTTTTTACTCCGCTGGCTTTTGTTTTCGGCTTTCATCTCCCTCCCCCAACTTGGTTTTTGTTTCTACTCCCTGTCAAAGTTTCCCAGAATCTGATGCAAGCTTGCGTGTATGCACACTGAGAAAAAATTTGTTGATATATTTAGTTGATTGGCATTTAGTTGATTTAACTAAACACTTAGTCACTTCCACTAAATGTTTAGTTAAATTAACAAACTGTTTTGTTAACTCAATTAATTGATTTTGTTACGTTGTATTTAGTTGATTCAACAAAATCTTTAGTCAATGCGACAAAATACAAAATAGATTTGTTGATAGAATAAACTAATTTAGTTACTGTAACTAAATACATTTAGTTGCAGTTGTTGCGCTGACGTGCCTGCCCCTGCAGCACGTCAACCCGATCTACACGCAAGTCAAACTTGCCGCCGCGTCAACGCTTCGCGCCACCGCCGCTAGGCGGCGACGCGCCACCCTACATAAAAATGTACGCCCATGAGGCATATAAGGAGGCCCGAGGAGAGGCCTGGCAGCGGCTAGCTGGCCTCTCCCCTCCAGTGCAATACACTATAGGGTCGAGAATAAAGCCTGCTCAGCAGTTCAACTCGAAAGCTTTCGCCTAAATTATTTTAGTGCCCCAACCCCACCTTTTTCAGGTACTTTATGAGCTACGCTCATCGGTGACCTCGTGTCACTGGGTCTCACTTCTTTCAGAAATGAGACTCTAGGCCCGGAGAGGGCTAGGCGAGGGGGTTAGTGCTGTGTCCTCCCCTCACCCAACGAAGACGCCATCTCCTAGACCTTCTGGCTTCTGCGGTGGACTCCTCTCCCTCAGGAGAGCAAGTAGAAGACATCGAGCATCACGACGACCGGGAAGCAGCTCGCCGGCAACAAGTGGCGCCCAACGTGGGGCCCTTCTTCAAGAAGACTGAGTAGGTACTCAGTGGACCTACGAGACTCTACAGACCGAGCAAATGCCGATCAGCAGAACTCCGCCTGCAACACCCAGGACAACGAGATCACACACCAGGGCATAGAGCGCAGACACACTTCTGGGAGTGTTAAAAACCCAGTGGCGCCCAACAGACCATCACCGTCACCCAAGAAGAGAGGTCGACCACGAACTCAACTCAACAGACCAAACACCGACGAACGTCGCAAGGAGTATCCTCATGCAGGAGAACCATCTCAACCAGGAGGTGGCTCCAGGCAACGCTGACCCTCCAGCACGCCCGCTCACCCAGGAACAGCCCAACGTAGCACCTCCACCACCGCTCCAAGTGCCGCCAGCCGTCGTCATGGCACAAGCCAGTGCTCAGGACGGAGCTCGCCCAATGCCTCCGGTCATGCAAAACTGGGAAACCTTCGCACAGGCCCTCTTCGGGCACCGACCCACCCTACCCGAGTTTCACGGGGAGGACCACGAGGACCCAGAGACATACCTGCAGCAGTGCCAGGAGTACATCAGAGCACACGACCTTCCCGAGCGACAGCAGGTACGTGCCCTTGAGAAAGGTTTAAAGGGTGCAGCCGAGAAATGGTGGCAGTGCTACAAGACAATGGGCATAGACTGGCCGCGGTACCAAGAACTGCTCCGAAACCATTTTAACAGCGACAACGCCAAGAGCACTCTGTTGGCACGGCTCTACGGGAAAAAGCAGGGAGACAAGGAAGCGGTAGGACCCTTCCTACAGCAAAAATACCTGTTATATCAGCGCGTTCGGCCCGATGAACCAGAGGCAGTACGCATCAACACCCTGGTCACGCTTTTACGACCATCGCTGAGGAAAAGTCTACGGGCACATCGTCTAAACGACTTCTCGGACCTTCTGTCAAGGGCTCTGGAGATAGAAGACGATGAAGAGGAGGAAGAGAAACAGGCCTCAAAGAAGCCTAAGGAAGTAGCGAAACCAGAGACGAAATCTCCTCCAAAATGTTGGCACTGCCCGGGTCATCATTTTCACCGCGACTGCCCAGTACTGAAGCAGCACCAGCTGCCGGAAAACTAGAGAGAGGCGGAGGCATCACCGGCAGCCCCCGTCCCCGATGTAGCAAGCCGGAGATAAACAGCGTCACAGACTCCGAGAACATCCTGCCAAGGATTAGGATCAACCTCGCAGGAAAAGAAGTGATGGCCGTGGTAGACAGTGCGGCTAGCCACAACTTCATCAGCGAAAGAATCCTGCCTAAGAACATAAGCGTGGAACCGCTGCAGACCACCACGAACCTGGCTGCTAGTGGAGCGTTTATGGACATCTGCGGCAAGGCCGATGTCACCTTCCTTATGCAAGGAAAGACTTTCAACATCTGCGTACTAGTGAGTAGAGGTCTCCGCGAGAACCTCCTCCTAGGATTACCCTGGTTGAAAGAAGAAGAGGACGATCATAGACTTCACCAGGGATGCAGTATGCGTTGGCGGCATTGAGCAGATCACTGTGCTCTTGGTAGGGCATGCGCCCAACGCGTCCACCACACCACGAACGAACATTCCAGAACTGATGCACGACTCTCGAGAGCAACCAGATCCCGTTCATCCTATTCCGGTCGAGCAACCAGCTCCCGGTCATCCCATTCCGGTCGAGCAACCAGCTCCCGGTCATCCCATTCCGGTCGAGCAACCAGCTCCCGGTCAGCCCATTCCGGTTGAGCAACCAGCTCCTGGACAACCCACTCCGGTCAAGCAATCAACTCACGGCCAACACCTTTTGGCCGAGCTCACCACCGCTCGCAGCAGCGAGCATCCCGCTCACGACCGGCCCACTCCGGTCGAGCAAACAACTCACGGTCGACCCACTTCGGCCGAGCACATCAGCGCTCGCAGCAGCGAGCATCCCGCTCACGACCGGCACACTCCCGTCAAGCAACTAGCTCACGGCCGACCCACTTCGGCCGAGCACACCAGCGCCCGCAGCAGCGAGCACCCCGCTCACGATCGGCCCTCTCCGGTCGGGCAACCAGCTCACGGTCGATCCACTTCGGCCGAGCACATCAGCGCTCGCAGCAGCGAGCATCCCGCTCACGATCGGCCCACTCCGGTCGAGCAACCAGCTCACGGTCGATCCACTTCGGCCGAGCACATCAGCGCTCGCAGCAGCGAGCATCCCGCTCACGATCGGCCCACTCCGGTCGAGCAACCAGCTCACGGTCGATCCACTTCGGCCGAGCACATCAGCGCTCGCAGCAGCGAGCATCCCGCTCACGATCGGCCCACTCCGGTCGAGCAACCAGCTCACGGCCGACCCACTTCGGCCGAGCACATCAGCGCTCGCAGCAGCGAGCATCCCGCTCACGATCGGCCCACTCCGGTCGAGCAACCAGCTCACGGCCGACCCACTTCGGCCGAGCACATCAGCGCTCGCAGCAGCGAGCATCCCGCTCACGACCGGCACACTCCCGTCAAGCAACTAGCTCACGGCCGACCCACTTCGGCCGAGCACACCAGCGCCCGCAGCAGCGAGCACCCCGCTCACGATCGGCCCTCTCCGGTCGGGCAACCAGCTCACGGCCGACCCACTTCGGCCGAGTATGCCACAACGCGCAGCAGCCTGAAGGCTGTCTATACCCCGCAGGCACCAGAGGGTTGCCTAGTTCACCAGGAGGTGCAAATAAGCAAAGACGCCGCCGAAACCACGCTCCTACAGGCCAACCTCGCGATGAGGTTCATCCTCAACGACCCCACGACCTACGACCCAGGAGGGACGTAAAATACAGCAAATAAGTGAAAAAGTGAATTACAGTGAATAAGTGTTTTTAGTGAATAGTGATAGTGCCTACTCAAGCCAAACAAAAAACTGAGAATGTGATAATATTAGTTTTAAGACACGCCAAAGACTTTTATCTTTAAGAACACAAAAAGACTTTTTGAAATATTATTATTAGCTATAAGCAATGCATTTACATATGTTTTATTATTTTTATGTAATTTTAAATGCCCGTCGCCCCCCAGTCGTAGACGCGACTTCAAAATGGGGAGGAATTGTTGCGCTGACGTGCCTGCCCCTGCAGCTACGTCAACCCGATCTACACGCAAGTCAAACTTGCCGCCGCGTCAACGCTTCGCGCCACCGCCGCTAGGCGGCGACGCGCCACCCTACATAAAAATGTACGCCCATGAGGCATATAAGGAGGCCCGAGGAGAGGCCTGGCAGCGGCTAGCTGGCCTCTCCCCTCCAGTGCAATACACTATAGGGTCGAGAATAAAGCCTGCTCAGCAGTTCAACTCGAAAGCTTTCGCCTAAATTATTTTAGTGCCCCAACCCCACCTTTTTCAGGTACTTTATGAGCTACGCTCATCGGTGACCTCGTGTCACTGGGTCTCACTTCTTTCAGAAATGAGACTCTAGGCCCGGAGAGGGCTAGGCGAGGGGGTTAGTGCTGTGTCCTCCCCTCACCCAACAAAGACGCCATCTCCTAGACCTTCTGGCTTCTGCGGTGGACTCCTCTCCCTCAGGAGAGCAAGTAGAAGACATCGAGCATCACGACGACCGGGAAGCAGCTCGCCGGCAACAAGTGGCGCCCAACGTGGGGCCCTTCTTCAAGAAGACTGAGTAGGTACTCAGTGGACCTACGAGACTCTACAGACCGAGCAAATGCCGATCAGCAGAACTCCGCCTGCAACACCCAGGACAACGAGATCACACACCAGGGACTCCTCTCCCTCAGGAGAGCAAGTAGAAGACATCGAGCATCACGACGACCGGGAAGCAGCTCGCCGGCAACACAGTAACTAAATATCTTTAATAAAATATTTTGCTAAAGCAGCTAACTATAATGTTATTCTAACTAAAGATTTTGTTCAAATTGCTATATTTAAATAATAAATAAACCATTTAATTAATCCAACAAAATATTTTGTTGATTCAAGTAAATATTTAGTATTGGACCAATAAGTAAATAGTTTAGTTCACTTCAATTAAAACTTTTGGTTGTTCAACTAAATAGTCAGTTCAGTTAACCAAATATTTTGTAAAAGAATTATCATCCCATAACAAAACAAATTTGATTGATACAGCTGCATACTTAATTGCAAGTAACAAATATTTTAATTAAAATTACAAAATATTTAATTAATGTCGTTTTTTTTATATTTTGAGAAAATTTTGCTGCTTATATTGTATATTAATATGCAGAAAATTGTTCATTCTATATTATGCTACATTATGCTACATTCTATATTTTTAGAAATAGGAAATTATATATAATACAAAAAAGCTTTTAATTGATATATCAAATATATTTTATGTTATACATATATTGTGTTAAATAGAAATTTAAAATTATATTTAATTAATTGTATAACTAATTTGATAATAGCAATAATAATAAAGTTTATATTATAACATTATTTTTCTACTGACTATTATATATTATATACCGATTAAATGTTTGATTAGGAGGATTTATCTAGATTATTTTGTTGATTCAAAAAAAATTTCATGAATATGTTACATTTTTTAATAGAAGACCCGAGAATAGTATATTAAGCAACCAGCGCGTAAAGTGAATGTTACACCGCGAGTCATTCGTAACGAGCGCATAGGCTATATGAATTAGCTGTGTTTAAAAATATTGTTTGCAGGGTATAAAATATTTGATTGACTTATGTACGAGTTGCAATGACGAGTGCAGAAAATGAACGCCCACGTTGTTTACGATATTTTTATAATTGCTGTGCGTAAAGTTCAATAGTATCACGTAATTTGTTTGTAAGCAGTGGGCGTAATGTAATTTGTATGTAAAATAAAGAAAGATGCTGAAGCGAAGGAGGGCGAAACCTCCCTCCCATAAATTGAAACAGAAACTAATTTTTTGAAAGGCATTTTCACTTAGAGCCTTAATCATTTTAATTTGTTTCATTAAATCAGTTATAGTTAGGAATGTTTTTTTCTAAAAACACTAAAACAAACAAAAAAATTATTTAAAAAATATTAATAATGTATAGAATCGAATTTCAAATTGCGCGCGCTAAATTTTGAAAGAGGACTCAGAGGACGTTTCTGTATCGGTATTTGGTGCAACTATATCAGTTTTACTTACTTTAAAAAGATAATTTGAATGACTATTTATACTGTAAAAAATTTAAACACCGTTTCTCAGTGCTTGAAAAATTTTACACACGGCTTGCAGTATTTAAAATTCAATTTACGTACTGTTAACTGTGTTTACAAGATTTTTCCGTACTATTAACAATGCATAAAATACGTAAATATTTAAAATCAATTTTATACCCTATTTATGTGAATGAGAAGATTAATTTTACGCACAGAATTATAAAAAGATATTTTCCGAAGATGAATTTAGAAAAAAGTTTACTCGCAATTTATACGTGAGCCAATTGTAATATTTATCCCAGGACAAATTTTTTTCTAAATTTACGATTACGTCAGATTTCTAAAAACAAATTTTTTACGAGTTGATTTCAGTATATATAATCTATACTTTCCCTGAACATCTTATCAAACGTTATCGCAGGATTAATAAATATTTGAAGTATCGAAGAGCACTCTATACCAACCAAACAGACATGCTTTGCCTAGTAGACGAGTAGAAGATGAGGAAAGGGGCTCTGTAGGGCGAACGAGGCTCAAGCCGAAAAGAATATGACGAGGATCAAAAGAAAAGCTTTCCAAGAGCTGCCGTACGACGTATTGAGATTCCTTAAAAGTTCGAGAGCCGAGGGCCAAGACGAAAGAGGAGAGAAGGAGAAAGAGAATGAGGGAGCGAAAGAAGGAAGGATAAAAGTATAGTGAGAAGAGAAGAAAGAGGGGGAGGGGAATTTCACAAGCCGAGGCAAAGTTTTTCAGGTTGAAAAAAGTTTAATTTACCAACTTTGGTAGGTTCACCGCGACGACAAGTATATGCGGTTTTTCGCCTGGAAAGTGGACTTTCGTTTCACGAAGAGTTTCACTCCAGCTTCTCTCCTCTTCCGCAGGCTCAGGGGCGCGTGCCTCTCCCTCCGTTTTTTTCTATCTCTTGAGAATTTTGTTGCCTGCATTTATGGAGTAGTTTACGACGACTGACTGAAATATGGAAGGACATTTCCCGCTAGCTTTTGTCAAACTGTGAGTGCATTACTTTTACCTCGAATTTTCTCATGTACCGTCAGTCTCGACGGTATTGGGACTTTCAATTGATCACTTGCGTAAAACCTCAATTTCGCGTCAAGTATTACAAAGTTCGTTCAATTCTAAATATTACAAGTACATGCGTATTTAATTAAATACACCCCTTTACTTGTTTTTTTTTTATTTGCGATCTTTCGAAAATAGGTAGTTCACTCTACAAAATGTGCACAACTCTATTTCTAAAAATCGTCGTTATAAAATGATGTTATAATAAGAGGTCATTTATTGATGTTATTGATGACGCTGCAAATTCGGAGCTTGTATAACGTCATTTAATGTTAAATAACGTTATTTATGTATTGCGAAGCGATTTAAAAAGTAAAATTATGTTATTTCTCGATCACATTTAAAAATTGGCATCTTATTTAGTGATGATAATAGAGTGCTTTATATCTTTTTAACAAAAAAAAATGGGAGATTTCGACTGCACTCATGTGGCAATTCATTGTGAATCAACGTTAGTCTATAACTTTTCCTTTTCACATAATTGCAAGTCATTTTTATTCTATTAATTATTTACATTAATTATTCTCAAAGGAGGTCCGAAAGCCACTTTAATATTTAAATTTCATGCCATAATATAGCGGATGAAAAAACAAATAATTTGCTATAAGAAAAAGTATTGATGAAATGTCGAAGAAAAGTTTCAAGCTCGTATCACAATATCTTGATGAGAAAAACTTGATTAATATGATTTTATATTACAATTATTACAAGAACTTGGAACTTTATAAAATGGTAGATCGTTACATGACGAAGGACAAGTCCATAATTGATTTATACTTTTTCTTATAAGCAAATTAATTGTTTTTTTTTTTTTCACCTACTTTGCTATAGCACGAAATTAGAATTTTTGTAATTGACATTCGACTCCTTTCACTTTTTGTAGCAGAAACCGGCCCTGCTTGGCGCAAGTTAGCTAAATGCTGCATACATCTTGCATCATAAAAAACCGAGAATAATGTATGTTTTATTTCAGTCGTGTAAAAAACGACACATGCGCAGAAGACCACGCAGTTGATTACTTGTTTATTTCTGAAATTTAAATAAGAGTTTAATTATTAGCTGTGAAATAAATAAATCGAAATAGTTATAAGAAATTGTAATGTCAGCGTTTGAATGTCAATAGAAAACAAGATATATCAACCCTGGTAGAAAAGTTAGCTATTGAAGGAGCCTCCAGACAATGCTCTGCATAAGACATATAAATGTCATCCGAAAACTAAACTTGGTGCAGGTCTGTGTATAGTGCGTGGTAGTTTTCAACATACTAGTGAGTTTGTGGCCAAGTACAACGCAGGATGCCCTGGTAAAATTCTCTCCAGCTCTTTCATCATATGTCAAGATCATCCTAACTTCTCTTAATCGGCAGATATACCATATGGTTCACTTAGTGAAGAAGCATGGAAGCTAATCGCCTTAAGAGTGCTCTACCCCCCTGGCGAAATTAGACGACAGCCAATCAGAGCGTTTGGATTTTTGTAGACGGATTTCTTTTCGAATTTTTACGAAATGATCTCAAAACTGGAATAATTATAAACTTGAAACTCGGATACACAGTGGAAAACCGAGATATACCCGGAAAATTTTTTTTTAAATGTAATAAAATAAATAAATAAATTTCTGCTTTCGCTGTCGTCTGCTCTAGCTCAAGCCAGTTCCGAAAGCGCCTCTCGTGGCTATGTTCGGACTGCATCAGCGAGCAAGAGCAGGTCTGTTCGACCATGGTGCGAAGATTTAAATTCTTTTAAAATAGGAAGAATATGGCCCAATTATTAAATGTAATTAAATATAATACATTTATTTATTTATAGATAATATTTTATTTGTATGCGGGTACCCTCTACACTTTTGGACGTCGCTATTACACTGGACTATTTCAAATTTTGAAAAGCGACAGTCACAGAATAATTGCTATGGTCGGGAATTCTGGTCTACTGTTGCAAGAAATACATTTATTATTAATAAAAATATAAAAAAAAAATAAAAAATGACAATTTTATCCTCCTTTGCACTCTTTTCAAACTTATTTGCTCTAATTTTTTCTAATAATTTTTGGTACATTTTAATGGTCAAGGTATATTTGTTGTTTTTAAAATATGCTGTGTCTTTTCACTTTGCATGGTTCATAATTGTAGTCAGAGCCTCGTTTGCAAAAACAGGTTTCACCACTTGTCGGTGAGGTTGACTTTAGGATTAGAGAGGCTTTCTTTAGATAAACAAATATCATAATGAAATTAACCAATATTCAAGTGGTACTGTTTATCTACTTCTTACTCACAAAATTCATAAAACTAATAGTATTGAGTTGAAAATGTGTTTTCAGAATATTATTTTTCACAGGAAAAATAATATTTGACAAAATCAAATATAATAAAATTGCATTTTCCACAGTTTCAAAATTCTTGATTTTGCATTATGAGACGCATCATAATCCCTTAAAACCCTTCAGCTCGCGCGATATTTCTACGCAAGGTTAACGGTACTTTTCAACATGCGCGATATTTCAACGCAAGGGTTATAGTACATTTCATCGTGCGCTACTTTTTTAGCGCAATAGTAATAACTTTTTTCAACATGCGCGATGTTTCAACGCAAGGATAAAGCTTTTCAACTCGTGCGATATTTCAACGCAAGGATGAATGAATTTCCAACGTAAGCGATATTTAAATGTAAAGTTAAAAACATGTAAATCAAATAAATATTTTCAAATATATTATATAGAAATTTTGCATTTTATAACATTTTATAACATTTATAAACTACTTGTAAATTTAAACTAACTGTAATTAACTACATACGTAATTTATTTGAAGTGTTTCTACTTATTAATTCTATTTATTAATATAATTTGATTTTTAAACTTTAATTAAAAAGAAGTTAACAATTCCAATTTACAAAGAGTTTGATGATGTTAACTACCCATGTATAATATATTTATTTTTCAATAATGTTTTAATAATAAATAACAAGGTACTTACGTATTTTTTCCTTCAGATACATACTTGAATCATTTCCTTACATTTCATTATTCGCTGTTATTCTTTCATTATCACTATTTTGTCCTTCACTTTTTTTCCTATTTTCTATTATTTGTTTCTTCGTTTCTTGAGCATGCCTTATACACGGTGTTCAAAAATGAACTGGCACGACCAGTATATCCGTGTTCAGAATAACATTCTAAGCACTTTTTCACTTTTGGCATTTTTCAGAATTTGGGATAATTATGGAGTTATTGTTAATTAAAATCTACAATAATTAGCCAATCAGCGCTCTAGCTGACGCTGGTAGGCGGGGTTTACTCGAGCAGTATGGGCCGCGCGGGGAGAGACATGCGGGGATCATCGTCAAATCGAGCGCTGATTGGCTAATTATTGTAGATTTTAATTAACAATAACTCCATAATTATCCCAAATTCTGAAAAATGCCAAAAGTGAAAAAGTGCTTAGAATGTTATTCTGAACACGGATATACTGGTCGTGCCAGTTCATTTTTGAACACCGGTATATATAGGATCTCTAATTGGCATTTTACGTATTCTGCGACTGTCTACTATCTCTGGTGCTAAACAATCTCTATAAAATTTAATTAATTTAGACATCATTTAGTCTATAAAACTTTCATTTCTTCCAATGGTCATAATTTTCATATCCTTAAAAGTAAAAATTACGAATAAACAATATTTTCTTCCTGTAACTCGTAATTGACCTTGAATTTGATAATAGTAATCATGATCTTCTTTTAAATGAACTTCTTCATTTTGAATATCAAATGCTTTGCCAATATATAATTTTCTATTTCTTATAGCATCCCCTGTTGCCATATCTTTAGCGGTATACGGGCATTTGATTTCTAATACTCCATCTTCTCCAATTAGTCCATCTGGTGATGCACCTATTCCAGGATATTCTAGATCCAAGATTAACCCACATGGTTTAACGTCATAACATTTATCTTTCAATATTGCTTTTGCTATTTCTTCATATACGAGTCCATGCGTTACAGATGGATCTTCTTTTTCCATTTTGATAGATCCATTGGCATACAATATATCAGAAACAAAACTTGCACAAGATGTACCTGGTCGTTTCTTGCATATTTTTCCCATTTTGGATGCTGTAATTAGCCATTTTCTTTTTAATCGCCATTCAGAACTACTACCTTGTTGTCTAGTTCGTTCTTCAATAGCAACTCTATTTTCTTGCCATTCTCGTAATGTTTCATAGTGTTCCTGTATACGGATTCCTATTTCTTCCTTATTCAAATCCAGTTGAGTAGCATAGAGACCGTAATCCTTATCAGCTTTTTTAAAAGTGTTAACACTTTGTTTTGTTTGTGGATCTGCACTTTCTTTTCTTTTGATTCTAAGCTGATTTTTCCTTATTCGTTTTAATTGCACATCCTTACCAACAGAAGGAACGTTCTTGTCTGCTGCTTCACAAATAAAATTTATAGTTTCCCCTGTATTACAGGATAATGCTGCCATGTGACAGCGTGCATAATAACCATCTCTTTTAGCAAAATTAATACGCTTTGCTCCAATGCTTTTAGCTATAAGTGAATTATAACTTTCAGCCTCATTTGTGGTCAGGTTTAAAAGTAAACTGTCAGTATGTCTGTAAGCACGATGCAGGCAATTTTCAAAAGCATCAAACAGATTTGCAGTGACCATAGAAGGTACCAAATTTTTCTCGTTTTCTACTGGTTTTCCATTACAACCATACTCGTTATCACTACACAAACTATGATCTCCAAACTCATGGTAAGGCAATTTCTGAAGGTTATTCCGGAATTTTTTTGATTTTGACTGCGTATTATCATTTAGTAATAATATGCTGGCAACAATGTTTGTGACAGCTTCAATAACTCTTGGAGCATTATTTTCTATATGCTTCCTTAAAGTTCCTAAATTTCCTTTTTGCTTGGATAATAATTTAATATTTGTTGAAATATTTCTTTTTATATGATTGGAACATAGAATATTTTTTACTTCTACGCCATGTGCACCGTGGGGATTGGCATCTATAATTGCCCTGTAATTACTGCTATCGCCATCTGAAATTAATACTTTGTATATAAGATTCCGGTCTTTGATGCTGTTTGTGAATAATTCTGCGATTGCTGAACTTTCCATACTTGTAGAACTTTCACTTTTTCCATGATTACGATAACAAACATGTTGTTTTGTTGGTACACCATTTTTTTCAGCATAATCACAAATGCTACATGTTTTTTGTTTTATTTTTCTTTGTAAAACTTTCTTTGTATAGTTGCCTATTATAACAACACAAGCTGCAGAAGAATCGTACCTAATATTTTCATACGATCTTTTCATGTAAGACCCATCAGCTTGAACCACTGTACACGGTATGTTATTGACAGTGTCATTTCTTAGAATTGCTAATCGTTGCTCTTCAACTGCAGCGTCTAACATTTCTTTTTCTGCTGCTTGGCTAACAAATGTTGATGTTCGCTCATGATATTTTCTCCAACTGTTGTAACTCATGCAATGTATACCACAACAGCCACATAATTCTTCAAACTGTGAAAGTCCAATTCCAACAGTCTGACATGCTGCAACTGCTAGCACATTCAGATTCATATCCTCCTTTCTGTCGGGTACACTAGATGTTGTCACAGTTTTATTGCATTTCATACATTTAAAATGAAAATATTTTTGTAAACCTCTGTTAGTCATTTCTTCTAATTGCAAATCTACTAAATTACATGATTCACTGTGATGATCGAAAGCTTTATGAAATTCGTTTAAAATCCATGGAATATTAGCAATGACATTTTTATCACCTTAATTATAATCTGTATTTTCTGTAATGTTTACTTCGTTTCCAACAACAGTCCATCGTGTAAATTTATATTCATTATGACTCTTCTTACACAAGGCGTCTGGTGCACATCTTGAAATTATGTTATATAAGTCTTCTTCGTTTTCTATGTCAACAAAATATGCAGTACCTTGCAATATTGAATCAGTATGATCTTTTGAATGAAGAATATATACTGCAGATACATTATTCTTGAGAATCAATGCAACTACTGCGTTATTGCAAATTAAAATGCCACTCTCACGAGTGTCAAAAATGCATGAAATTAATGCACGTAAATTTGGCTGTTCGGTCCAATAGTCAAGGCACATATGTCCTACAATAGTTTCACCTTTTACAAGGAAACTTTTTTATCATCAATGGATATGTGCGAATTATCTAGCGATGTAAAAAGCTTTTCATCGTCGTCAACTTCTAATTTGTTTATAACCTCTTTTTCAAAAATTTTATCCGCAACATTTGTGATCGTTCATTGTTACCGCATTCCATGTCTTTGAAGGAATTACACCAGCCATTGATATATTTGTTAACGCCATGACTATGCTGTGTGCTCGCTTCTTTCGCTGGGAATACGATAATTACATTTACTTACAATATTCTCTAAGGGTTCATTACACTTTTCCTGTAAATTTTTAGCATCTTCCAATTCCTTTGTTGCAATTACATTTCCATCGAGGTTCGTGCTGGCAGTAACGCTATTTACTAATTCAATGTTATCGTCAACTTCCATTTGAGAATTTATATTCATTCTTGAAATACATTCACTTAAAGTGTTCATGTTTATTAAAATCCAAAGTCAAGAAAAATTTCAGCAATAATTGAATACTCAGCAAAAATATACAAACAAATCAAAGACAACAGAGATAAAATATTTATCTGCTATCAAATCTGCTGAGTATACGACATTCTAAATACGTCACCATGTATCAACTGTTCAAGATACGAACACAGTGCAAAAAAATGCCCGAATGAAGCCACGTGTTATAAGTGTGCTGGCAGTCATTCCGCTATTGATAATGAACAGTGCCAAGTGCTTAACAAAATAAATGAATATATAGAAAAAATGGAATATCCAGTAAGGCCAACGTATCCAAGATACTTCGGTAAGACGGAGCAGCTCAAATTATTACGGTCCGTAAATATAGTCCGTAGATAAATTTCAACACACCTCGGTCGATACTTTACTAACAAGAAGTCAAAACTCCCAAATCATAAAAATAATTATTGATAGTTATTCTGATAATAAACAGTTTCAAATGATTATTTAGTAAGTGATTATTTAAATGATTATTTAAATGATTGAATAGTGAGTTTATGTTGTGTCTTAACGTTAGAAGTTTAAATGCCAATTATGATAAACTATTTACATTTCTATGTAGTTTGAAAACAAAACCATTAATAATAATATGCACTGATACCTGGGAACTTAATTACTGCCATATTTTCAACATTCAAAATTACAAAATGTACTACAATCACAGTAGTTGCAAGATTGTTGTAAGAAGAATAGCAAGTAAATTGAAGAATTGCAAGTAATTGCACAGAACTTGCAAATTAGACTATTTAATATAACAAACAAAAATAATTTTGGTCTGAAGGATTACCCTTTGAATATACTTCAAATTTTCGAATTTAATGCTCTGTTGTTCCATTATAATGAACTCAAACATATCTACACTATTTTTACCAGTACTATAAGAAACAAAAATATGCAACTACAAACAAGATAAAAAGCAGCTACATTAGAGCCATGATACTTTTTAAAAGTTTACTTAACGAACCAAAGAGTCTATGCAATATCTCAGTCAGTAAACGTAAACTAAAAATCTGGATAAAGGATAATTAACCTAATTTTGATGGATACTACTAATCAGAAGAAAATTCATTGCTACAATTATAAAAAATTTTGTTGCATTATAGAAAATTTTTTAAACAAAACTAAGAAGGAACGTAACAGTAATTTATTTTTCTGACTTTGGAAGTTCAAGGGAATCAAATAAACAAAGAAAAATTTTGAAACTTTTATATGCACCCAAGGAAAATATTAACATTATTACAAAAGATCTCATCGACAAATATCAAATTACAACTTGAAGGAAATATTAAATAATTAACCAATACCAATTAACATCTTTGACGAAACAGCTGAAGACAATCATCAATCTTTGAAGATAATTTCATCCTCACTATCCACAATTAACAGGATTTCGACATCAACACTTTCTAGAATCAAACGAAGTCACAGACAAAGGAATGACCTAGAAAAAACATGCACCAATTGAAGAAGAATTTACAAAAATAGATAAGAAGGCATAGTCTAATGCACAGAAATCATCGCTAAAACCATGCCCAATTGCCAATGGTAAACACATAGAACAGCCAAATAACATAAGAATGTCCTATGACGGCATAAATTATTTGAAAAATAACAAAAAATTATTATACTTAAATAGAGAGATTAAAGCCACTCAAACATTTACAAATTCCATGTAACCAATTTCTAAACAAAATAAGAGCTCAGACATAATAGTATTAGTCGGAATAGTCTTCACATCAACCTGTAAATGTTATTCCAGCAGAGAGCATAAGGAAATATTCCCACATTGTTTTTGTAACTTGTTTATGTATATCAATTTCTAATTGTGTATATGTATCAACTGGTTTAAATAAATAAATAAAAAAAATTGATACTCAATCTCGACCTTTACAATTCGGTATTGTACAATGATTTTCTTAGCAATGTTATGTCAACTTTTATTTAGAGATTGAGTAGAAATGCCTAAGTACAGGATAAGCATTTAGCAGAGAGCTTCGCTTTCCTAATTGTGCTGGTCAAATCCTCCCTCTAATGAGCACAATCAGTCTTGCTTATCAAGTTCGCACCTAACGGGATCAAGAGTCAGCTCGTTAGCTTAGCTAATTTAGATTCGACTGATGCCCTTTTCGTACCAATCATGTTCCAAGTTTAGATATCTCGTATCTGCCTTCGCATATCTTTCGCATTAGAAAATTACCGAAAAATTGCTATTGTTTACTCTCTAAATCTTAAACATTGAAAATATCACTAATTTTGAAAGCGCCTTCATTTTTCACTAAGTTATCAATCAATTAGTGCCATTTCGTCAATGACTATAATATAACAAAAATGCAGACGATTCAATCTCTACCATTACAGTGGCAGATTTTTCCTGAAAAATCGGTGAATATTTACTTGTTTGAGATTTTTATAAATTAATTTAGGATGGTGGTAGTTACACTGGACGGGGAAATAAACAAACGACGCGTTGCGCTGACTGAGCTTTATTGAGACCAGCTACGCGCATATGAGCATATCTTAACCTCAAAATAGGAAGGTTCTTATATCTTCAGTGATGTGTAGAATGAGCGTGAAAGCAGAGTGCAGAGCAGGTTATGCGGTGATTGCGATGTGCTGGTGATGTAGATGAGCGTTGAAAATAAGCTGGGGATGAAAACGTTGCCCCGCGCGTGCGTTCGCTATTTTTTTTTTTCTCTTTCGTCGACTGACTCTCGAGCGTGTGAGAGTCACGGCTCGTGTCGTCGAGACGCACGAGTTGCGAGTCAAGGGCACGTACCCAAGCCCACATTTCGTGTGTACCGCGCGTAGCAGGCAAGCGGCCTGCTCTGAACCGATTTGTTATTGTTGTTGCGGAGCAGGCTCGCTGCTCCGCACCGATCGTAAGTCGCGCGATTGGCCGGCGGATTCTCGGCAAATTCAAGTATTCGTAGCAGCGCGCGTTTACATTTGCACGCGGGTTTGCTCGGCAACACTCGGGCTCGTTCGGATCATTCATTCCGCGCCCTCAAAGCAGACTAACTTCTCCAGAACGCGGGTCATGTACTAGATTATTGCAAAGATAATAAAGACCTCCATCCTTTATCATACTTGACCGCGTCATTTCTTTGGGTAGGCCGCAGGGCTACTCAACACACAGAGAACTACTCCGTTTCCTCTATCTGACCTTCCGGATACCGCCACTCTCCAAGAGAGCAGAGCGGCCAGCATCAGCTGTCCGATAAGTCTGCAAGGGACGCGTCCGCAACCAGCACGCAAGTACTGAAAGTGAGAGTACAGGAGTACTCTCTTCTATTGGATAAATTTGATTTCTCTGCAAGACAAATTCAGTAATACACCCCGTTACAGAGTATGTATTTTAAGGTGTAAAGTATAAACCGGCAATATTTATAATTGAGGGGCTATTCGGAATAAGGGGCTAACTCAAAAACGTACATTTTTGATTTAATTAATAAAAACAACATAAATTTTAATTAGCTTAATCAATGCGAATAAACCTTCAATTTAACACCGAAAATTAGTTTTTGGCGTGTAATATTTTACATAGTGATGGGTAACGATCGATTTAACCGATGGGCGGAAAAAGGATCTAAGTCGACTTTGCCCGTCGACTTATCCCGAATAGCCCCTCAATTATAATGGATACAAACTCCATTATCTACTTTGTGTGAAAATACTATCACTAGCAAATTAGAAACCGAAAGATCAGATTTAGTAAAGAGTCAAAAGTCGGTCTCAGACTATTTTCTTCATAATTAAAGAGTTACACGGATGTGAAATTTTCAAATAATCGATTTTTTTTGCTTAAAGGTCCTTTAAGTTTTTTAGAATAAAGGAGAAATCGTTCAAAAAAAAAGTATTTCCTGCAACATTTTACCGAGTGCCTTTAGCGGTTTTGAAACAATTACCTACTTCGATAGTGTAGTCTGTTGGTAAAGATTAAATATTTTGATTCCCAGGTTCTCCAGTTCTCGAACAGAGAACATTTGAAAGTATTTATGTTCAGTTAATGGCAGATTCACTCAAAAGTGTGTTATAGTCTAGCGTTAGTACAAACATATCGCTGCGTCGGAACGCGTGTAAAATTTACATTTATTTAAAATACAGGCTTTCTTTTTTAGAAAAATGAGTAAAAAACCTGTGTATGAAGAACATAAAGGTACAAACTCATCATATCGAATGCGTGGTCGGAGCAGCTTATTGAATAGACAACCGTCAAATAGAATTTAAACGAAGAGTGCTTGACGGAGTAACAGAGGGTGCTAGTTGTTGGGATGCTGGAGAGACTGATAGACAGCATTGAAGACGGTTACATTCCCTGCTTTGGAAATAACTAGTTGTTGATGGGGGAGCAGATTTTCCACTGTGCTACCTCAGCGGACAGGAAGTGGCTGAGCTCTGTGGGAGGGTGTTAAGAAATGTAGGTCGTTAGGTGCCAGAGCCAATATTCTTTTTATTCGAATAAATTTGCATCACTGTAAAAGCGTTTCAGCTGTCCTAGCTGAGTACATGGAGATGCAGACAGGTATTGCATTAATCCAAGGTTCTTTGTTTAACCTGTAGGGGACGGGAAAGCCACTATAGTGGCTCAGCCATGGATAGACACTTTACATATGAGTATTTCCCAATATTAGAGACACATATGTGTTTTTATAGGAAATACTGAGAAATTGAAAATTCCAAAATTCCCCGTCCTCTAAAGGTTAACGCCAGTGGCAAAGTGGCAGGCTTGAGGGACAATAGTCGGCTCTTCTGGGCGGTGGAGGAAGGGCGGGTTTGCACCTGCATTCTTTTGAAAGACGTTCAAGGGGAAATCTGGCTCCTACATTGTCACAAGTATCTTACTACGGTGACAGTAAAAAGAACTCGGAGAGGAACCATGAATGTATTTAATCTCGCAGCGGTGTACTTTCCCAGTGACTTTCAGGACTCGTCATCTCTAGAGGAGGTGAAGGCGTCAATTAAAGATATAAGATGCGATACAAACATACACTACTCCATCTGGGTCAGTTTGGTCGGCAACGATCTAGGGGACAAACTGTTGGAGTATATTATTACGACGCCCGTGACATTCGTATCGCTCTAGCCTCAAGAGGTACCTTCCCAATGTTACGGAGGGGAAGGGTCTTGGAAGAGGTCTTCATGTCTGACAATGAGTAGATCCAGTTTGAGCTAAAAGACATAATCAAAGAGGTTCGGTCACGGAGAAATCCTAGAAGGACGAACTGGGAGTTTTACTGTAGACGCTTAGCTAAGAACTATAGGGAGGCTTAAATCGAAAGAGGATATTGAAGAGTACTGTGGCAGGATCTAAACTGTCATTGTTAGAGCCTTTAACCCATTCGTGCCGACGCGGACATTTTTGGATACTTGATATTTCCGTAAATGTTTTGATGTAGTTTCCTTTTTTAATCTTGCCCGGAAATATTGAGCATCCAGAAATGTCCGCGTCGGCACTAATGAGATAAGGATAGCTGTAGACTTACGACGCGCAGACACGGTAGGAATATACCCTGCTGGAATTCAAGACAGGGAGCCCTATGCAAGGAGATCGGAAAGCTCTTCAATAGGTGAAAGTAGAAAAAAGGCACGGATGAGCTAAATGCTGATAGGGAAATCGGGCGAGAGTACCGAAGAGCTCTTGAGGTCGAAAAAAGGAAGGCTGGAAGCGATACTGTGAGTAACTCAACTGTATCTCGAGTACGTCTAGACTCAACGATAGCACACAGCATCAGCTTGGAAATCCCTTGGAAGCGTGGGCATCAGACAGCAATGAGTCGCTTGAGTGTTTCCTATCGGCTCACTTTCCTGGTTTGGACTCACACGATTCATTGGAACAATAACCAGCTAATTTGATTGGACGAGGGTCCGCGCGAAGTTGCGAGCGCGGTGAACGTCAGTGTTTATCAAGAGCTGGGAGCGAGAAGGTGTCGACAGAGTGTTCAACAAGAGTTAGGATCGCGAGAATGACGAGCGAGTGTATGTCAAGAGTGTTCAATCAGCGTGGAGAGCAAGAAGGTTTTTAACGAGAGCTGCGTACGAGAGGCCTACTCCCAACAACGAGCAAGCGGCTGCGGGGATGTCGTTCATCACAAGAAGGATGTTGGGAAGCAGCCAGTAACTAAGAAGCGTCGGCTTCCTGAGAGTAGCGGCCGCGAGAGAAAACGGCTATTCTTCTTAGGACGACGGCGACTCTAGATGAAGGGGAAGAGCGTAGTGGTGCCGGAGGGACGGCGTGGATTCGAAGTAAAGGGAGACGCGTGCAAGAAATAGCGCGAGTGAGCACATCCGTGCAAGATGTGAGTGAGAGTGGAGATTTCAGTCGCGAGCAGGTAGTGGTGACCTGGATGCCCTCCGGGAAACCGACATTGACGAGCGTATTTGGTTTGTTCCGCACGTGCGTTTTGTCTCGAGGACGCGGTCTGGCAGGGCTCCCTTAATGAGACCTGTCGAAATAGTATACTAACACTCCCAAAACTCTTTTTTACTATTGATTTTTCTGTATAAAAACAAAATTATCAAAAATACTCTTTTTTACGCCATCACATTGGTCCCTTAATCGTCATATTTATTGACACTTCAAGAATTGAATATTTTTGTCGTTTTTTTTTCTAACCAAGACAAAATTAATCTGCGACATGTAAAGAAATTATTAGTTTTTTCTTTTTCACAACCTACTTGGAAAAGATCGATAGAATCTCTAGGAAGAGTTTCTTTCCTCAAATTAATTAATGCTTTCTCGTCACAAATAGTATTAATTTAATTTTATAATTAAATACGATCTTCAAAAAATGTGAATCTTTAGCACGAAACTTCGAAAAATCTTTTGCATTTTAAGGGCACTTCGAAATATTAATATATTCTTGATAAAAAAATAAGCAAGGGAAAAAAGGAGACTGTAAGTTAGATTTCGAAAACTCACATTGAGATTGTATGGAAACAAAACTACAGTCTAGTGTTTGAGAAAAAAATTATTATAGAATAAGATATACTATAAATATAGTAATATTTACTGTAAAGTGTTCTAATTTTTATCTTAGATCCAGCCTGTGGTCGAATTCCTATAAAGATAATAATTTTTACAATATTTTTTTCTCGTGCAAGTATTACAAAAATGACCATTTCCGATTAGAGAATGTCTGGAGGGATATTTCGTCTGGGAGTTAGAAATCAAGATCTTATTCAGCGCAATTCGAAAGAAAATTCACGTCCACGGTTCATTTCTTTTTTTCTAAGCAACTTGTGCTCTCCCACCAATCTATTTCTTCGCGCTGCTCAAGTCTTATTTTTCTTTACGCCTTTTTATTTGCTGCATTTTCGATTTCTTTTTCATTCTCTTCTTTCAGTTCGTGTTAAGTTTTTGATCCCTACTCTTCTCTCTTTTCTTGAGATGCGGAACGAGACGAGAAACCTGGGCCGCTTATGTCCGTAGAAATTTCAATATCGCAATTCTCGGTCATCTGCGTTTGCTCTGTAACATTTTCGTTAAACGCGATTTGAAGCTTAAGACCATTACCGAAATGCAGGATGGATCGTGATGTTGCTCTGCTATTTGCGAAAAGCTTTACCTACTTTCGTACACAGTTATCTACACTGTAAGTGAGAAAATCTTAATTAATCTGTTATGCAATTGCTTTTATAATTTTTGGTAATATTATAAGTACTTCCAACTAACAGCTTATTGAGTCTAGATAAATGATGTGTTTTCTTGGAAATGAATTACAAACTTCATAAAATTCCTGTTGCATCTTAAAATTTAATAAATCAGTAATATTGTCAGCATGAGATTGAATAAGTTTAACTCCCATCGTAAAAGTCGTTGCTAGATCCAACATGTTGGATCCAGCAACGATGCAATGTATAATAAAATAGAATTTGCAATATATTATAAATAGATTGGAAAATGTATATCCAATATATTGCAAAAATTACTCTATAGAAACATTATCAATATATTTTTAACCCTATCGCTAACATTTTCTCCATATAATCACCAATATTTGAGCAATATTGTTGCAAAATATGGCACAAAGTAATTGTCTTATCATTTTTTTGTAAATAACCTGAATATACACTGAAAATACACGGAAATTATAAAAAATACATGATTTTTTAAAAATAAAAAACCATAATTAATTATTGAAATTTTATATTATTAACTGGATCAACAAAATAGTAATCATTATAAAAATTGCTAGATTTACTAATATATTTATAAATAAAACTAAGGTTGCCTTGAGGAACACATTAAACGGATTACTAACTTTCATAACGTTTTCAAGCAGCTAGTAACTCTTATAAATTGTTTAACTACTCCTATGCTCTCGACCCTACAATATTCGTACTTTACAAAAAATGACAGTTTTTTTTAGCTTTATCTGCTTGTGATATGAACAAACATCTTTTTTTATAAAGTTTATTGAAGGTATAAACATTGTGAACGGAATCAGCAGAAATATGATTTTTTTCTATTTCCGATTCTGTCAAGTTTTTAACAAAACTTACAATAAACAAAGCTTTATCAATTTATCAAAATTTATGTTTTTTGACAGACAATAGTAGATTTTCACAATAAATGCCCAACTTCTACAACTTTTTTCCGCATGAATTCACTGATGCAGATACATGATTTAAAAAATATAATAGTTTATCTTTTATTTGACTCAACGGTATAACTGAAATACAATGTGTTAAGCGTACAGGTATTATAAGCTTCGAAAAACTTATTCTAGCCGTTTGATGAACAATTTGATAATTAAATGATACATTTTGAATAAGCTCTTGTATGCATGCCTAAACATTATCATTTATATAAAAGAAGAATTTAATCACTCCGAATTCCGTGCACTTATTCCAATATACAGTTAAATTATTCCGTTTATTTAATCTGTAAATTTTTTATGTAAAAATGCTATTGTTAATTTTTGCTCTAGCACATACGAATAAAGAATTATTGGGTCCTATTATTATATTATTGGCATCAATCCAAAATTTGATTTGCTCTAGTTCGTTATTTTGCAAAGATATTTTTTTATTGTACTAAGTACCGTTTCTTCACTTCGATTTTCATTATAAATATTCGGATGAACACTACTTCTTAAAATGTAAAATGCATTTAAGATCTTAATAATATTTACTATTTCCATGTCTACCTTATTTGGTCCATGATTTATTTTCTTGAAATATCCATTAGCGTCTTCAAATAAAAAAACAGACCATACCCACAAAGATCCCCATTTTTTTACCTCATAAGCCATATGCGTTAACTGATGAACGTTGAAGGAACATTTATATAGACCATACAAATTTTCTACTTGCGAAGCAAATAATTCTAATAATGATTCAGCTAAAACAATTTCATCTACGCTAATATTTGATTTTCATAAAATTCTGATACTATATGCCAAAAGTAAAAAATTATCATAATATTGTTTAGGCAAAATAACCACTAAAATAACTGAAAAATAAAATTAAATCTCTGGTTTCTGATACTTTGTAATATTTTCGATACTTTAAAATTCTTGGCAATTTTGCTACATAATCTGGAGGTGTAATTTATATTATTTGGCTACTAATGATATCTCTGCTTCCTTTATTAATGTAGAAAGAGCTGCTATGATTCGAAGTATTCAACCAAAGGTCCATCAACATTACCATAACTCCAGATGATGCGATGTTCAAAAGAGGAATTGTAGCAGCAATCATTGGTCCTTTGACACGTTTCACGTGCCTTAAATTGTTAGTTATAGCCTCATCAGCTTGTCGTATCATAGCATCTTTCGTTCGTAGAGGGGACTTACTATTTAAAAAGGAATAAACACAATTATGACCTAAATTTGTATCACATGTTTTCTTGGATGCTCGCAAAAGGAATAACCGTTATCTCCATTGTATCTCATAATATTTTGGACATCAGCTCTGGCAGGACAGTCTAAAGAAGCTATTGTCGCTATAGCTATAGAGTGTTCCATTCTGTTTTTTTTTTTTATTTAACCAATCAAAACCCTTTCCAAATAAATCTTATAAAATTACTGAAAAAGTTTCAAAAAACAATCCATATTGGGATGTTTAATAGTACTATAATATATTCCACTAAAAAATTGAAAATTCCTCCTATTTTTCGGGGGTACATTCAAATTTTGCACCAGTATTGGCCAAATATCTCTTTTCGTGCTTTTCAAAACAGAAGCACCGTCGATATTCCATAGTAAGCATAAATCGTATTTCTCCGTGACAACTTCATACTTAAGAACTCGATATTGTTGAGCTGAAATAAAATCTGTAACAAAGTCTTTATCAAAATTGGTGTTCCTACTATGTTCGTCGATAAGTTCCTGTAAATTTATATTTTCAAATGCCGTCCTAAGATGACATTTCAGATCATATTCTACAAATATTCCATTTGTATTGGTACCGCAGCACTGTTGACAAATTTTTATATGGGATTGCTTTGAAAAAACACCTAAATAGTGCATACAATCTTCACAAATCTGATGCTTATTTATAATCTCAGAAGACGGTAATAATGTTAAAAAAGTTTCATAAAATGATACTTATTTTTTGGAAAATTGTTAAGCTTTGGCAAAAGGAAGATCAACTGCGTGATCAAAACTTTAAGGGTTTTTTTTTGTTAAACCATTTTGCACAAAAAATATAAATTGATAAAATACTTGACCACGTGTCAACTCTTCGTTACTGAACAATTTCCTATTTATCCATTCAAAATTGACAGCTTCGTTTTGATCAAATTCATTATCAAACGTTTCTTGATCGTTCGCTTTAAAAATAATTTCTTCGTCTAATAAATCTTCTAAAGATGTTGCTCGAAATGAACCGAACATTGATTCAATACCATAATGATCGACGATAGTTTCATTAGGTATGTCCTGTAAATATATATTCATTACATACGCTTACGAAGATTATAATATTAAATAATTTTATACTAAATATATGTTAAATATTAAGTGTACTGAATAAAAACCAATAATTTAAATTATTTTATTTAATGCATATTAGTAAATTCAGTTATACACATTTACGAGATTGAAATTTGTTATGCATAGGTTGAAGCGATTCATCTCTGCTGTCTTCGAGTATCTGAGGCTCATTATGCGATTCTTCAAGCGGGTTAGCATTTTAAGTTTCTCGCCTTTTTTCTGCCATCTACGAAGCGTCAAAGCAAGAACGTGGCCAACCTATAAATTATTGTGTTTAATTAATTAATCGATATTAAATAATTAACTTTACCTCTTTTTTTAGGACTAAATATAATTTAAAACTGGTTACTTATATTATCTGAAAGATAATTCTGGAAGAATCTTCGTTTCATTATACAGATTAAAAATTTATTGACAATATTTTACAAACAGATGTTTTGCCCTTTTACAATAGCATTCCTTACGTTTCATCTCGCATATATATGTTGCTCAAGAGTGTTATAAGGAAATCTTGCTCTCTTGGTTCTTGGCTAAATAAGTCGAGATTAAAATCTCGGACTATTATATTGTTCTTATACTTTTTGTTTATTCTTATTAATTCCTTGATGTTCATTAGAAATTCAGTCTTATGAAGGTCATGGGATCTATATAAAGCTGAAATTACTAATTCTCTATTGTTTTCCATATCTATTTTGGTTTTTATGATTTTTAAATTGTTAATCTTAATAATTTTTGTGGTTTCCTTTATATCCTATGTGATATACATTACAGTATCGTCGGATTTGTTTATTTTACTATAATTGTTATTTGAAATTTTTACAGAAAAGAAATAAAAGGGATGAACATAAGCCCGCTATACAACATGTACACTGCCAGTCACATACTTTTACCCCCCCTCGAGCAAAATTGATGAAGTTTAAAGTTCTGTATCTTTGGTAGATGTGAACATACAGAAATGATCAAGAGAGCATTTAGAAGCTCGTTCTAAGAGCTTTTAAACTGTACTAATTCGGAATCTAATATTTTTTTCTATTTTTTTTAAACGATAGTTTAATGTTAAAATTTCTAAAATTTCTTGTTCATGTTTGATCCCTCGCCAATTCTCGAAAAAAATTGCACGAAAAATTCAGTTACAGCATTTTTCAGCTCTTTAAAAACCCTATAAAAATCGCTCGCAACAAATTTTTTCTCCAGTAAATATAACGGACGTATGATCATTTTCCCCAAAAATTAACCCTTTTCTTAAAATTTCCTATCTCTGTAAATTGAAATGAAAGAAAAAACTTGCAGAAAAGAAAATGTTGGTTTTCTTCCTATCGGCTCGAAAGTACGCCTTCCGCGGACGCATTTCAGGCTCGAAACGATAGCTTTTACACTCGTACCGTATAAAGTACTATTTATTCGAGGTCTATAATGACTCATTCGGTATAACGGCGGATTGATAACTTAAGCTTTACCATCATGAATAGCAATTTTTATAACAAAAGTTATGACATTTTTATACCAAAACGATTACTTTTCCTTGTAAAATTTAGCATACCAACTTTTACTATATAAAATTCTCACACATCAAGACTGTCACTTTCTTTCCTATACAAAAATAGTAAATTTTATTAAATCTTTCCGCGCACAAGAGATCTATAACTAAAGGTACACTAAGTTTCGTATGCATCCATGAAAAACGCAAAGTTAATTGGATGTAAATGTTCTGCTCCAGATATTGAATTAAATTATCCAATTGTTTAAGCAATTAAGCCGAGAAAAAAATTTGCGTTGCTCGTCCAATTACTTGGGGCGCCGACCCGAAAGTGACACACGATGCGCTGTCTGAAAGGACAGGGGATGAGGAAGGGAATCGCAAGACACATGCACTCGTCGCGACCACGAAGCTTTAATTGCCGTGAAACGAAGACAAACTATAACTAGAATGTAACGCTCTCGCGAGCGACGATGCATCAACGTGGCAATTCGTTTTCGGGCTAGAGCTTCTCACGGGATTGAACGCAGACAGATGCGCACTTGTTACTGTCTATCTCTTGCTTGATTTTTAGCTTTCACGCGATTAAACAAGTCACTTTTTCACCATTTTAATTCAGACAAATTAATTGATGATATATTTCAATAAGAGAATTGCCTCGTAAAGTTTACAACGAAGTTTCTCGTTAGTTATTTGTGTTGCAAGTAAAAGCAGACTTTCTCTTTTTAGAAGAAAATTAGTTATTATTGATGATTATTTATTGATAATCAGTAATTAATATAGAAGAATCACAACTAAAACTAAATAAATATGAAAATTTTTTTATGAGAAATGATTATTAAAGCATCAGAATAATTTTATACTTTTAATTTTTAAGCGATTTTCGTGTTACTAAAACTTTGCGACTGGAATGTTAAATACATATCCTTTGATCTGTAAATATTTGAGCGTAAATTTTTTTCGTCATTTTCACGACAAACAATTAAATATGCAAGGCAAGCGTTTCGAGAATCCTTAATGGGGTTTCTAAAGTACATAACAACTTCGCTGCGTGCCAGTCTCCTTGAATAATAAGAATTAATCATTCGAAGCATTAACTTACGTTAATTTGTGCAATTACGCCTATATTACATAATCATTCAATGTCTTAGACAATTAATCGTATTTATTCACGTATAGTTAACGCAACGATGCGGCTTTTATCCTCTGTTCATCCATCTTAATTTCTTCCTCGGAACTTAAAGCCAAACATGAATATACTTCCTAAATCAAACATTAATTCCACTGGTGGCGGGCTCTTCTTGTGTCACTGTCCTGATCTCCCCTTTACATGCTGATTATGCGAAGTTTGTCGCGGAATTAGCTTGCATCGTCGAGCGCGAAGCGATTGCACGCTCGTTTCGGAGCAAAGTAGAACTACCTACTATCGCTTAGTCGTAAAGACACGCCAAAACTTCAACAATATTTTATATCTCTACTGAATTGAAGTTGGAGTCGGCTTCACGATTATTTCGTTCATTACCATAGTCATTGATAATTTTAATTTTTCAATTAGTTATATTCACATTTATCTTTCGATCGAAATAATTTTCTTTTAAAATGAAATTGCTCATTGTCGCTCTATCCAGTTTGACTTTGAGTAGTAAGAGAAAATTGAAGTTATTATTTTGTTTAAGACAACATTGGTTATGACCGGTATTAACTAATTGGAGATTAATTCATTTGTTTCCAATTTTCAATACTTATCAATTGAACAAATTAATGAGTTACCGGTGGAAATACACGGGGGAGAAAAATATTTCAGTTTTAGCATTTTGCAATCTGACGAATAAATTATCGAACTATTTTATTACATCAGTCTATTGTATATTAAAAATTACCGTAATTGTCAATTCAGCGCCCAGCCTAAGACCAGTATGTGGTTCTTACTCCAAGCGTTAGACTGCGCGCTGATTAGACAATTATGGTAATTTTTAATGTACAATAGTTCGACAATTATCAAAAGGCAAACAAATCTTAGAATGTGTTATATTTAGTTCACGAGATATTTATATTTATAGATTTCTTTTGCGCATTGACTATCTTTAATTGATTCTAGATTGTATTCATATTAAGGTGCCAAGAAATTCTCAGTATTAGTACCACATACGTTGCAGATGTTAGAAAGTTGAAAGATAATAGCGCCCAATTTATTACATCACTATTACATTGAATATAATGAAAAATGACTACCTTCGATAATTCATTATTGGCGGAGAGAACTATATAAAACAGTTAAAAAGTATGTTTTATTGGGATTAATAGTACATTACTTTACAAGGGACGAACGACGATCATTCGGCCCGGCGCAGTGATTGGGCCCCGAGGCGAAGACGAGGGGCCTAATTCGCCGGGCATGATTATCGACGTTCGTCCCGTGTGAAGTATACTATTTTTCTTACTATCCGGCCGAAAATTTGTGATTAATTAACAATATTTAACACAAAATGTGCACACGAGCGGTATCAGTCTGCTTCGAGATCGATGACCATGCTTAACATGCAGCGCCATCTCTGTACAAAACTACTGTGGTATACAGATAAAATTTTCCTCCCTCCTATAATGTGTGTATAACGTCTCTGTCTGATAAGTTAAGTAATTAATAATGAGCGAGGGGATTTAACATCCGCTAACATTTACAACCCGAGCGAAGCGAGGGTTGTTGGTTAGCGGATGTTTAAAAGCCCTGAGCTAAAACAAACACCCTTTTTCAAAAATTAACTAACATTAATTCATTACTCCCAGATTATTAATTTTTTAACAATAACATTACAGTATTAATTTTTTTTGTACAAGATTGAAAATCTAAAAGCGAGCACGTGTCCACATTTTTGAGGTTACTACTTTTACAGAGTGTACTGACAATACTGGCATTTAAATTCGAGTTGGAAGCTTCCTCCCGCACGAATAGATGGCGCGCAAAAGCGGACGAATCTTCGCGTTTCGGTTTATATGCGCAGGGAGGAACGGCAAATTTTCGGCCAGGGTAGTAAGAAAAAGAATTAAACAACAAGAGGCAAATATATTCGGCAGTTCATTGGAAAAAAAAATTTGTGATATTCCTGAGACTGTTACACTTTATTTAAACTTAGACCATCCTAAAGTCTATACAGGTTAATGTTTTTGGAAGAGTTCAGCAACTGCTACTGCTAAAGCTAAATTACTGTTATATTAAATATATTAAAAATCAAGTAGTGAATATGAAAGAAATTTTTAATCGTATATGAGAATAATATTGTATCTGTACCACGCACATCAGAAAATGAATTTAGTGGCAAAAAGAATTTGAATAAGATTTACAAAACATTTGTTAAATTTATTATTACTCAGATTGTGTAAGTCAATTAAACTCGTATCGAACCCATCGGATAGGGCAGTATGTGTAAGTGTGCGCGAAATGTATGTCCGTTCGTGTCCTCGGGACGCTTATGTTGAAGCAGTGCATTGAGGCACTAAGAGTAAGTCACAAGGACTGCAATTATCTGTAAGTCGCTCAGGCGAGCGACACATGAAGCGAGACCCCATGCCCTTCGGAGGTAAGTCATTTTAATTACACCGCGCACCGCAAAGAGAATAGTAGCTAAAATTGTAATTTTAATTCGTAATTTTGTAATCCGAGCCAGCAAGCTGGAAAGGGCTGCAATCTAAAGACTCGAGCAGCGCACGTAAGTGCCCTTCGCCAGGATCTACAGATCACGTCGACCCAAGGTTCGACCAAATATTAAAATCTACGACTGATTGTTTTAAGCAGTTCTACTACCGTCGTGAACAAATTGAAAGCGACCTGCTCTTGGCAATGAACATTCAATTGACACGTAAATACATTACAAAAAATGTAGCATTGATCAAAATACACGGTGTTCAAAAATGAACTAGCACGACCAATATATCCATGTTCAGAATAACATTCTAAGCACTTTTTTACTTTTGGAGTTATTGTTAATTAAAATCTACAATAATTAGCCAATCAGCGCTCTAGCTGACGCTGGTAGGCGGGGTTTACTCGAGCAGCATGGGCCGCGCGGGGAGAGTCATGCGGGGATCATCGTCAAATCGAGCGCTGATTGGATAATTATCGTAGATTTTAATTAACAGTAACTCCATAATTATTCCAAATTCTGAAAAATGCCAAAAGTGAAAAAGTGCTTAGAATGTTATTCTGAACACGGATATACTGGTCGTGCCAGTTCATTTTTGAACGCCCTGTATATTTTGGTCAATGCTACATTTTTTGTAATGTATTTACGTGTCAATTGAATGTTCATTGCCAAGAGCAGGACGCTTACAATTTGTTCACAAAGGTAGTAGAACTGCTTAAAACAATCAGTCGTAGATTTTAATATTTGGTCGAACTTTGGGTCGACGTGATCTGTAGATCCTGGCGAAGGGCACTTACGTGCGCTGCTCGAGTCTTTAGATTGCAGCCCTTTCCAGCTTGCTGGCTCGGATTACAAAATTACGAATTAAAATTACAATTTTAGCTACAATTCTTGTTGCGGTGCGCGGTGTAATTAAAATGACTTACCTCCAAAGGGCATGGGGTCTCGCTTCGTGTGTCGCTCGCCTGAGCGACTTACAGATAATTGCAGTCCTTGTGACTTACTCTTAGTGCCTCAATGCACTGCTTCAACATAAGCGTCCCGAGGATTGTTTGACAAAGTTATATTTTATGAGAGTTTTAAAAACATAACTATATTATTTACTTTTTATTGATCTAGTGTAATTGAATATAATACATAAGTAATCCTGTAGAGGAAATAGAATTTCCTGTGCGCTGGCCTGGAAAAGTAAAACTTAATAATTATATTACGAATGGATAGTGTTTCCGTGATAGGATTAAGAAATAATAGATTATCGAATAGAATTATAATTATGTGCAACACATCGTAGATATGTGATACAGTAAATATCTATAGTATTTTTCATGTTTACGACTATCTTTTTTATTTCTGTAGTGTGTGTCGGATTTATGAAAATAGATTTATACTTTTTCATTTCCATTAAAGGGACTTGGGCTCAGTACCTCCTTGGTAACGGAGAAAAATTCCTCTACTCTAGGAACTTCACTAATCCATTTAGCGATTCCCTGAGCGCCAAATAATTAACTTCAAAGGCGCTGTGCGGAAGTTCCTTATTTTTTACCGGTATTCTTTATTTCCTGTGGCTTTCTTCTACAAACTCGAATCTTTCCGCTGTCTTTTCACGATTATCAGTGGCCAAACACGGAAACAAAAAGTACGTGGACAAAACATACCCTTCAACTAAAGTAGAGGGAGAAGAACCTTATAAAAAATGTATCAATTCTATACACGGTGTTAAAAAAAACACCCTAGAACCCATTACATCCATGTAGGAGATCGAATTCTAAGAACTTTTGGCTTTTTACCAATGTTCGATATTTTGGATAATTATCAAATTATTGTTAATTAAAAGTTACTATAATTATCCAATTAGCGCTCAAGCTGATGGCATTGGGCGGGTCTTGCTCAAGCGGGGAGAGCTCATTGTCGCATGAGCATTGAATGAACAATTATAGTAATTTTTAATTAACAATATCTCGATAATTATCCAAATATCGCACAATGGTAAAACGCCAAAAGTGTTTAGAGACGCACATTGTCTAAAGACCAAATGCTAGTTTGCGCTCCACCTAAATTGTACATTAAATCAAATTTTACCAATGCCAGTTATACAATCCTCTAAGTTTTAATATTAATGCTCTTTAGATGCTGCAGTAGTAAACTTTGTGATATAACATACATAGCAAAATTTTATAATTTTTTTAAATCAATTCTTTGGATTATTCAGAAATCTGTATTGATTTTTCATTTGCAGATTGTTATGAAACACCAGCTAATAAAAACAAACGGTCAACTAGAACATCTTTTAGATCTATCGGTATCATGATTCGAGATTTTCAAATTGAGACTTCAAGCTTTAATTAGAAGCATAAAATTGCAATGTGATACTATCATCCCAAAAAAGAAATAAAAAACGTGGCGTCGATCGTCCTACATTTCGTATATGGTGATTTCACAAAATATTGGCCAATTTGAAAATTAGTGATTTTTTTTTGTAAACATGTTACACGACCTTTTTCGGCTATCACATTTTAAATAACAAGTAAAATAATAATATACTAATAGAGCTTAAAGACCTAATTAATATACATAAATAAATAATTTATGTTGCTGGAGGTTACATGCAATGTTAACGGACGTTACATTTTTTAATATACAGGGTGTTCGAAATGTTCCGGACCCCCCACTTATAACATAAAGTAAGCATTTTGGAAAAAAATGTTAAATACAAAAGTTGTTAAGTTTTGAAGGTTGAACTAAATGATGACCTTGGATTTGTTATTGGTTATCATTTTCAAGGTCATTTAAAGGTCATCTTCAGTTTTTTAAATAGGGACCCCTATTTTTTATTTCAGATTCTGAAAGAGCACAAAATTTTACATCTGGATATGTATCCACGTTATGGCTCAAAATGACCTACAGAGGTCATTTAGTGGTTAAATGATTATTTAGTAGCAGAAAGCCAAGAAATCCCGATTATTAAGAACTTTGGGTGTATTTGACGAAAAGAAAAAAAAAATTTCGTACTTCAATACTAAAGTACATAATTTGATTTTCTAGGACGAACTTTATGGTCACTTTAAAATTGGCCTTCATTTTTAAGGTCATTTGAAAGTTATCTTCAGCTTATTAAAAAGGGACTCACTTTGTATTCCGGATTCTGGAGGAGCATTAAATTTTAGGTCTGGAGATATGTACAATATTTACGTCATGGCTCGAAATGATTGGATCCATATTGGATGAGAGCGGACCACACGCAACATCCTGAAAAAGTAAATGTTTGGGCTGGTATATTTAATGGAAGAGTACTGGGCCCTTTCTTTATTGAAGGTAATTTAAATGCTGCAATGTATGAAAACATGCTTCGAGACCAAATTATACCTGCTATACGGAATTTAACGGGTGGAAATCTGGACGAAATTTACTTCCAACAGGATGGTGCTCCTGCACACTACGGTATTCATGTTCGCCGATATTTAGATGCAACATTTCATGATAGATGGATTGAGCGGAGAGGTACAATTGAATGGCCACCTCGGTCCCCAGACCTAACGCCTCTTGATTACTTCCTTTGGGGATACTTGAAGGATAAAGTTTATGTTATAAAACCACGTGACTTGGATGAATTACGCCAAAGAATCACTGATGAAATAGACTTGATACCTCAGCAAATCTTGCGAAATGTTGTTGCAGCCTTTTACAATCGGTTAGCACATTGCCAAACTGTTAATGGGCAACAATTTGAACAGTTGTTGTAAAAAGTTCCTGTCAACGACATTTTAAAAAAATTCAGTTTGGGCGAATAGTCCACTGTCTTGATTTAGTTAGCTGGGCCGCCGATAGTCCTGCCTTAGCTGACTGGGCCGCTAGTGTTCTTGTCTTAGTAGGCTGGGCCGCCGATGGTCTTGCCTTAGTTGGCTGGATCACCCATGATGTTACCTTAATTAGTTGTACCTCCCGTGCCTGAGCAATAAGGCTCATTTTGATTAGACATTTTTTTATTTATCATTTTCTCCCCCGAGGTATGTAGTTGTTGGGCCTAAGGCTTATTTTACGCCAGTGTCAATTACACCTTCTACAATCCTAATGCAGAATTTAGCGCTGGTGCAAAATGGAGAATTACAACTAGGAGGCTTAATTTGGAAAACTAAAGTTAACCTTCAAATGACCTTGAAAATCAAGGGCAATGTCAATTTAACGCCACCATAAAGTTTGTCTTGCAAAATCAAATTACTTTAGTATTGGTCAGATACGCTCAAAGTTCTTAATAATCGGGATTTCTTGGCTTTCTGCTACTAAATAATCATTTAACCACTAAATGACCTCTGTAGGTCATTTTGAGCCATAACGTGGGTACATATCCAGATGTAAAATTTTGTGCTCTTTCAGAATCTGAAATAAAAAATAGGGGTCCCTATTTAAAAAACTGAAGATGACCTTTAAATGACCTTGAAAATGATAACCAATAACAAATCCAAGGTCATCATTTAGTTCAACCTTCAAAACTTAACAACTTTTGTATTTAACATTTTTTTCCAAAATGCTTACTTTATGTTATAAGTGGGGGGTCCGGAATATTTCGAACACCCTGTAGAATAAGATACGTATAAGGATCAAATAAAAAATCAATTAATCGACAATATTTATAGGGTGAGTTATATAAATTATTTATATCGTTCACTACCTCTAGTTTTAAAAATGTTAAACAAATACTTGCACAGATTTTTAACAATTGACTTGAAAAAGATATTTGGCCAGATGCCTTAAAAACTGCCAAGATCATAAAAATTTAGAAAGCTAAAGAAATATTTACAAAATAATTATAGACCTATCTCACTGATTTCAAACATAGCTAAAATCTTTAAGAAGTTAATACACACAAGATTCAGAATATTTTTTCACAAACACAGCATAATTTTATAATGAAATGGACGGATGTTATATACAAAGAACTTTATTTGATGCTCTGGTCGCACGGAAACGTTTCGAGGGTCGAGCGAAGCCCTTTCGTACAAGCTATGCGCTTCGATTTCAATCGCAATGACGCGCGCGAGAGGCGTGCCGGCAGTCGAGGTACTTAACTTTGGGAATGAGACCCGATGGCGTGGCGATGATGGCTCGCCCACCTCTGGCCTTGGCAAACAGCCGGTTGCGAGAGATGCCCTGGAGTTCGTCCGCCGTCGTCTCGCTGGTGGATCCCGATGGTCGTTGGTGATTGAGATATCCAGCGGACCCGTCAAGTCCCAATCTTCTCGAACGACGGTAGTAGTGATCGGAGGAACGCGATTCACGGATATCCACTGTGGTGGCCGATGCCCCCAGAGTCCCCACGGCGGGCCGGAGGCGAGAAAGAGCTCCGGGCGCTTGCGGTCCCTTCTTATCGGGGCTTTTGGGAATTTTGGCACTCTGGCGCCGTCGCCGACCTTGCCCCAGACGCGCCTGGCCGTGGAAATGCGCGGACGTTTAAATCGTCCCTCGAACGAGGACGTTACAAACTCCAATCGATAATATGGCTTTAGAAAACCTGGCGAATAAAGGATGCCCTAAGCAAATTGTTCAAGTATGGCATAAGAGGAAATACATACAACCTAAAAAAATGATGTAAGTAATAGACAACAGAGAGTAAAAATAAACAACAAATTTAGTAATTTCAAAACAGTAAATACAGGAGTTCCTCAAAGTACCATACTTGTCCCATTACTATTTACAATTTACATAAATGTTATGTTGAATTCAATACCGGAACGTATAATCTTAGGTGAAAAATTAGCAAGAAAATGTAATAAAAATGAATCAATTGCTACAAATTTGGGCAAACTCGTTAGTTCTAAAGAAACCTTCTCTAAATACTGATGAAACAGTATACAGGGTGTCCAAAAAGTCTGGAAACACCCAAATAACTTTTCAGGTGATTTATTTGTAAAAAATAATAATTTCAAATATCGGCTTCGCTTCGGGCTCATGTACACGCAGTGCATCAAACTTCTACTTTCTGCCCTTGTTGTGTAATGTATTATTTAATCATATAGAGAATTGTAAAAGCAGTACTAAGTACGACACCATTTTTCAATCGGGATTGTACAGATCTATTGAAAGCAGGTATAAGGGAAAAAGAATTCTACCTTTAATAATTTACAATGATGATTCAGAAATTAATAACCCTCTTGGTCCTTGTAAAGTAAAAAATAAAATTGTGACTTGGGAAACGATAAAAGATTTTTCTCTGTTATCAATGAATAAAAAAATTTACAAGAGTCGGGCATACCTATCAAATTTAATAACGAAGTTATTCAAATTTACTGTTCTCTGTATAGTATATTTGGCGATAATTTAGCACTAAATATTAATTTAGGTTTTAGTAAGGGAAGTAATAGTACATATCCATGCCGCATTTGCATTGCTCCAAAATCTTTAATACAAAGTTTAACTGTTGAAAAAAAAATTATTTGCGTTCTCCTGATCGCCACGATAATGACGGAGCTGTAAATAAAAATGGCGTTTTCGAAAAGTGTATTTTTCATAAAATACCGCATTACAATGTTATCAGTCATGCGGTACGCAATCCTATGCACGATTTAAATGAAGGAATATGTCGTTATAATATGGGGTGTTCGCACTCACGGTGCTCAAAAGTTTCCGCGTTAAAAAAGGCTTACTAAATAAGAGTCGGAAATTTAAGAATTTAATTAATTTTGGAAAACCCCCCGAAGCCTTCACTTAGTTGAGACGGCAGCCAGTGAAGAATTCCCGTGTCATAAAGGTCAGACAGTGGGAAAGTCCAGCATCGTCGAGTCACAGCCGGACGGCGTGCGGATCCATCGGCGGCCGCTCACCCCACTTCGGACACAACGCCGGACTCACGGCTCGACCGCGCATGCTCGGGCCCACGTGCGGTTCACCCTACCCTCGGAGAACGGGTGGCGAGAGCGTTCTGCGAAGCAAGTCAGAACAGTTTTCGGCAGAGATCTAATCGAAAGCTGACCTCTCCATCCCTTTACAGGGACCTGGCGACGAGTCACCTGACCGCACTAGTCACGGGGTCAACGCGGACATATCCGGCAGCGTAACGAGCGTATTTTTCCGAAGACCACAGCTTGAGCGGTCGGCGACATTCGTGCTTCACGGTCTAGGGGTTACATATGAATTTGTGTCAGTGGTCCGGTTAGGAAAGTGTGCCACGTGGAGAGCGTCAAGGCGCTATTCGCGCTGCCCAGCTTGGCCTAGCGGTGATTCGCTCGTCAGCTAGTTGTGACGGTCAGGCGTTACGCGGGGTCCGGGCGTGCGCCGCATCCTCGCCCCGGTAGTCTGTCAGGGGACAAAGCCCGGTGCGAGATCCACTGCGCACCACCGCGCCACTATCCGGTAGTAGCGTTCTCTACACGCCTGCGATTGATCAATCAGTCATTTGCAAGCGATAGAATAAGACTAAATATTAAGCCTTTTAATCCTCAACTTGTTGTTACTCGATAATATTAATAAGCTAGAGCCTAAATTGTAATAAGCTTTTTCCCCACTTAATCTGGGGTTTTTTAACGCCATTACACTTCCAATAAATTTATCTATTTGTTTTCAATATACTTAAATGTGTCAGTTGTTTTATATGTATCATTGCATGTCACTGCTCCCACCCTTTAATGTTTAAGCACAAACATTTTGGTGCACCGGGTGAGAAGTGACGGGTCGTGCAAGCGATTCTTATCACGCAGTTTTTATTAAATTTATTAAAAATTTGAAGATTGAAAGGCTAGTTAATTACTTAAAGTTAAATTGCACCGAGTGTTATTGTAAGTTGTCGTTGCGATTACAACCGCGTATCCTTTATACAGACCGAGTTACCGAGTGCAGTTTAGTCCCATGTACCGGCTAAACAGAACCCAGCTGACTTAGCTACCCGCGGTTGTAAACCTTTCGACTTGATTCACACGAATCTGTGGTGGCATAGTCCGGACTGAATAGTAAAAATGGTGTAGTATTGGCTGAGGACCCCACCAACTCCACGCATTATGCACGCGCGAGTTCCCCCCGCGGAATCGACACTTCTTTCTTCCTTTTCGACCTTGTGACGACTTAATCGCGGGGTGGCGTATTGCCGGCGACCATTGTCAAGATTAAGAAGACGCAAAGTTGGGAAAGAAGCACTACCTAATTTTTTCACGGCTGTCGAAATTACAGAAGCATGCGCTTCAATTATTAGATTAGCCCAGCCTTTGCGAGTGATCTCAAATTTCTACGGGAGGGAAAACCGCTGCAGAAAAATAGCTCTATCCTACCACTCAACCCCTTTATTCACGAGGTGGACGTCATTCTGAGGGCGTGTGGCCGGCTAGGAAGCGCCAAACTAATTAGCTCTTAAAAGCACCCCCCCATCTTACCTCGCCTGCACGGAGGACCGACACTTACTTCTGCGACAGTGACACAATTCGTGTGGATTCTCGGACGAAGGTTTGTAGGTGCATCACGTGTCAAATGGTCAAGCCGCGTGTCCCTTCTCGTCAGCCGGTTTAAATTACGCCGGCCTTTTCCAAATGCAAACCACCAAGGGCAGAGGACATAAATCATATAAGGGGTATATCACCTTATTTATTTGTTTTATCACACGCGCAATCTATCTAGAAGCAGTAAGTGACCTTGTCGTATGGCACGACAACAGGGAGTGGGGATTTCGGGAGAGGTTATCGGAATAGCCTCGATCCAGCGTGTCGAGATGAATTGGTGGCCCTGATAAGGGCCGATTTTGATCGCGGGGAGTCCTGAGAAAGACTAATCAAGGCGGACGGTTTTCCTTCTCCGGCGAATTCTGCCTGGACGGTCGCAGCCGGCGTAGACTGCGCCTTCGGCTGGCGCTTCGGCTCCTGGGAAAGTCGTTGGTCACGAACAGAGCACTCCCTTGGTTTGCGGTGGGGAGGCCCAATCGCCGCTTCACCGCCGATAAGCGTTGCGGGTCCCGCAGCTCGAGGAGAGGAGCTGGGCGGCGGCGGTTGCCTGGCGACTCCTGCAAAACAGTGTTGGCCTCATTGGAATGCGAAAGACCGCTTGAGGCTTGGGGCTGACAAGTTTCCTGCCCTCCGGAGAGAGACAGATAATTACTGTCTCTCGATCCGGAGACGAGCAGAGCTCTTCCAGCTCCGCGAGAATCTTGGCGGTCTTGGGAAGAGGCTCCGTCGGCTCCGGGATATGCAACACCGGAGGATCCGGGGTCGAAAGGACCAAGGTTGGCTCCTCGACCCGGACCACCACACTCCTCACCTGAGGAGAAATTCAATCCACCCGGTGCCGGGTGGAAACCCGCGGGGACCTCTGCTGCCTCCTCTGCCGGACGTGGAGTGCCCGGCAGGGATAGCGGCTGCGTGACGGTCCTCTTGCGCAGGACCCGATTGGGCCGCGGGCGTTTGTTACGCCGAAGGCCTTGCCGCTCAGAGCGGACGCAGGGTTTTCCGGTGGGCGCCGTGCAGCCTGCGACGATGCGAGTGGCTCGGATACTCCCGCTCCCGTAGCCATTGCGCTTCCCTTATATGCATATTCAGAGGGCAGCGCCGAGGGCCGAGATGAGAATTAAAAAATAAAGAAAGAACAAAAGGAGAAGAAAACGCCACGGGAAATTCTTGCGTGCCAGGGAGTGTTCCCCCGGCGCTGTTGCCGCGGGCGTTAACTCCCTGGGACGGCGCATGTCCCGGAGGAAATCCGGGACTGCAGGCAGCCTGATCCAAATGACCGATTGGTCGGGCTGCTATCCGGGGCTATTAGCCCCAGGTAAACCCCTTTGGCCGGCCAATTGGATTGCCGTGCTCCGCTGTTTTGCGCCAATCCCTTTCTTCTTGCGGTGAGCGTGCCTACCGCGAGCCATCGCAAAAGTCTGAGGAGACTCGCAGTGGTCAGCGGTTAGGCCAAGAGGAAGCCGGGGGCGTACCCCCAGCTTCACTGCCGCTCTTGCTCTCCGGGGGTTACGACGCGCGTCCCGACGTCCGGCGGCTCTGGCGGTGGGTGGTGCGGCGGCTCCGGTGGACCTCCTCGGGAGCTTCTCTCGCTGACTCGGCTGAGTCGTGACTGACTGCTTCGCGCTCCCGCTCCTCCTTTTATGCAGTTCCGCTGGACAACTCCGACGGGCCGCGAGGCGGAGAGGGGACAGCCGCTATCTCGCGGGCGAGAAGCGTGGTGGGGGGAGCGCCGTCGCGCTTGTGACAGTGACGGATGCGCGCGTGTTCTGCGCCGTGTTTTGCGAGGAAAGAATGTTGATCTTCGAGGAATTCTCTACGGTACTGGTTGACATTGAGGCGTGCCTCAAATTCCGCCCTCTATCACCACTGAGCTCCTATATGGAGGATATCCAAGCTCTTACACCAGCCCACTTTGTGACGAGCGGAGCCACATGCGTAATTCCCAATCATGCCCCCTTGAGCATGTCAGAAGGCCATCTGGAGCGCTTTCATCTGCACCAAGCTATACTTAATAGTTTCTGGAACCGTTGGTCCAAAGAATACCGCCAATTTTTACAGGCACGAACCAAAGAGCCCCTACAGATAACCTTGATCGGCCAATTAGTTTTGATATGCGACGACAGATATACCCACCCGCGAAGTGGCCACTCGGCCGCGTGACCGTCGTGCATCTGGGCCCCGACGGCCTAGTACGTGTAGTCACCGTACGGACTGCGACATCATGTTTGAAAAGACATATAGCTTATCTTTCCCCTTTACTCATGGAATAAGGGCCATGGAGTGACAATTACCACGTGACCTGCTGCCTTATGTGGTGGCAAGATCTGTCCGAGGGACGAAGGCGGGCGGTATTTTTGCACTCACGATGCTCAGAAGTTTCCACTTTAAAAAAGGCTTACTAAACTACTAAATAAGAATCGGAAATTTAAGAATTTAATTAATTTTGGAAAACCCTCCGAAGCCTTCACTTAGTTGAGACGGCAGCCAGTGAGGAATTCCCGTGTCATAAAGGTCAGACAGTGGGAAAGTCCAGCATCGTCGAGTCACAGCCGGACTCACGGCTCGACCGCGCATGCTCGGGCCCACGTGCGGTTCACCCTACCCTCGGAGAACGGGTGGCGAGAGCGTTCTGCGAAGCAAGTCAGAACAGTTTTCGGCAGAGATCTAATCGAAAGCTGACCTCTCCATCCCTTTACAGGGACCTGGCGACGAGTCACTTGACCGCACTAGTCACGGGGTCAACGCGGACATATCCGGCGACATTCGTGCTTCACGGTCTAGGGGTTACATATGAATTTGTGTCAGTGGTCCGGTTAGGAAAGTGTGCCACGAGGAGAGCGTCAAGGCGCTATCTCGCACTGTCCAGCTCGGCGTAGCGGTGATTTGCTCGTCAGCTAGTTGTGACGGTCAGACGTCACGCGGGGTCCGGGCGTGCGCCGCATCCTTGCCCCGGTAGTCTATTAGGGGATAGAACCCGGTGCGAGATCCACTGTGCACCACCGCGCCACTATCCGTTAGTAGAGTTCTCTACGCGCCTGCGGTTGATCAGTCAGCGATTTGTAAGCGATAGAATAAGACTAAATATTAAGCCTTTTAATCCTCAACTTGTTTTTACTCGATAATATTAATAAGCTAGAGCCTAAATTGTAATAAGCTTTTTCCCCACTTAATCTGGGGTTTTTAACGCCATTACACTTCCAATAAATTTATCTATTTGTTTTCAATATACTTAAATGTGTCAGTTGTTTTATATGAATCATTGCATGTCACTGCTCCCACTCTTTAATGTTTAAGCACAAACATGGGGTTTATTTTAAATAACCTTATATGCAAAGAAAAGAGAGTTACATTAGATTTTTTTAATTCAAGATTAGCGGGATTTAATTCTACAAACAATTGTAATACATTAAGTGCTCTTACTGAGAAACAAATTAAAAGTGACTACTTAATATTATCTGCGTCAGAAATGGGTTTCCTTATTGAAAATTGTGGAGTGTTAATTGGCGACAGAGTCCCAAAAAATAACAAAGTTTGGAAATTATATTTAATTTTGCAAGATATCATGTGTTTAGTTTACAGTGAGTCATTTACTGAAGCAACTTATGAAAAATTACATCGAATTATAAGTGAACATCATAAGCTTTATTTGGAATTATCTGGCAAAAATTTAACAATAAATTTCAAAATTTAACACACATCATTAACTTAACAAAACAAATGGATCCTCCTCGATTCTTCAGTTGTATGCGATTTGAAGGAGGTCACAAAATATTTAAAGATTACGCTGATGTAACAACGAATCGTGTTAATGCATGCTATTCTCCAGCACTAAAAAACCAATTAAAATTAGTGTACAGAATCTTTTTAAACAAAGGATTTACAGACAGATTAATTAAAGGAACAGAAATTAATTATTAAAAAATTAATTCTAATTACAGTACATTTTTACCAATAATTTATAATTATACACTCAATAATTATAGTAATGTTTCTTTAATTCCAATAAAGGGTATACTTTATAGAAAAAGTTATGTAATTTGTATTGACAAGAGCATAGAATTTGCAAAAATTCGTTTTATTTTGACTTATGAAAATAATGTCTACTTTTTGTATTTCAAATTGTGTAAGCATAACTACGAAGAACATCTTAGAGCATATTGTGTGGAGAAAACTAAAGATATAGGAATTATAAACCAAAAAAACTTAAACACGTATTTACCTACTGTTATCAATAATTTTAGTGATAGTAGAAAATATGTAATAAATAGAATATATTGCTAGATGTAAAAAAATATTTAATAAAATGGTTAATTTCTTATTTGACTATATTCTTTGTATGTTTCATTGTATGTAAATATAATAAATTATACATAAATTAATGCAAAATGTAATACTCCAAAAACTTTAACATTTCTAGTTTAAAGAAAAATATTTAAATTAAATAATTATTTGAATTCAATCAAATTTTCTTAACATTCACAGATTTTTTACTTAAAAACTATGTTCTTTCATAAAAATTTCCTAAGAATAAAAATGTCTTAGAATTAGTCAAAGAATACTATTAAATTTTTTTAGATTCATCCGGTACAATTTTTGATTTTTCAAAAAATCAAAAAAATCGAAATTTCTGAAACGTCCTTAAAATGTGAAAAAAATTGGGAGCAATCTTTGATGAATTCTAAGACACTTTTGTTTTTTCAAAAAATGGTTAAAAAATTATAGTTTTTGAGAAAATCAATAGAGGCAAAGGGACGTTTACGACGTTTTTCTACAAAAGAACACCCCATTACAGTTTCTTAGAGTGAAAATTGCTCACTCGATTGATAGATTTGATGTTTTTAACTTCAACATTTGTTCTAATTTAGAGTGGAAATCCATTCTATTTGACTCCAATCCAAAATTGACTCCATTGCAGTCAAATTTTACTCTATTTCGCTCCAACAGATTTAGCGTTTATATAGAAGCTTCACTGTAATTTACTTTGGAAAAGTCACGTTAAAACTCTGAATTATATTTGTTCCCGACAGCATCAGTAAATTTGCCGGCGAAAGAGACGATTAAAACACCTAAATACATTTTCACTTTTATTTTTGTTTTATTTATTTTTGGTTAATATTCTCCGCGACGATTCGTGGCAGTTGCTTAACGATAACCGAACTTTTCTTTTACAAAACAACTGCATGGCCAACTTTATTATTTATTTAAAATACATTCCACGACAAATAAGGGTAATCCTATCAGTAACAATGTTAAACCACTAATGTTTCTTTTTGCCTTGTCCTATAAAATAATAAAGAAGGAAGTTCATTGATCTGCGGTCTAGCATTTTTGCTCACCACCTACCGAGCTGACTATTCGAATGTATGTACTCCCGGTACCTCTCGTCCCATTCGGATTCAAAGTTTGCGCAATTGTAAGATTTTATAAGTCGAGAGTCCAGGCGCTCGCTCCACGGGGACCTCAAACGGGTCGGGAAGTATAGTATTGAGATTGTGAAAAGCAAATGTGATATTCATGACTGCGGGTTTCCCTCGCCTGAAAAATTGTATATGGAAGCGTGCATTGCCTCGCGATATATTTTCGCTGCATTTTTTGTCCAAATTAGGGGACCTCGATGAGAAGAGTATTTGCTCCACGAAAAATTTATCGGTTACTACGCGCGTAACAACTTTGTTTCATAATTTTCTTGTACGATAAAATAATGAACTGATGAACAACGTGTTTGTAATTTCTCTGCCTCGGATATTTATTTGAAAAAAGCAGTAGCCGAACATTTTATTGGAGTCCAAAGTGAAATGATTTTTTTTTTGTAAAACAAATTTCCAGTATGTATAAAAACCACCACTTGACCAAAATATTAATACGGATGCTTGCAATAACTCAAGCACGTAGAACAGAGCGTAAACTAAGCTGTACATATTCATTCCCTGGACTAAGTAGGTACTATTTCCTTTCTCTCGGCCGCAATTGAAATGCATTTCTTGAAATAAGTTTGGCTTAAAACGGATATGTAGACGTATCAAATGAACAGTGCTGTGTAGCTAACTCATGAAATTCAAAACTGTAAGAGCCGAGATAAAGCAAACAAGTCGCCCACGCGATGTATTTGCACATTTTGTATATTTGAATATGCGAATAATTTGAAAATTTGAATGGGCCATTGTAATTTGTTTTTAAAAAGGCAGTTCGGGTTGAAAATTTATTGCTCTCGAATATCACATAACCACTGACTTCTGCCATGACTTATCTCTTCTGCAGTGCCGTTGATTGCAATGCGTTTTTTCTAATTGGGTATAAAGAGGGTTCTCTAATTGAGCATAAAGAGTCAAGAAAACTTATGTAAATCTTCCGTAATATACAAAAAAATACAAAAATTAGTATATTCTTAACAAACTCGACTGTGGAATATGGTCATTTTTATCTATAAATCTAGTTTACCGTCGTCATCGTAGAAGTGTCAAAAAAATAATTTTATGGATCTACTGCATTGAACATTTTTAGCTTTAAATTAGAAAATTTTCATTTCCTTCAGATTTCTTATAAATCCGTCTCTCCTGGACAATAATTTAAAAATTATTATTTAAAAATTTTCCATTGGAATAATTACCTATATAAGCTGTGTCGAAGCAGCAAATAATAGTAATCCTTTCTCCTCGAAAATACACCGCCTCTAGTTTGCCACGAATAAATAATAAAATTTATTCTCTTTCAACGAACGAGAAAGGGTAGGGGGGGGGGGCACTTATCCGACTCTTGGTAGAGACTTCATCAGAAAATTTCCCACTTCAACTCGAAAAGATACCCTAAGTATTTCCGGATAAAAATCCGACCATTCCCCTTATCGCTTAGTTGGTCAACTAACCTTGACGCGTGTTAACGGTCCCGCCGGTTCCTCCTCCTATTGGATTCGTCGATCTTAATTTCGAGGCGCTCACGCGCCATAAATTTTCGTCGCCTGAAAGCCGAGAGGAAGAGCTTGACAGCGAATTTTCGCTATGCGTTTCAGTCACACCAGCCGCGCTGTTTGCTTACTCGCGTTGGGTTGACCCTCTTTTTTACAAGCGCACCTCGTGCTTTTATCGGTTTAGCTTTTTTACGCTCCTTGACAGGAAAGGATAGCTTTACATGTTGCCATTTTTTCCCGCGAAAAAGACCATTTCATGCTAGCGCGGTAAAACTAACTCGACAAAAAATTACGGTAGCTGGCATTTTTTCTAATGGAGCACTTACAATGAAATGGAAATGTACATCAACAGTGTAAAAAATAAAAAGCTCCAATAAAAATTATCTGTAATCTTTTTCATGCTCTTGAAGAAAAATTTCAAAATATTTTAATCAATTTAATGAAAATTTTCTGTTACAGGGGCGGAAAATACGCCACCAACTGAATTTTCAATGATCTGCAAAAGATTTTATGTAAGTTTTTAAATTACAACCGAAATACATTTCTTTAAACAATAGAGGATTAAAAATTGAGTAAAAGAAAAATTAAATATTGAACGAGCAGAAAATTTTTCGTCTAAAATCTTGAAAGATAATATCTTAGGAAATGGACTGGCGTTTGACCTAAAACGCTTTACTTCGCTAAGTATATCGCTAGTACGAGTCTGATTGATGACTGACCTAGCCAACCAGCAGAGTGGCATCGACATGGAACATTTATCACACTTCTTTTTAAAAAGTAACGTTACACATGAAATTTATTACGTTATTAAAAATTTTCAAATTTATAATATATAAAATAATTTCGTTCGATTGATAAAAACTCAAATACAATAATTATTATAGAAATTACTTTGAAACGAATTGCAATTTCAACATATAGAAAAATTTGATATTTTTGCTAATAATATACTGTTATTTGTTTTCGTTTCATTAAATAATTCAATTGCTTAAACGAGTAATTAAATTTTTGATAAGATTCATTGAGACGATAAATAATAATTTAATAGCCAGGTAATTTCCTTCTTTAAGTGCAACATGATATGGCAATAAATTTTCTCATTTGACTTCACCGTTGAAAAGCTCCACGAAAAGCATAACATAGCATCTCAATCGTAAAATTCTGGTTGCCGTAAATCAATGGAAAGGTATTTTATGATACGGAACTCTCTGAAAGCTATGAATGCAACGGATATAGAATATGCATTTAATAGCACCGGTAATTAAACTAGGATTATAACAGAATATTATATACAGTAAACGTAAATTAAAACAAGTTATCTAATAGTTTTGCCGCTATTTTAATTGTATTAGAAAAACCTATATAAATTCGATTTAGTGAACGCTCCCTGTTTTTCAGTGAATGTCCACTATTTCCATTAGTGAGGATCAGATTACTGTTTAACATTATTTGTCAGGTTACTGGAAAAAATTATTAAGTGCAAAATTAATACACTTTCTAAAAAGCAGATTCGCTTTAAAACAAAACTTACTGTATTAATTTAGCAAAAGTAAAAGGTTTACTTTTATGTAAGTGTTGTAAGTCTTGCTCACTATCAGCAAGTCATTCAAGTGCCGGCAAATCCATTTGAATACAACGTGTTGGTCCTTGTTCATCTTAGTTGACACTGGCTTAAAAAAGTTTCTCGACGTTGGGGGTTACTAGTACACTAGAAGAAAATTGTAATTCCCTCGTCGATACAAACTATCTTATTGGTGGTGATTTTAATATACTCGATACAATTTGGTATAATATTGATTGCCTTAAATTTAGTGCCTTATAGGTTCTTCCTCTTTTAGGTTCATTGGCACCGATATTCGTTCGGCCAGAAATGTACTCTTTGTGCGCAAATGTTGTGCATCACCTAGGATTTGCGTCGGGCATCATATCACACGCGTCCCGGAAATCCAATTTTCGGTCTAAGTATCGTATACTATTTTTCTCCACTTTAACCCCAAAGTACTATATTTATTCGAGATCTATAATGGCTCATTATAATTTAAGCTTTACATTCATAATAAATACACGATTTACACTTAAGTTATATTTTATTATAATTTAAACTTTGGTTTAACAATTGTAACTTTTAATACATTGATATAAATATAACATAAATTTTTGTTTGATTTTTTTACTGATTTTTTTATGAAAATTGGAATTATTCATATTAACTATCAAATTATCGCAAATAGTGCAATTATTAAGTGTAATTTTTTTTTTTTAAATTTGAATTTATTTGGTATTTCAATGAATTATTCTGATCTTGATCTTGATTTTTATCTTGGTATTGACTCTGTACATTAGTATTTTTTATGCTCACCTGAAGGTATATTGAAGTCATTCAAAATGAATCTTCAAAATCTGACCAATTTAGATTGTAAGTATAGATTCAGCTTCGTTGAGTGTAGTACTTGCCAATGGTTTAATTAAATTTTGAAGATTTTTTTTACATAAAGGTTCACTAGCTTCTTTATTTTTAAAATTAATTTTTACTGGTGGTTTTTTGGTTTCTAAAATCATTTATTTTAAAGGAAATTGGGAATTTGCACTTTATCTCTTTATGCTTTATGTATTGCCTTTAATTTGCACCTGTGAGGTTAAATTAAGCACATTTTTGTACAACTGATTTTCTATTTGCCTCTAGCTATTTTGCACTTCATTTATTGATGACGAGCTTCTTTCATAGTATTTAACGATATCATAATTAAATAACAATCATATAAATGACAATTTTTAACCTTCTAACCTCAAAATCGATATTTCAAATACGATTTTTAGAAATGTTATTATTTAATACTTTACGTAAATCGTGTAATTAAAGAAATTTAACGTCTTTCTCGCTGGTGCTCGGTTATGTGAGTGAGACATACGATTGTGCACACGCTCCAGTACAGCGAGTCGCGAAAGTATAGCAGCCAATCAGACCGCGCCATTGGCAAAAGACGGCTGCAAAAATTGCTCTTTCGGCTCGGAAATGTGGGCCGAATGGACTTACTTTTGGGTGGGGGAGTAAGAAAAATAAATTAAGAATAAAACAGTTCTAATTTTATTTAAGAAGTATTTTTTCGTAAAGCTTTTCATCATTCTGCTGATTAATATTAAAGATTTTTGGCAAATTAATGCGCATTGATTTTATGCTATTTATAGCTGTCATTCACATTGTAAATTGAATAATCGAAAAAGTTAAAAAAGTTGTTTAAAATTTTAACAATAAATCAACAGCGGTAATGATTTTCGTGTTATTTTTGCGATGCAGCAGCCAACTATTGCCTCGAATAATGTAGTGCTGCTCTTGACTTGGTGATCCATATAATATAAGGTTGAACACTATTAGCTAACTTGTTCCTTTTTTGTTCAACAAAAGTAGATAGATCGGTACCTTCCTAGAAATACTGCATAGTATTATTACAAAAAATATGGTAATTTTACAATTGATCTTTTAAAAAAGTAAAACCTACCAGTAAAAATTCGACCAATTCGTAATAAGAATTGTACTGAAGTTTAATTAAAATGTTATTATTTCTTACTCTCTGCTGGAAAATTAAGCACGATTTATGTTGTTGTAACTAACTTTTAACTAGAAATTTCCAACATATCTTATTATAATAGTTTGGCATATTATGGTTAAATTCTGTTGAGTGCTTCAATTAAACGCAGAATATATAAGGATGTGCGGCCGCGGTTATATAACTTCAAATTAAAAGGCTAATAGCATTTAGAGCAGATTTCTGTCGACATAGCATCACGTCACAGCCTCAAAATATGTTCGAAATATGTTATAGAATCTCCCCACTGAACAGAAGATTTAATATATTCTATACCTAAAATCTTCTTTATTTTCTGGCACTTTAAATAATGATTAAAAAGATGAGTAGATAACAATATCCTACTTATTTTCAACAGCTTAGTAATTTCTCTGTTCAATTGTTGTCATAATTAACTTAACGTTTTCCTGTTTTTCATTAATATTAGCATTAAAATGTATATTTTCAAAAATTACTATACTTTGATTTGTAAATATAAATAAGAAAATTTTAGCATGAAACACTTTAAAGATAAAGGAAGCGGGAATGGTGTGAGAAAAGCAAGCTAATGGAGCGCAGAAGGAGAGTAAATAGGGGATAAAAATAATACAAGGATAAATGAAGTGAGGAGAATTTATAAGAGCAAGTGGTCTGGACGCTAAATATCCGGTGAGGGAATGCACCAAAGTCCGTGTGTCTTGCGTAGCTGTCCAAAAAAAGAGCGCACACATTGCTTTAAGCAAAACACGAGCTTTCTGAAAAGGAGAGCGTAAAACTCACTGTTACGGATCGAAGAGAAACAAGAAAGTTTTACATTCGTTTTTTACGCTGAAATGGATGTCTTCTCCGACGCGGTGTATATTAGAGGAGGATATCGTGTTAGGCAGCGAATAAAGCAATCAAAGCGTCGTGCGGGACCAAATCGAATATCGAAAAGTAGGCTAAAATACATTTTTCTTGATAACAGCAATGTTTTCGCAAAATTTTGTTTGAAATGGTGTTGTCAATAACCAAAAAGCAATCGCCATTAGAGGGACAACACAAGTGTTATTAACAAATTACGGCGAACTGAGAGATTTCTTCAAAGATATATCTATATATTCAGTGCTATCTCAGAATATATTCTCCTCCAGATTAGCAAGATGACTTCGTACAAAAAAGTGTTACGAATAACAGTTGTTTATTATTAAATTACCTAAAAATGATTCCGATTCGATATTTCAGTTATAAAATTACTTAAAATTAGGGAAATTTATTTAATAAAATTATAAAAAAAGCATTTAATAAATACTGTAACGGGATCGCCCCTGGCCCGCACCTACGTCCCTCGGTGCGGCTGTGTGCAGTTCTTATTTATCTCTTCATACCTTCAATTCTCGTTAGATGGAGTTAAAAAATGTGAAAATTTTCAGCTCCGGCTAGAATCCAGTAAACCGTATTGAGTCAGTATAAATGCAAAGTACTAGGCCCAGTATTATCATTTCGGTATTAATTCAGCATTGGGCAAGTACCAACTATCAGTATACTTTCTATCAATACTGACTCAGTATTGGTCCGTACTATCTGTATTGGCAATTCCTACATGGATTATTATCTAAGAAAAATTAAATTTTAATAAAAAATTTGATAATTTTTACCAACCGATTAGTAAAAATTACCCAAAGCGGGCTTCGTATTTGTTTTGCTTCTTATTAATATTTACTATCTAGGTTAATACAATTTGCACCGAAAGTTGATAAACAATATCACCGCATAGTAGCGCCGTATAGGTTTACTAATCAGTTAGCAATTTTTACCACTACTTTTAGAGTAATTTTTATAGGATAATTCTCTCCGTATACAACTAGGTAGTGCAGTTTTCTTATCCGGACAGCAATGACTATTTTTTGTGTTCTTATTGAGTTTTAAAATATATGGTGATAATTTTCAATTGGGGCTGCCCTTAACAGGATGTAAAGGTGAATTCACAATTCAAATTTCGCGCCACAATATAGCAGACGAAACAGCAATTAATTCTTTAATAAAAAAGAGTGTTAAAAGTGAGTTTAAACAGAGTAAAAAGACTGTATACAATGATAGATCGTTACCTAACGGAACAGTATCTTTTGGTTTTTCGATATTTCATTTATACGCTTTGTTATTAGCAAATTAATTGGTATTTCATCTGCTTTATTGTTACGTGAAATTTGAATTTTTAAATGACTTTCGGACACCCTTAAATTAGAAGGCATCAACGGTAAAACTAAGTAATACTGTAGATATAAAGAGGTCTGTCAAATATTTAACAATCAATTTGCGCGTCTAAAAAACTTTTTTACATAATTTAAATTATCGATATTCAAAGGAGACTTCTTTTAACACAGAACTTTTGAAATTAATATTACGAACTTTGCCGATTCCGAAACTACTCGCTAAACTTATAGTTCAGGTACATAAAATCCGCCGAACTTTTCGTATAATTCGAAATAAAAATTCCATTTTAAATGCAAAAGAAAACGTCCGGGAAATAAGGCGGGGGAAAGATCCAGTTTGACACCCTACACAAATTCTTTCACTCTCTTCCTACCCTGCGTATAAAGCTCCCACGAGGAAAAACTTTCATGAAAAGGAAAAAACCCAGACGCATCATAAGCTTCGCGCGTAAATATTTGAACTTTAATTCACATGTAAAGCATAACAGAAAAGTTTAAAACAAAAAAAAGAAAAAGGAAAGTCCCTAAACAGTTCTTTCTCGCTTCTTCGCATACCACGCTCAACTTCGCTCTACAGAGGCTGATAGTCGCGGATGTGGGCATCTAGATATTTATCCAGTGCATTTGGCTATTATAGAGGAACAAGAACTTACAAAACCACGTCGACACTCATTTTTCATATATTCCGTTTATCGGGCATGTCAGTGACAATGATTCCTTTCCCACACATCATATTGATATAGTGTATAAATCTAAAATTAAGATTTGATGAAATCTTTTACACTGAGAGAAATACTTAATAAAAATTATTAGAATTCTAGAAATAATTACTAAGTAACATAGGAATCGGGACTCATATGGGCACTAGGTTTTGAATATGAAAACTGAAAATTTCTATCATCTGCTGTACAGTTCTACGGTATTTCTAACATATATCGTTTTTTTTCTGCCGAAATTACAACTTTTTCTTCAAGTACTCGTCAATTACACAAAAACCAATATTTTCAAAATCCCGTACGTGTTATACTAGATATAGATATGTAAATTACACGTGCTACACTGCGTGCCGCAGAACATGGTTTAAGACGTTTGGAGATAACTGCATTTCTGTCGCCATTTTTAAACAATTTTATTGATGATGTGTTTTTTCAAACATAAATTAAAAAATACATAATATGCATATTGTTTCTTAGAATGTAATCAATAAGTAACATGCGTACAGTATGAGATTCAATGAGTTTAATTCGATTTTTCAAGAAATTCACAGTTTATAAAATACTCTGAACATGAGGTCAATACTGAAATTGAGGTTAGACTAAATTCAAATGAACAACAATACAGAATATACTCCACCTGGTACCACTAAAGCGTTACCAAAGATGCCCTAGGATTTTTTGCACACTAATATTCAAATATTATTGCTGAAATTGGAGTTAAAAGTTTTACATATTTTTGTACAATTTAGATATGCACTGTTGAAGAATACGCCTATACGACAATAATGTATAATATAAGAAAACAGTGCATCAAGACATACGACGGACAGATGACTTTTGGGCCAGGCAGAAAGGGTCAGAATCTCTACCTTTAGTTTATTGCACCTCCCAACGGACTGTAGCCCCAGACACATGAGCATGCCTCACTCCGGTTTCAGCTACAGAGACAACACATCAGCACAGAGCCTCATAAGATATAGTTTCATTTTAAAATAAAAGTTCCATTTGTTTATTCTACAAAAGTTAATAAAGTATTATTCACATATTCAATACAAATTCCTCCATTCTTTTCTAACATGCACATTATTTGATAGTGTCCTAAAACGTTTGAAAAAAACAAATTTTGTAGGTTTAAAAGGACATACACAACAACAAAAAATAAAAAAAATCAATTTTTGTTTTAAATTTTTAGATGTATGACCCACTTAATAATGCGTATAGTAATACATACAGAACTATCCTAGGTTTAATACCAGTAAATTCTACGGATGCCCACTTATTGTAAACACTTCAGTTGCGCTTACTAAACTTTTGCGTAAGCTATTGTTTTTTTTTATCCATGTGCGTGAGTGTTTCACGCACACTGCCTATGCTGCTGCTACGGCTCTCAGCTGCTCGCCTTATTGGAGAGTAGTGGTATCTGGGTCCAGACTAAAGAGCAATCGGAATAACGAAGGTGCAATTCGGGAGAATACAGCAAAAGCGTGCAAGCAATTAAAAATCTAATAGGTTTTATTTCCTCTCCAAAAGAAATTACAAAAAAATTACAAAATGGATCGCATCTGTTTGTGTAAACGCGTGCACTGGCCGAATCGAACGCGAGCACAAGCACGCGCATCCATACGAAATTTTACCGCGCTCAGATTCACCAGCCAAAAGCGCGCTCCCCATATAATTCTGCTTCGATAATATCTCTACAAATTTAAAGCTGATATTTTATTTCATCTTTCATCATTCATCATAAAAATTAGCAAATTCATTATGCTGTCATGAAATTCGTTCTCAGACATTAATCGAATCATCCGCACCCAAATTAGTTAGAAATGATGCGTAGATCAATAGATTCTTTTGCATCTACTACAAAAAGTTGGCTGTAAGGGATTTTAATCAACTGACTTTATATTAAAAAAAATATATCGCCGCTACCATCGGCTTTTTTTTTTAAATACCCTCATTTCCCTTTTTCAACCTCATTTCCCTTTTTCACCCTCATTTTCCTGTCTCCTCATGTCTTCAATTGCGTTGCTCCTTCCTTCCAATATATATTTCTCGCAATAAAAATATATTATAAGAATCTATCACTGCCGTCGCCGTCGTTTGAAAATTGGCCACTGGGCGCTCCCTATTGGTTGCTATGGTATCTCTCCCCCTTGCTTCCGTAATTAACCAATTATTATGATAACTAGCGCTCCGTACTGGTTGCAATGACAACTAGGATTCCAGACCAACAAATGGGTCTATAGACTTGGGACCAAATGAAAAATGTTTGAAATTATTGTCATGAATGTATGAATTTCCATTTGAATGCGTAAAAAAATTTGGACATGAAAAAAAATCAAATTCGTAAATGATAACAATTTCAAACCTTTTCCATTTTATCCCAGATCTCTAATACCATTTTTTGGTCTGGAATCCTACGGTAAGTGAACAAATCCGTGTTCAAGTAAACATAGTCCATCTACGGGTAGAATGATCCAAATGTAATTTCCGAGGCTGCAATTTAAAGGTAATATTATCTACTTTTATTCTGTCCTGTTAAATGCTTAATTGAGATACAAACTTTAGAAATTAATCCACCCTTTGACTCTTCCGTAATTCATTTAAGATAAAATTTGTCTTACCTCTTCCCGCCACAAACAATGTAATCGTCTGTGCCACCCAAGACAGATTCAAAGTGAGGCACTAGTCGAGAGTAAAAAGAGTAAATTTTCGAGGAATATAAGATAAACTTCGACGGCGGGCACTCGGCGCTGATAAAACTTAACTTCTGAGCTAACAGCTCGCAATTTAACGATCGTCTTTTGTAATAAACAGCGAAACGGTTGGAAGTAGGAAAGTCGGCGCAGACCCAAGCGTCTAGGGCTTGACTCACTCCCTTACGGCTCGCAATTAAACTTTACCTTGTAAAGCCAGTCTGCGAGTTATGTTGCCTTTTACGCACACACGTGCAACTCCGCCGTTGCGTCGTTAACAACTCGGCATCGCCACTTTGGATTAAAGACGAAGTGCCACTGTACTTTCCTTTGATTAATTTTCACTTTTCCGGTGATTGTTTTTCATAACGTTTGTCATGTCGAAACGGCAGATCAACCTTCCATCGTGAATTTAAGTATGACTGCTCGCCAAGTTTATGGTACCATGCGCGACTTTTTCTAGGTAGAAGACACTTTAAAGGTACTCGTATAGTAAAGTGGAATTTAAAGTAATCTTGCTGAGATGTTTTTTTCTTAAGAGGGTGATACACCTAAAAAATGTTGTCATTAACTCAACTGAATCTACAAATTTGTAATAGTTCATGAAAGTTACATGTAATATTATTAAAATCTATTAAATTCTTGATAAAATAAACAAACGTAGAAGCCGTTAAACTTTTATATGAGTACGAAATAAAAAATTGAGTTAAAAAAAAACGTCGTCCGAATTATCAATTTTTCAATTTTTGTGCGGTTTTTAAACTAGCACGATTATATATGATAAAAATTTAATTTATACAACTCTTCACACGGAAGCCACATAAAATACCAACAATTGCATCCGTTGAGTATCCAGGCTTCGCTACTCGTCAAAGTTTCATGTTTTTCTGAAAGCAGCTTTAAAATTATTTTTATTATTAATCAGAAAAATAAACTATTTGCTCTGGAATTTCTTTTTTAAGTTTTAACAAAATTAAGAGCGCCTGCAACTAACAGAAATAAATTAAAAACGAAATGCATATTTCATCTTAAAATCTAATCAATCATTATAACATTTGCAGTATGAGGTTTAATAAATTAAACGTTATTTTTGTTGAATTTATAATTTATAAAATACAAGAATAATTTGCAAATAGTAATAACAGTTTACGCTAAAAATATTAAGGTTAAATTTAAATAGTAAAATTAATAAAATATATACTTACTTATTGATAATCGAAACAGATTCCTTTCTAGGTATTGATTTAGTCATTTTATCTTAATACTTAAAGCTTGATTTGTCAAATCTCGCGGTTGACGTAGTTTTAAAGGTAATTCTTTATAAAAGATGGTAGTCTTCTCTGTTTGCAACATTCACCAAACATCGGATTCAATTCACTCACAAAAAAAATTAATCAGAAAACCTGGTTTGCGCATCCTGGTGATTCTGTACATCAGAAAACCGAGGAAGTAAACGCTACGGGTATCGATGCGCAGCTATCCCAGCTTCTTCCTCTACGTGGTAATGTGAGTATCCCTCCTAATTGTAATAATGAGAGGTACACGTGGAATTTGTAACAATGAGAGGGTACATGGATTTTGGGGTTCAAACGAAAGAGAAGCACACATAAATTATTTAGAGTTTTTGGCAGCCTTTTTTGATTTAAAATGCTTTTCTAGTTAATAGAATAGATAATACGACAACTATTACTTATATTATTCATATAGGAGGTATACAGAATAGAAAATAAAGTAACCATCAATTGAAGTAATTATTTTTACTTTTCTATCATTTTGAAAATTTTAATATTTCTTTATTGGCTACCTCACTTGTTTTATTCTCTCTGCATGTCGATTTTACAAAGCGAGTTGCTAATATTTAAACCAGATTTTAATTTAATATTTTTTCCTCATAGCCAGCAACATCCTTTATGGACACAAGTTTCCCTAGCAGCCGGAGTATTATCACGGTATAGTCTTACAGCTAAGAGAAACTCCAGAAAAAAATACCGATTTTATTATTTTATCTTTTGCACCATGGTCCTCGCGGCAGTACGATAGTCCGATAAAAAAAATGGCGGATTTTTTGTTTTGAGCTCCAGTGTCGAATTTATTACGGTTTATAGCAGTTAAGTTTCAGAAAGAGCATTGTGTGGTACAATTAATTCTTATCGCTTGGCTGTAACGCTGATTGTCGGTCCGGATGCTGAAGTTAATAATTGTGTTAAACGATTTTGAAGAAATGTCTCTAATTTGCGTCCACCGAAACTAAAATATCAATCTTTTTGGAATCCCAAATAAAACGTTTTCTCTTTAGAAATTATCATTTAAACTTATCTGCTCGCCTTAATTAAACTCTACATTTAATTAAGATTAGTAATATTAGAAAATTAGAGAATAAAATTCAGATTAAAATTGCAAATAAGATTAAAACTTTAAAATCGGGAAAGAACTAACCAATATTGTATTTACCTTTTTAACCGGATAATAATGTTTATGTCGCGTCTGCTCTATAATTATTATTTAAACAGTGTCAAAGCTGTGACGAAGCAAACGTTAAGTCATTGGGTTAAAGCCATTCTTAAAGAAATTGGTATAGATACGAATTTATTTTTAGCAGATCTCTGATGAAAGCGCTTCCAACTGTTTTCAAACCAAAAGAAACTCAAGTAAACTGTCACACTTTACCGTTGAATAAAAACGTGGTAAGTGGAAATGGACGAGAATTTTCATATAGTAAAATTTGACAGTATCCGTGTGTTAAATTTATTTTAGAAAAAACGACATTTAAAGAATATTTGCTTGATACCAGTGATAAAGAAAGTAACTCGTGATCGACATCGATATTTACATTTAAAAATAACGAGCGTCAAGGCAAACTCTTATTTTCCCCTATCGAGTTTCTTTACGATTCGAAGCGGGTTGCAATACTAACTCGTTGCTTTTTCAATCACGCTTAATGCGAGCATTTCGTCTGTGCATCTTTCCACGGATTCGCACAAAGCCATCGATGCAGGGTATGCTTTATTTATAAAAGGATTGTCGATGTTCGTATCCACGTTAAGGTTTATCGGAAAATAGATTTTTGTATTTTTCTAACATTGTATTTTTCTAACATATTTACTGTTACTAAGATGGTTATTGTTTATAAGTTAATTTAATTTTTATTATTTAAGATTTTGGCTTTACTGCTTAAATCATTTTCTATCAAAATCACTTTCTCTGAATTCCTTCTATGACGCAGCATCTGTGAGCGCAGAATTTCTTTGTTCTCCAATTTTATTATTTCTGCCCAACAATCGATTAATAAACCAGTTTCAATATGAAAACGATAGTATTGGTACCCTGGCGGAAAATTAAGGAGCTATTAAATCTTCTGTTGATATAACATATTTCGAACATATTTGGAGGCTGAGACGTAACGCTATGGTATCACATCGCGAGATTGAGGACGCGTGTCCACTGAATTTGCTTTTTTATCGTGTTTTGATTTTCGCGTCTTCGCAAACAGCTGCGCACGCACGCATCTAGATCTTCTCGTCGGTCTGGAGCAAGACGAGAGTCCGGCTCGAAAAGGTGCCATCTCAAGCTCCAGATGTAAACAGTTCGAGATGGTACCTTTCCCAACTGGAGTCCGAGATAGCACTTTTCCATCTGGAGTCCGGAATGGCTCTTTTTCTAACTGGATTCTGAGATGGCGTCGTTTTGCTCCAGACTGACGTTCTGTTATTTAATTCATAACATCAAACCCTCAACATAATTTAACTATAACATGCCAAGCTATTATCAAAGATAATGTTCCAAAAGTCTAGGTAAAATTTAATTACAACAACATATTATTATTATTATTATTATTAGATTGCCCGGGTATAACTCAGGGACACTTAGATTTCGCCATTGTATCCCTATCCCCCTAGCTATTCCTCAGCAAAGTGGTTCATCCCTAAGGCTTTGGAGTAAGCCATTAGGTTGTTTGTCCCTACTTTGCTCTGAGTCCAAAACCCCTGTTTCGAGCCATTGCACGTGAGCACCTGTGAGGTTAGGACACTCGCAGAAGAAATGTTTTGGGGTTTCTTCCTCTTCTTGGCACCCCCTACATAGGTTACTCGTTCCCTTTGTTTTGTGTGTACAACAACGGAGGCTACAATGTCCTGTTAATAGGCCTATAAGGGTTCGGGCCCCTTGTTTGTATAGGTTCTTGCTCTTTGAGATCCATCCAATAATATGCTTTCCAAGTAGCTCCTTGGTCCACCTATAACCTTCAGAGTTCTCCCAGGCTTCCCATCCTTCCTTCTTTATTATCGGTTCTTATGGTATTACAACCCTCCTGGTATGGTACTCCTACCTCCCATTCTGTTTGATCACCATAACACGCACCTAGTCTTGCAAGGTTATCTGCCTTCTCGTTACCCTTGTAACCTGAGTGGCCTGGTATCCAGTTAATGATAACCTTGTTTGTCTTAGTCAGTTTATCGAGAGTGTCTCTCGTTTTTTTGACTAATATTGATTTAATGAGTGGGTTTTCCAGGGCCATTATTGAGGCCTGGCTGTCTGTGAAGATTTGTACAAATCTGCCCTTTATATCCCTCCTCACTAGATTATCCGCACATGATCTTATTGCAGCAATTTCTGCCTGAAGGACTGTGTTAAAACTTTTGAGCCTGCAGTTATAATTGTTTTCCTGCCTGGTCCACAAATGCCGAAACCAGTTCCTTTCTCTGACTTGGATCCATCTGTAAACCATATTTCTCCATGTCCCAGGAACTGGTTCTCTTTCCATTCTTCTCAGTTCGGTATTCTTGTTTTAAAGCGTTTCCCGAAGCTGATATGTCTCTTCGTTTAATCCTGTAAGGACCAAAAAATTTCATTTGTTAAGATTTCTTTTTGGATGGTCGTATGTCCCATCCCGTTGTCTTTCCACTCGCCACTGCATATCATTCCGTACGCTGTCCTGGCCGCCACCTCCTTGATGTCAAGGTCTAGGCCATTTATGCCCAGCAACATTCTGATTGCAGCCGTGGGTGTACTTCTTCTCAGTCCGTAAGCCCCCCTCAATGTCACAGCCTGTATATGGTCCACGCCTTTGATTGAGGTTCTTTTACGGATTGCTTCCCACCATATCACTGCAGCATAGGTCAGCTTTGGTTTCAGTATTGCCTCGTACAACCACAAGACTTTTTGGGGTTCAAGTCCCCATCCTGTCTCAATCGCCGACCTACATTGCATGAAAATGTTTAGTACTTTCTTGCACTGTGAACTCAAATGTTGGTTCCAGTGTAATTTCTTATCTAGGTAGATCCCTAGGTATCTTACTCCTTCCGCGTACGGTATTTTTTCCCCGTAGAAGGTTACTTCCTTATTTATTTTACTTTTATATTTCCTAGTGAAAGGGTCTATTTCCGTTTTGTTTGGATTTATCCCTAGGGATATTCCCTGACACCATTGTTTTACTTTCTCCAGTATCCTTTGGATGAGGTCTGGAAGAATTTCTTCAAATTTACCTTTCACCATTATGGCGAAATCATCTGCATAGCCGATTGCAAAAATCCTTTGAAGGCTCCAATTACTGTTTCCTTCATGCTAAAGGCCTTCTCGATGTAAGTAACCACCGAGTGTAATGCTGTTTCCGTAGATTTGCCTACGGTGTACGCATGCTGCCCTGCATGTAGTGGATTTTCACTCAGGATTTTATTCCTTATGTAGTAGTCCACCAATCTCTCCAATGTTTTCAATAGAAAGGACGTTAGACTTATTGGTCGAAAGTCCTTTACTGTGGAGTAGTCTTTTTTTCCGGGTTTTGGGATAAACGCCACCCGTGTTTCTTTCCATTTTTCAGGAACGTATCTTGTGGCAATACATCCTCTGAGTAGTCCCGTGATTAGGTTTAAGATGTGTTCATCTCGTTCCTGTAACATCTTCGGAAAGATGCCATCCGGGCCCGGTGTTTTATATGGTTCAAAGGAATTAATTGCCCACTCAACCTTTTCCTTAGTTATAACTTTGGCCACAACAACATAAATGATGCTTAATTTTTAGAAGAGGTATTACTAGAAAAATTTACTCAATTTTGCATTCACCCACTTAAATTCAACAAAACATTGTTTATTCGTTGATAGTAGGTTTTTCTATTGTGGTATATTAGTTTATCGGACAAATTGTTCCACCTATATTTTATAAAAATATTTTAATTCTCGTAAATCTATTTTAGCTTTCATAAACATATTTTGTTTTTCATAGACACATTTTATTTACTTTTTCTTTCAAAATAAAGTGGAGATATATAAATGATTGGGGTGAAAAATTTTATGTGCTCTTCAGGAGTGATTGGTGTTTATTCTCATGAATGAATTACTGCCCTCGTTGAAACCCGGTCAGCAAACTTCACACTTGGAAATAATCGCGTATTTTATTCTCTTGGTTTATAAATAATTATTTCAAAAGTTATAATGTCTATATGGAAACTAAAATGTGTCTTTAGAGAATAGAACGTCTCTCTGGAGTATAACATATGTCTCTAGAGAATAAAATATCTCTCCGGACAGTAAAGTAATTCTTCGAGCATAAAGTAACTCTCCGGGGAATAAAATACACCCTCTACGGAGGTCCATAAAGTGGACTTTATGGAGGCTTTGGGTGAAACAGTTTTTTCGTTGCTGCATTAAATCGTACCGAACTAAGATTCTTAAAAAGAAAAATTGAGGGATCGACTCTCGACAAAATCTCTTGTAGAACTGATTCGACATATTTATCAGGTATTCTCTATCGGAGCCCTTATGCCAAGGATGAGGATGATCCACGATGGTGCATTCAGTCACTAATTTTCTACAGTCCACGATGTGCGGTTAGAAACACTAATTTTATGACGTTGCATTAGTAGGTAAACTAGGAGAGTTCTAGCGCACCTCCGGCAAAAGCTAGGAGAGTTCTAGCCCACCTCCGGCAAAAGCTAGGAGAGTTCTAGCCCACTTCCAGGAATTTCCCCCTCCTCCTTTCTTCAAGTGGATCAGAACTCTCCTAGCATTTTGCCCCCCACCCCTTCCCCCTCCCTCAAGTGGATCAGAACTCTCCTAGCTTTTTGCCCTCCCTCTATTAGATTTAGTATTTCCTACATTGCCGACCTTTAATTACTTTTTATTTTGTTAATAATTATTAAATTATTTATTATTTAATATTATTTATCGATTTCTTGAAAGAAATCGCTGAGAAAAAAAGTTCCACCTCGGGGAATCGAACCCCTGTTTCCCAGGCGGCAGGCCGAAACCTATACCGCTGGACTACAAGTGGAGCATGCTGATTGCGGTTATGTTAAGTGTATCGCTCTTGCGGGTTTACGTGTGCCCCCTAGCGGTTTTGTCTATGAAACGTCACCGTCAGATGGCGTCGACTTTCTCACAAGTAAAAATGGTAAGAGAACCTATAAGTATAGGTGGACGAATCCAACAGGTATCCTCAACACGATGGGTTATATCTCAGAGCTCGAACAGGATTTATTCCTTTTGGACGACGAGGAGATACCATCGAGTGATCTCGCAGCTTCGTTACCTTCTCTTCTAGACTTCGAAGAGAAGGTTGCGTTGAATATTGCTGCTCCAGTCTTCCCATGTCCTCCCGATTGCAAGATCTGCTACAAGGAAAAATGGAGTATTCTCCTTTTCCTGGAGCAGTGCGAGAGGGAGCGAATTGAATGGGAGAAAAAGGAGCAGCAAAAGCGGTTACAGCGACGGCGGAACCATTCTAAGCCGAAACCAGTCGATAAAATCAACTCGTTGAAGTTTCAGCTTCAACGAAAACTGGTTTGGTTAGAGCGAATCCGGAAATCGCAAAACTTCCCTACTCTTTCCGACGATGTACAGTGGTTGCGTAAACCTACTCGACCACGACCCGTCGTCAGTGGAAGAGTTCGGTAGATTTTGTTAATGGAGGGGATAGCCTTTGTTGGTGGATGTTCCCCACACGTGAGAGCGATGGATGGGGCTCTCACCACTTAAATAATAAAAAATTAACGCAATCGCAACTTAGTAGGAAATGATGGAGGCCCCAACCCCGCCCCCACCTGTGAGGTATAACCAACAGTTTACCCCTCCATGATTTATTCCACAGTAGTATTAAGGAGGAATTTTTTTACAAGTCTCACATTATGGAGTGCATAACTGACGCTGCACGCTCCATTGTGGTGAGGACAGACGGTCACTATCTTAATCTTCTCCAGTGGTGGGAAGCCCATCTCGGCTACATCTCGTATTTCACACTTCAATTTAAAGCGTTGAAGCCAATTCTTCTTTATTGATCCTATCGTGTGGACTTTGACTGCATCCTGCAAGTTCTCGCGAAGTACAGCTCCTATTTGATTGTAAGCAACGTTTCCCTGATTCCAACTTAGTCCATGATAGTGACGTTCAAACCACTCATTTTCCCTCTTGTATTTATCCGTGAGTCTTCGCCAGGGAAAGGGTTTCTCGAACAATATAACGACAGGATCACGATCTACATTCAGCGGGAGAATAGCGAGCTCCTTGACGATGTAGTCATCGCCGGGCTGCTTGAAACCTTGCATATCCACTAGGTATTCCATGATGTTAAAACAAGCTTCCTTACGTCTCCACTCGCAGAAGTGTACTGAACTATGCGATCGTGTAAGATTACACAGTAGGCTGAAGTTCCAGCAGGGAAGTTATCTCTAGATTCAAACTCCAATCGAACGTCGACAGGAGCGCTCTTTAATGTCTCGTTCTGCTTCGAGCAGTCGATAACGAATAGAGGTATATGCTCAATGAAATCCTGCTTCTTTATCATTTCCTCCAGCTTTTCCAAGCTGGTGACGTAGTCGAAAGGAAATACTCTCTTCCTCGTAAGCAATTTCAACTGCTCATCCGTATAGCCATCAGTCTCAAACACCTTTTTAGCTATATCTAGCTTATCCAGATATGAAGCTAATTTCGCCAGAGAAGAGGGCATAAAGCGGAATGAATCAATAAATCGATAATTCACATCGCTTCCTTCAACAAATTTTGTGAAGGAGATATACCACTCTTTATTCTCCGGGATGAGTGTCACTCTACCTGATAAGTTGACGGAGGTGGCGATATCTTTGATCAGAAAGTGCGAATCGTATCCGGTGAGGTTGTGGAAGATTACCGGAATAAATCTTGAGTCCTGATAATTAATGTTACAATCCTGATGAGCAGCTCCTCGATACCTGAAACAATTAAATAAATTAGATATATGAGATTCAAATATTAAAAATAACAATAAAATTTGATACTTACCGCCCTGTAAGGTGGCAGTGATCGCGCACCTTTGTATCCTTGCTATTAGATTTACGGTGACAAATGTGACAAGTAGTTGCCCGATGAAAAGATTGCTCCTCTGCATCCGATAAGTTCATCGGTTAGGGGGTGAGCATATCTCTCCTCCAAAATTATCCTGAGAGCCTCCAATTCATTTACAAACCACTTGGATGGTGATGGAGCGTCTTCTGCTTCCTGTCGATAGCTCTTGTAGCAGGTGAGAGAATCATCGAAACTACATTTAACGTAGAAAGCTATACTGTAAGCTTCGTGTTCTTGGAAAGCCTGCTTGTCACATACTGGTTTTAATATGGACTCAAAGTCAGCGTAGATAACCAAGGGTACCCTCTCCTTCCGGCAGTGATTCTGAAACTTCAAAATCTTCTCCTTGTCCGTTGGCAGCACGATCTTACACTTGTTCATAAGTGCACATTCAGCTTCGTACTCCTTCAATTTCTCCTCTACGGTCGCAAATAAATTTTTGGCCATTCCGTTGCGACACCTGGTTCGAAACGAGGCGGGACAAGTTCTTGATCCAGACGTAGTGGAACCTTGGTGGAACTGTAAAGTCGTCGTCGTCTGCTTCCTTTCCGTCCTCTTCCTCGTCATCGTAACGACCCTGGATAAGCAGAAGGTTTACATGCTTATCCTTCTTCAGAGAGGTTACATGACAAGATGAGACCGTGTAGGATTTACCTAAAACATATAGAATTAAAATTAGTTATTGTTATGATATTATAATATTTATGCTAATTGCATTACATACCTTTCTTTTTGAAGATGTACAGATTTACTGACACTTCGTTCTGCTTCTCAAATTTAGGGATAATCCCTGGCTGTACCGGGAATTCTATCCCTTTGAATTTGAGCTCCTTCTTGTAATCCCTATACTTCGAGACTCGTTCACTATGTTTTTCAGCAGGATGCAATGCTGACAGAAGAGCCCACTTGAAACACTGCTCATCCTCGTTTCGAACGTTGACGCAAGCCTTTTTCTTCTCGATGACATCAGGTAGTGGGATGTAGGAGCTACCTCTCATCGGGTTCCATTTATTGATGTTGATATTCAACCTCAATATCGAGTGAAGGGACCAGCCTGAATCCCGCTCTTGAAACTCCTCCATCTCTACGAGGATAGCGCGTTGAACGTTTTCCACGAACCACTGCTTGATATCAGTGGTCTGGAAAATGGACCCATTCTTTGTATTGAAGTACTTAACTTCAATGTACTTCACATCGTTCTTCCAAATGATGTACTCCGCTACCATCTCGGCATTTGCCTTGACAGCATCGTACTCACTCAAAGCAACTTTGATCTTTTCCTCGAAAAGAGGGAAGGCATCGCTCATAAAAGAAGCGATGTCTAGGTGTCCAAGATTTACGATGACATCTTAGCGTATACGGCTTTTGAAGGCCGAATGAAAATCGTCCCATGTGACCTTGGGACGTTCCTGCTCAGGTGCATCCACTTGGATTCTGCCACCTCCTTTCGCCAGATCAAGGAGTTTACATCGAATCGTGAGCAAGTGCGTCAAAAGAGTTTCGTGCACTTGCTTTTTCGATCTCGATGTAGGTGGGTTCACATTCAAGCTCTCAATAGCCTTGGAACTCAAGTCTATCCACCGAGTAATGTATTCTACATCCGCAACTCTAGTGACAGCATAATGTAGTGACTGTGTAAGCCACTTGATGGTATCCTTGTAGTAGCTCTCCATGGTACTAAAATAAAATAGAAATTAGTTTATCTGATATTTGATTCAAGGAATTAATACTATTACCTTGATATCCTGGAGATGGTCTGCGTAATAACCTGGAGATCGTCTACGTAAGGTAGTTTCACTAGATTCTCGAGAGAATCACTCGTGAAAATGATTTTGGAGTGCTCGCTCTCCTCAATTTATATTCATCTGAAGAAATGCAACGTTGTCAGATCTTCATAAACTTTGATTTATTTCACACTTCTAGTGTACTTACCGCAACACTAATTTCAAAATCTGGCAACAATGAGGGATTGATCCCCACCAACGATTCCGCGAAAATTATACGAGTTCGAACTTGCAAATTCCTAGTATTTATTATAATCAGAAGCGGAATCAGCGGCTCGAGATGACAATGATTGGGTGTAGCTGCGGTATCGGCGGCTCGAGGCATCGATGATTGGTTGTAGCTGCGGTGTCGACTCCAGTGAGCTCCAATTGGTTGAACTCTAATATAAAAGAGCGATCGACACTCGTTAAAGTCATTCGTAGTCGATATGGAGTACATCGTGGACGTGCAGGTCTTCCAGAGCCAAAATAAATTCATATTTAAGGAGGTCGCTATAATTGCTGTTCAGAATGATGCCAACCTGCAAGTTTTTTTATTCGATAAACCCTTCGAGTGGGATGAGCTATCGGCAAGAGACCAGAGCTGTAATAGATGGCTTGAGTATAATCATCATGGTATCCCGTGGACTAAAGAAGGAGTACCTTACAAGGATTTAGGAGAGACGTTAAAGTCGGCTCTTTTAAATGCTCAGCGTATATTCATCAAAGGATTGGAGAAGAAAAAATGGCTGCAACAAGTCATATCCGATAAGTAAGTATAGACATTCTATACATGTAAACATACTAACGATAAGAATTATACTAACTAAATGAAAATTTTACAGGATTATAATCATCATGGATGACCTTGGATGTCCAGCTACCTTTAACCTTCCCAGGATACACACATACTATTGCACTAACCATGATCTTCATGACTGCCCGATATGCGCCGTAAATCAAGCTTGCATTCTTAGTGCCTGGCTGTTGAATCAATATCGTCGAACACGTTACGATACTGCTGATGGAGTGGACGAAGTGGATGATATCTTCGATGAAGATTCAAGTCCTTATGCCTCGCAAGAATTAAGTGTCCCATGCGATATATTACATTCAATGTATACCTGAAACAAATTAAATTTCTTAAATTAATTTCATTCATTTACTTTTTACATACCTCTAAAATATCTTAAGTCCTGGATACCTAAAAAAATTACTTACCACTGAAGTTCTGGATACCTGAAAAAATTAGTTACCGTTGAAGTCTTGGATACCTGAAAAAAAAAATTACTTACCGCTGATGTCCTTCGTATCTGAAAGAAAAAAGAGAAAAAGGAAAGGAAGAGGGCTCCAACCAACGCCCTCTTCTGTGGAGCGTACCATAACGTTCATCATCCCCTCCCCCGCACTTTCCTTTTTCTTTTATTTATTTATTATTACAAAGAATACATCCATATAAATATATAAAATAAATACATATAAAATAAATAAGATAACTAAACTAATCTTCAATTATTCGAAAATATTTTCCCCACTCCTCCATTGAGATAGGGAGATTAGGATATAGCAGTAGATTATTAAAATGACGAAGGATGTACATGATGTCAAAAACATCTATTCCATTTAAGTCCACTTGTACATCTTCCATCAGTTCAAAAAAGTGATCCCTTTCTAATAAAATTAAAATGCGAAGTAGATCCCTTTCGTTCTCTGGTTTCAGGATTTCTGCCGCCTTCAACGATATCCCTGCTGCAGACCACCCGGGGAAATGATATGCTACCTCAATAAAAAAATCTGCCGTGCAAAGCTCGCGCACGCGCAGCTGCATGTGGGCTAAAAGTAATTTTGC